>JAJVSH010000067.1:141841-499674 GCA_021460005.1 Tetramorium alpestre | reverse complement strand
CATATATATATATACATATATATGTAATCAGCAAATTTGTAATAATATAAAATCGAAACTTGTGTGTAATATCATTAATTTTTCTAACTAATATCTCTAATTTCCTAATCAATTTCAATAAAATTCGTAAAAATAAAAATTCAAATTTGTCTCATTATAATATCGTCTGTAAAAAAATTTAAATAATTACATAAATAATAAATAATAAATTTTAGTAGATAAATATAAAAGTTATTTTCAAAATCATCTTATAGTTTTCTTAAATTTTTTGCAAATAAATAAACTTTTTTTAAATTAAAAAAATTCAGAATCGATATTAATTATGTAAGATATTCCATCACGATATATTCGGTGATTTCTTAGATGATCGCGTACGCAAATGTAACGCGATAAGAGCGAAGAGAAAAACAGCACAGTGGATCGTCGTCGTCTTAATTGGTACTCCAATTACTCTGTAATTGTGTATCGATCCGCTTTTAAGTGAACCAATTACAGGGCTGTGTTTGAAGCCGCCACCTCTCTAGTCAAGAGGCGCTTTCTACCGGAAATAATATAGTTCATCGCCGAGTACGAGAAGATTTCCTCGCTGCATACGCCTCTCCTGCCCATTCCTTCTTTTACTTTCTCTCTCTTTCTTTTCGTTCCCTCTCCATCGTGAATGAGTGAGTCTGTATGCTATCGGTTCGTGAATACGTGTGTATGCACACGGAATGCTTTTACGGTTAATCGAAATCGCTCTTCAGAACGGTTCGAGGTGCCTTAAGCCAGGCTCCATTGAACCCCATTGGTTCATTGTTTCCGAAAGTCTTCCAGTCTTCCAAAGGAGGCAATTTCGACGCGCCATTCGGCGTTCGTCGACGACGTGAAAAAGAATATCCGGATAAAACTCAAGAGAATCTCAAAATGAGTCTCGTTCTTCTATTGGCCCAATGCGAAAAGAGGAATAGGAAGCCGTAAAGAAAAGCGGTGTACCAAATAGCAGCACCGCGTTTTAGAAAAGTGTTATAGCAAAAATAATTGAATTGTTAAGTGATACAGAAGTCAGTTTTTCGAAGAATTAGAATTTTTTCTTTCTTTTGAAAAATGCAAAAAATTTATGTAATTTATTTTATTTTGAAATGATAAAGATAATGTCAATATTTTGATTTCATATAATTGGCTAGTCTTTAGTTTCATAATCGACATTCTTTATTCCGTTTAATTCTGAAGCGATGTAGCGGTGTGTCAGAAAGAATTGTTAGAAATGCAAGCACTTCGCCTGCGAGAATTCAGATAAATGAAAACTTGAATACCGGGAGTTACTCCTTACTCGAAGGAAGGTTCCGTTATTTTCCGACACTTTTACTAAGCGACCATTATTTTCATACATTTAGTATCGTTAGGGGCGAAGAAATTTATTCTTTCATTCTATTCCTAAACATTTAAATCGTTTTTCATCAGCAAATGTGGCCCACTGATCCATTTATAATTATAGAATGCTTCAGAAATTTATACATATATATATATATATATCTTATTATTCAAAATAAAATTTTGTGTTAATATGAATTTTTTGAACATATATATATCTATTAGCTACAAAAAAATAGAAGTTTATATTTTTGATATATTGTTTTCATATTGCTTACTATTCATTTTTTATTCTATTTATATATTCAATTATTTATTCCATAGACAAATTATTTATAAATAATTAACATTTTATTGCTAAATATTAATTATTTATAAATTCGATAGAAATACACAAGGATAAAGATTTCAAGATTTAAAATAAATATAAATTAATTCAATCTCTCTCTCTCTCTCTCTCTCTTTCTCTCTCTCTCTCTTCTTTCCTTTTAATAAACATTCAAAAAATCCCATCATCTTGGTTCAACGTATTAAACATTTCCAACTCTAACGAAAAGGCTGTATGAGGCCGATGCGTCGAATTGCATTCATGTATGTATACAGCCGGCAAATGCAGCCGACTCGCGCAATCGGTACAATCGGCAATCGTAGAACAACCCTTAATTAAGTTAACCTCGGCTCGTGCGGTATCGAGAAACTATCCCTGATTGCCTTGTTAACGGGGTAGGTTACCTGGCCCGTGATATCGATCTACCAACACCGATAAGGGCTACCGCCCTACCTTCCTACCCTCCCTTCCTCATCGTATCAACCCCGGTAGATTTATGTCCGTTCAACTATAACCGACATGCTGATCCTGAACGAAAGCAAATTAATAAGAGCCACTGACGCGCGGGCTCGCAATCAGTCATTGATTCCATCCGCTGAGATATATATGTATACATATATAAAGCGTATGCAATATTGTTTTCTATTCAATTCATCCTAATGCCGAGTTTTTATAGTAAATAATATACGAGTAAATTTATACATATATTTTAAATCCTAAAATAAAAGAGTTAAAGCATTTTTCCCAAAAGTTCAAAAACAAAATTTTGCCTTGTTATAGTTATTCTACAATGATATTAAATTTTTATCACATACATACATTATATTTTTTATTGTAGATTCAATCATAAAATTAATTTGGATAAATCAAGAGAAAAGATAGACAACATTACACGAGCCATCGGTTTTCAAGAAGCCCGATTCAAGCAAATTTCCTTAAAATGTCACGACGAGTCGAATATTCAAGTTAAACGTTGTGATCGATGGCTCTGCGGGAGGCAAATTAATGATGTCGCAAAAACGGAGAATTCGTCGAAGAACGGCGCGATATATCACCTCCCGGACGAAATCATTTTCGACCGGATAATATTTCTGCGGGCTGGCGTGCGAATTATGTCACACACCGGGCGTATGACAAATAAAGGCTTCGGATACGCGTCGAGATTATTATACGGGTAAACGAGGAGTACGAAAAAGACGGATCGTTTCTGTTAAGATTTACGTATCTACATACATCTCTATGAAAGACGGCGATTTTAGGGGGCGTTAACAGCAGATATATCCGAATTGCTTCTGATATCCTTAAACTACGCACACTATTAATCGGACGAATAATAAACACGGCTTAAATTTATTTTGTCATTTATGAAATTTTCTAAATCGTTTGTGCGAGGAATAATGCAGATTTAAACAAAGCTTGTATCATGAAAAATGGAAAAGAATACTCCAATTGTTATATACTACATTATTTAGTTCAACAATTATATTGAGAATACACACAATTAAAATGTGAATCGTTAATATTATATTAAATTTAAAATATAAATGAAAATCCAGCATTTCACACAAAACAATTTAACTGCGATAAAATATCCTTCAGGACACTTGTTCGAGTGATGCAACGAGTGATGCGAGTTTTACCGTGGTTTCATACACCGACATTACGCAACGGCATAGACTTGAAATTCATTGCCAACCTGGGTGACTTACATTCTTTCCTCCTCGCTTTGGAAAGACTTAGTGCCTAAAGTGCTACTGTATATGCGGAATATAGGATCAGTTTCCCAGGCTGCTTTGCATAAACAGGCACGACAACTTTAGCGTAAGTTTTGCGGGCGAGAGAAAACTCAGATGATCGATAAATTACGCCTTTAGAGTAAGTTCTCGCGAAAAGCAAATATATGTGCAACCTTTTAAGAAACTCTCTTCCGGTTTAAATTGTCATAATCTCCTATTGATTAATCTGATATCTAATAATAATTAACAATTGTCATCTCTCCGAAAGGACAGAAGAGAGGTTTAAAACCGTTGTTTATTATTTTATATGCAAATTATGTAAAATCAAAAAAATGTTTAAAGCTTAAAGTTAAGATTTTCAAAAAAAAGATATCAATATGAATATTTAGATAATTTTTTCTAAAATATGTACTCTATTCTTTATAATAAACTATGAATATTTCACGGTTATCGTAATAACATATTTTGGAGATCACCAAATATAAAATATAAGATATTTTAATACTTTTGATCACGTAATTTCAAACTATAATAAACTCTAAATTTTTATATTAGATTTTCATCTTAAACTTAATTAATTATTTTTTAAACTTAAAAAATAATTAATTATTTTTTAAAGGCTCTAATTAATTTTTGAAATTCATTATTAAAATATCTTATATGAAATTCTTAATATTCTTTTATAAAAATTATAAAAAATCGTAAGACAACTTTAGCTACGAAAAATAATTTTATCGGAACTTTTTCATTTCTCTTAGATTTTTCGATAAAGAATTGAAATATAGGTCACTCGAGAGTTTTCGAGAATATACCACTTCGAGACGACGCCCGACGATGTCGCCATCGGTGAGGCTCAATTGGTATGGGGAATATCACCGGGTCGACCCTCCGACACAAAGTTTATTCTGTCTCGTTACGCGATCCAAATATTATGCAAAGTGCCTCGTGCTGGCGGCCAGTTAACCGGTAGTACCGGCGACCGAGGCCCTGCATTCGTTATTTGCAGTAATTTTGCATCGATTTATACTCGAGCAGCCGATACGCGGCCTGAAAAATAACGCGGTCTGTCTTTCTACGGTGGCCCGCCCGCGATAAACTGACGCATTGCGCGCGTGTAATACATATTAATAACATGTTACGAGTAATTCTCGAATTGGTTCCATTTGTCGCACAAGTAATACGTGTCGTTTCGCCGCAATAAAGAATTAAATCTGGCCAGAGAGAAACGATGCAAATCGAAAAACTCATTACATTTTAGAGGAACACTTTCACTTTTGAAAGCATAAATGTATACTTTCAAAATATAAATAAACACTTTAATAAATATATTTCTAAATACAATTTTGTCTTGAAAATTAACGATTAATAATAAAGAATTTACAATAATATTATATTTATTGAAATTATATTACAATATAAATTTAAAAAATATATAATATTGTTATGTATATGATTTCTGAAATGTCATCAAAAGCGAAAATCATGCGGATGTCAATCAATAATCAATGTAAAATGTAATCAATAATTTCACATAAATTTATATGTAATTTCTTAATTTAACTTCTTTTAAGATCATGTGGGTCTATCGTATAACAGATAGAAAACAATTAAACTTACATTCCTTTCTCTCTTTTGTGAATCAGATTGTAGATCATTCGCCCGGAATTCGCTTATCGAAATATTACTGAGTGAGCTTAATTCTACACACAAGCGCGAGATACAAAACGCAATATTTCGTCGAGAAATTCTTAAGAAATATGAATTTTTAATTAATTCCCAGATAAAGTCAGTATCGCTTCAAGCCGAAGGAAACCTTTTAATTACTACTGAATTCTTAATAACAAATTACAACGATGTGTTTAGCACCATTACACGCACACCAAGATTTCCTCATTTCTTTAATTAAATTTGTGAACAACTCACGAAGGAATTTTTTATCCTTCCGGAAGAATACAGAATAATTTATTAAATTTTATAAGAAAGAGTTGTAACCAATTTAGAATATGTTATATATTTTATAAGTTTTTTATATTATTTCTTTCACTCTTTCAGGATGATAAACATATTTATTTCCAATTTGATATTTATATAAATTTTCAATTCATATTTTATATAAATTTTTAAATTTATGTTTTATGTGCTATCACCGATAATAATCAGGAACACAGAATACTTCTCGATGAAAACTCGAAAACTCGCAAAGGAATTCGTTGTCAAATAGATTCAATCGCAAAAGCAGACGAGGACTTCGCGAAATTTCGCGAAATCGCGTAACTCGTCGTGTGAAAGGCAGCGTCCCATAGTCCAGTCACGTTCAGCTTTAACGCCCGGGATAACCTGCGGGCCCCGCAAATAATTAGACTTGGCCGAACGCGAGTCATTAAAAAGCTCTCGGAAACACTTTTCGCTGTGGACGGCACCGGTCTTTTTGCATTCCCTGCGGCAAACGGTTGGACCGCGTCGCGCGAAATGGGAACGATTAAATAGCACACATTTTGGACACTTCTGAAAACTCAATGGCAAAATCAATGGGGAATTGAAAGCTCTACGAATCACACGAACGAAACAATGTTTCAACATAACTTTTTACACAGGTATTTCTCTCAGTGCGTTAAAAACAAAATAATTTATATTAAAATACAAAGCATTTTCTTTAAAATTAAATTATAATAAAATAATAATTTGCTATTTACATATATTGTATAACAATACATACATTGACGCTGACTTCTACTTTATTTATAACTTTAACTGTCGTTAGTTGTTAGTTAATGGTTATTGTTAATCAAAATTTATTATCAATTTGATCTTTTGCAAAATTTTCTATAAAAATGATATGCTTTTATTTTTTGCAGTATATATTTTTAGGTCTCCAACGGAGACTCACGAGAAATGTGAACCGGAATCACCCGATTTCTGCGGTGAGTTCTCGAACTCTTCTTATTCCGGGGCGCCGTAGATCCCAAGAGCGTCGTTCACTTTGGCCAATTTGAAAGGACTACCGCCGTGCCTTTAGCCCGAAACTTCTTCGCGTCGTCGAGCATGATTTTACGTTCGAACTTTGTGAGCCGCGGCACCTCGGCACGCGTCGTTTATATGTAATCTCGTTTGGGATGCGCTTTACCCTTCGATGTGCTCGTCACGAGTTCGTTTTGGAATCCGACTGTCTCATCCAACGATTCTACGCGGGTAAACTGGATTTACGCATGCAATTTCACGTTTTCTGTTTAAACAAATCTTCACCGGCAAGATAAACCGCGTCTCGCCACGGACGGAAATTCAGACATCACATGTTTCGTGAATTCTGTTATCTCTTATCGCGATAATGCTATTATTCTTTTATCAGCACTCGTTTCGACGCAAAATTGTCAGAAAAAAAGATATATCTCTGTTATTAAAGCTGCTACCTTTCTCTTTCTTTTTACAAAATTCATGACACTTTGCATTACGTGGAGTATTTTCATAAAATATTCACAAGTAAGTACATACTCTAATAAATAGCAAATCCTGTTATATGATTCATATCATCATTTTGGTTTACACATTGGAATCTTTTTTTTTTTTATTTCCGATTAGAATGCTCTTTAACAAATATTTAATATTTAAGCTTAAATATTTAAGCTTCTCGTACGCCTGCAGTCCGACAAAGATTTACGAGAGCAGCGAGAATTTCAAAGTCTCGCGAATATTCTTGCAGCATAATGCATCCCACTTTGCCGAAAGGCGGAAGAGATCTCCCGCGCGCGCCGAGTTCTACGCCCTACCGAAGCAGGAATTACGCGTAATCCTCTTTAAAATAGTTCCGCCGTCATCGCCGGAATTAGAGAGAAATTTGAACGTCATATTCCTCCGCGCTTTGCGAGCGAAACCGTTTTGCGAGATACTCACGACAACCGACCACTCTTCGGTCCCTTAACCTTCGTTTTTCTCCCTGAATTCGGAAAATTTAACTGCTATGCCGCGACTGCCGATTTTTTTCCCGGTCGCAAATATATATTCTCTTTTCGCGTTAATTCGCGTGGTACACGGTGCAGTACGTTGAATAATATAAGTACTTCTTTGTTGAGTGCGCGCACTTTAATGCTTGAAATTGTGCGAATTCTGCGTGTTTCAATAACCACGGGTTTCATACTTTTTATATCTTCTTTGTAATATGCAAGATTTGATTTTATTATTGCCAATTATACTTATCTTCTTATACATTAAAGATAAGAATGTTTAATTCAAACAAAAGGACACAGGCCGTGAATCCTAATAATAAAAAAAGAAATGTATAAATAATAAGCAATCATATTAAAATAATATAGATTTGAGGAATAAAGTGTAATTGAAATACATCTTAAAAACAACTATAAAATAATGAATAATTATATGTGGAAATGTTAGTGGAAAAGTAATCGTTTTGTGTGTCAAGTGCGATTCCATATAAGTGCTTTGTCATGTAAGTGCGCCAGTAGTAAAGCACATAGTGCAACATCCTGTAACGTCGAGAGCCTAATTTATCGATTTCATTTCCCGGTTTCAAGGACATCACGCGAGAGAATCTTATGCGTCTGGCGGGTCCATGACGCGGAACAGTACCGGAATAACGCGTCGAGACATCCCGCGGGACGTCGCGTCGCACAGTCGCTTGTCTGGCTGCATAATGCAGCCCATAGTTGCAGTACCGAACTGAAAAATAGAGGAAACGACCAGCATCGCCGCGCCGGAGACCGCCCGGGGTCGAAACGTGCCTCTCTACAGACTCGCTCGCTTACTTATTTAACGTCACTCGACTGCGAGACAACCAAACGCGGGGACATTCACAAATTCCCCTCCCGCCGTCGATGGATTTCCACCGTCGCGTTTTGCCCGTTTCACGCCCCTTGCACTCTGTTGCCCCGTTGCACCCCCCCATATTCTGGTTTATCCTGTTCCCCTCTCGCTATACCGTTCTCTTCAACTTCCGGTTCAACTTTCTCTCAAGCCGTCTGCGCAGCTCGACGGGAGCAGCTTAGCGCGGCCAGCGGGTGCCGCCGACTTGTTGCAAGTTTGCAAACTCAAATTAAAAGAGCTATCGACGTCGAGAAATCCCCGGGAAATTTACCGGCACGCCCGCTTTCATGAATAACATTAGCCGGCTCTGTTCTCTGCACCGTGATTGATTGAAAGGCACAACGAATAATCCGCACTTGGAAATGTGCGTATTGATGAGTAGGCGATTGTGCTCGTAAGTCATAATTATACGTTGCACTATCATTTGGGGAGGACAATCTTCGTTTCTCTTTTATATATCTTTACGATTATGCTTATAAGATTAATAAATTTTTTAATTTATATATTAATTTTAATTTATATGTTTATAATTAATTTTAATTTATATATTTTGATCAGACTTGGAGTTCACTTAAAGTAAAAATGTCTTTAGTTTATGAAAATAAATTTGTCGCATCAAATTTCTAGAGATAAATACGTACAAGATTTCAATATTTATCAGCAATATATTCATATGCAATCACGCGCAAAGGATAGGAATTCTTCTACAAATTTTATTAATCTTTTAATCTAAGCCTTCAATTCACAACTGATGAAGATTTACCTCTTCTTCGGCAACTTGTGGTTTATGGACAGATGGATGGCCAATTTAAGTGAGAGAAAGAAAGAAAATAAAAAATATCTCAAAGGCAGAAACCAAAGTTCAGATCGATCGTGGAGAGCTACGTATCGCTTTCTTGCAGGTGAATCAACTTCGATAGACGTTTTATTGTGATATAAATCGACGTCAGAGAAATAAAACGCCAGCCTGTTCAAATATAATACGAGATATATTTCAAAAGATCAAAGAGCATTTGTAACATTCGTAGTCAATAAGAAGTTAATCACCGGATAATTTGGGTGTGTAAGATCGAAATCTTACAATTAGTGAGAATCAATGGATATTATTTGAACTGAACATTGTTTAATTGGTGTGCTAAATCTCCTTTAAGATATCCGCTAATCTTCCAGTCAATTGATCGTGATTTTGGCATCGTGATAAACTAAACGCAAGACGATTTTTATCAATTACTAAATAAATGGAAGGTCATTTAGAAATATGATAAAAACGATAAGGCACGGGTTTTTTAGCTTCATTCTCTACGAGGGCTATAAATTTCCGCTGGGGTTATTCGTTCCGAGGAAACGAGAAGCGCGTAATACTTACGAAATAACGGAAAGAACCTGTTCAATGATACGTAAAGTTATGATCAAGCGGAAAACTCCGAAACGAAGAAAGTTTTTAAATCGAACGCGACGTAGTCGTCCACGTTGGTTCGTTGCTTCCACAGTAATAGTTTTCGAAACTAATCGGAAAATACGGCTACGTCATATCCAAAGAGAATCGCAGTAAATATCAGAATATTTTTAAGTTAAGCTTATTAAATTAGATCAATAAAAATATTTTATTAAACATTTTAGTTCTTCTAAACAATTGTTTTTATTCTAACTTCTAACTCTAACAGATGTAGTTTAATAGATTAAATATTATTATATTTAATATTATTAAATATTTATATTCATATAACCTACCAGTATAAATTAAAAATTATTATTCATTTATCTTGTGACATGACGCTTAATATAAATATTTGCTTTCCCTCTTCGCATCCTTCATATGGAGATGTGATAAATCGTTCTACCCCAATAAATCGTTCAACCCCCAAAAACCCCACGACCTTTCAAGAAGCAGATGCCTATCATGTTACTAACGCGAAATCTCCCCGTCGCTCGTATAAGCGAACAAGACCTCATTGACGGCGATTCGGAGGCGTCAATTATCGTGGCGGTCGGAGAAATCGTTATCGCGACAATCAGAGTGTAGCGGCACACCTCGCGATTCATCGTAAATCGCATCCGTCACTGATTAGCTTGCTCGATCAACGGGGAAGAAAAACGCAGTTTCATAATGCGGGCGACGTGTCGGCGTCGAGGATTGACCGTCCCGAATCTACAGACTATGCGGCAGAAACTAATTTCATCGCTTGAAACCGTGTAAAGACATCTGTTGCACTATTGTTCTTTCTTTTAGTCTTTCAATATCGCCGAAAAATCGATAAAAAGTTATTTTACTCTTCAGTTTTATCCAAACTTATGCAATTTCTCCGGTAACTTAACAGAATCTTTATATAGGTAACATTAGAATTTTTCACAAAAATCCTACCTTTATTAAGTGAAGACATTCCACGCTGACTTCTTGATTTTGGCAGCTTACTCATTTTGGCACCTCACTCAGATTACTGCAAAAGAAAATAATTATACATTATACAGAATAATTATACACAAAAAAATTCTCCTGTACGAATAAAATTGTAAAAATATATATGTTATAAGAGTGCCTATAAAAATATATTTATGTATTTTTTATACAAGCGTGTTTGTTGGGTAAAATTGTTGAAAAAGAGTGGCATAAAGTACATCGACACTCTCTAAATTGCATTTGTGAAATTAAGTTTGTGAAATTTGTCAAATCGAATTTCTCGCGTATTAAAACGCATCGATGGAAATTCTTGCAGTTAAACCAAGCGATTTCTCTTTGATAGGAACGCGAAATTTATTTCCCATACACTCTCAATTATGATTACACGGACAGTAAATATCGGCCGTTATATTAAGTGACTTCGATAGGCCGTGTTTACCGTACACACGCGGCCGTTAATCTTAATTAGCAAATAACACGCGCGATGTAAATAACATATACATCAGTAGAGAACACAACGCGTGTGCCTCAGTTGATCAATTAAAACAATATTATATCTTTCGTTAAAACAGCGGTACGACACGATGCAATCAAGGATAATGTGTATCACTGTATCATTCACTGCTGATTAATCGGAGACAATGATCATGCAGCTTTTAATTGCTCTCGAAAATAATAAAATACGTGAATACATTATTTTATGTAGAGAGAGAAAGAGAAAGAGATAAGCATGTTTTAGATCAGATAGAAAATATTTGTTTGCAATATTATGGGTATCTATTCAAATACATCAAATAAATTTAGAGATATATTGAAAATATATGAATATTAAGTAATAATTAAATAATTAAATAATTTAAATAATTTAATATTAAATAATAACAGTACTAGTATAAAGTGCTGATTAATCGGATTAATGAATGTCAATAGTATTAACATTAGGCATGCTATAATTCTCAGTCTATTACGTCACGAGATTATGATGATGTAATAAAAATCAAAACTAAATTCTCTTCGTCGACGATAGAGATAAATTTCTACCGTTTGTATGTTTCCGGTGCAGAACTGACGGCGCCAGTCTAGGACGACTTCTATCACATCGAAGTCTACGCCGAAACGAGATAAGGATAACTTACTGTCGCGAGGGGCCGGCTTATGCTTTCACATCGAGAACACTTTTATATATGTCGTTCCTCGTCGCGACGAACTACCAAATATCGCGGGGTACGAATGTCGCCTCCTCAGACGACGTAAGCGTCGCCCACAAAGAGCGAAATCGTCCCCAGAGATGAATCGTATAGGCAAGACGAACGTCGTAAAGAAGTCTGGCGCCGTCACGAAATCAGTTAAGGAAAAAGGAGTTATTTACCACTCGTAGAAGAATGAATAAAGCGAAATTCAAATGTATGATGTGTTTCCGAGAAAAGGAGAGAGAATGATGAAATCTAATTCAATAGTTCTGATGACGGACATATCAAAAATACAGTTATAAAGATTGTACAGTACATAAAAAATGAAAAATTATAACATGTAATAAGAAATAGCATTACTTAAAAATATAATATAAATTATTACTGTCTATCATATATTATATTTAATTTAATGGATTTAAAGTTACGATCGGAAATAATCATTTTCATAATTTAGTATTTTTTAATATTTAACTTGTATATATTCATTTTTTAAATTTATTTATTTAAAGAATTCTTTTTTGAAAAGTTCACACAAAAATCATTATATTATATTTGTCTACAATTTTACACTTTTCTACATAAAACATAAAAAAATTCGATACAAGCCTTATTACACTGTATTTATTTTATATAACAACTTTTACATGCATGAACTTGGCAAAATTATAGAATTTCACTAAATAGCTTTGATTTTATCATTGTTTTTCCTGTATGAAAAAAATTAAATGTCCACGATTTCTCTGAGATATGATCATCAATATTTATGCGCATTATCGATCTCAAAATTGCGATCAAGGAAAATGTTTCTACAGTGTACCCGATGTCATTGTATAGTATCAACAATACGATGCAACAGATTCTATCGATTCTGAGTCTTGGCACTTAATGCAGCGTGTGCGTCTCGCAACACTCCGGAATTGATCAAAGAAAAATAAATTAATGAATTTGTAAACAAAGAAACATTGTTAAGCCTTGCAAGTAGTAAGATGTATTTATATTGTAATTATAAATTATATTTTGTAAAATCATGATTTTATATCAAAACAATTAAATTTATTTTAATCTGGAATTTTTTTATGATAATAATATATGTATAATAATTTAATTTGATTAAATATAAAAAAAACATTCATTAATTATTGTAATACATATTTTGTTTAAATAAATAATAAAATAAAAATATATTTTTTTATATCTGTGAGTTGACTCTAATTTATTCTAAAGACACGTATCAATTTTTGGCCAAATTGAATTATGCATATTCTATGTTAATCATATAATGCAACAATAAATAATTAACAATAATAATATATACATATATAAAATAATAAATGATAAAAATATTAAAATGTATATAAATATGTGATAATAATTTTTAACCGATTTTATATTTTAAATAAGTAATATGTAAATGTACATATATTTTTAAGTTATTTTACTCGGCCATACATTTGTGTCAGAAATAAAGAAAAGAAACAATATCATAATAATGTATTTGAAAATTGGAAAACCGCGGAAAGACGAGTCGCGCTTTTATGGAAGTTGCAAGAGAGAATAAATGAAACGAATGAACAGTAGTAGAGAAAGGAAAACGCTCAAAAAATTCTTTACAACGTAGCGTTCGTACGTAATACGGACTTCCTGCGTTTGAAATAATTATCGCCCTTTTGAAAGACGATATGAATGTCGATTATCAAAAGGTAAAACGAGACCGACTCGTTGATGGAAAATGAATTCGAGCGCCAGCGCACGAGATGTGCTTCGAGTGTCTATTTAATCTTCCCAAAGACGTACATTACAAAGGATGGCGGTCCCATCATCGTCGTCATTGTACAAAATGACCTTCTCGACGGAAATTAAAAAGGCTCTTCTTCCGCGCTCTCCTACATCAATTTTTCTGCGTTTCGCGTGCCTCTTGGAGGCTAAATCGCAGGTCCGAGCATTGCGCTGATAACGAAAGCTTTATCGGACAAGGTATCTCTTCGAATTCTATGTGGGATACACACTGATATATGATGACTTTTATCAATTCTGTGATTTTTCTATTTCGCTACCTTGCTACAGAAAAATGCAATCAGTTCACCATCAGACTGATGACGGGGCATAAAAAAATTAATTCAGTTTGAAGAAAGGAAAATTTCTATAAGTGAGAAATCAAGCAGATCATATTTCATTATAAATAAAATGTGACATATTTGGATAATCAATAAGCTAATCTTGCACTTACACTTTCTCAGAAATTGTGATAATAAAAGATGTTTTTATTTTTTATTAGAACAACTTTTATTTTTTATTAGAATAATTAAGTATTTCATATTTAATATACGCAGATCATTGAATCTCTCTCTCTCTCTCTCTCTCTCTCTCTCTCTCTTTCTGTCCAGAACATGAACAGCGGCAAATGGAATGGGAAGACCGTTAATTTCGGCACGGAGATGCTTTTTTAAGGCACATGAACGAACGCCCACTGGAATAAAGTAATTCCGGACGCAAGACGGCGGGGCGGGAGTCACGCGAACGCTCTTGCAAGCGGGCGGAGGGGCTCTTAACGGGTGGCACGGAAGAAGAGAGATGGAGTTTTATATCCCGCGGTATTAAAGCACCCTGAAGGCAATCAAAAGCCTTATACACGTCTGCGATATTACCGCGTCCGTAATTCCCGCACGCGGATAAAAAGCCCGTGCGGGCCGTTACGAGCGTCGACTTTATTATTTTAAACGTCTCACGGCAAACATCTCGATACCGTTGACGCGCGTCAAGACGCTTACGGGCATTCGACGATCAATGAAGATTTCAACATGAGTGATAAGTGGCGAACGTTGAAATAACATCCGCGAGACGTGTCACGCAACATTGTCTGAGAACTAGGAACCATGATAAATTTCTCTGATTAAAATATGTACTTAAATTTTAATTTACGGAATGCTTTTTAATTAATATAAGAAAATTCAACGATTGAAATATTTACAGTCATATTTACAGTTACATTCGTCTTAATTACGATTTATTGCAAGTGAAGTGCAAAGGGTACTCGATTAAGATTAATAAAAAGGTTAGCGGTAATTAATACGTCAAAATAACACCACAATAATCTTTATGGGGCGTGTTAAAAATCGGTCAACGTCACACGATCGCGGTTGTAATCGAGAAAAACAATTTTAATAAAATGTAATGGATCGAGATTAATAAAGAACATAATTAATATACGAGGCGCAACGCCAGAATAATCTCCGTGTGAAACATTAAAAAATCATTTATCATTTGATCAAAAGTTTCGCCACGCGACGACTGAAAAGCGTATAAAAATTTTTACTGTATACATCTAAATATGAACACAGTACATATCGCATGCATGCGATTTTGCATATTCTAGATACAATATTGCCATTATGACCCTTACTACGGAGAAAGTAAGATGCGATCATTGTTAATGGACACGAACGTGACTCGTTATGGTCAGGAAAAGGATTAATCCTTCGCATCTCATTTATCAAGCAAGTTTAAAGTACTCTGCGTACTTTTTCCCAGTGAACTTACAATTAGTACTGCGTACTTTTTCCCAGTGAACTTACAATTAATATTGCACGATTATTTTTTACTATACAATGTCAGTGAATAGAAGTAATCAATAAGTGTCCAAAATTTGAGATTTAAATTAAATTTAATGAAATTTTAATTTAAGTTTAAAGATAAAATATTTAATTTGAAATCCAGAAATAGACTTTTAAATCATCAAAATTAAAAATTTTTAAATACACAATCCTCTATTACAATTTATATCATAAAAAATATTATATATGTATGACGTATATATGTATGTGATATTCACATTGCACATGAATTTAATAACTTAACGATATGAGTTTGGACCTGAAAGACAGCGCGCCACTATTTTTGTGTATAAAAACACATTCGAGATATAATATTCAATCTAATGTATATGTATAAGCACGTAATCACAAACGAGAATTCTTCATAAATATCGTAATCATTTATTTTATCATTTACTTTCTCTCTCTCTCTCTCTCTCTCTCTCTCTCTCTCTCTCTCTCGTAGCTCTCTCTTTTTGAAAATATTTCTCCTTTTCCTTCGATCGTTAGAAAACACCAAGTATCGTACGATTCGTAAGTGAAGTGAGAGAAATACGCTTTTCTATAGATTTTCTCACACCATTACCATTGCGCGGCCGATCCGTTTATATATTCTCTCTTTCTCTCTCTCTCTCTCTCTCAAGAACCAACTTCAATATTCATGAGAATAAAGATAAAAATAAAAATAAAAATATAAAAAACATACATGTATATATATCGCGCGTAATATATATGAATGCAAGCACGTCGATGCGTAAATATTCATAGGACCGAATATTACATCCGAATAGAGAGCTCGCGTAAGGCGGAATAAAGGGGTGGGAGGAAAGGAGCAGAGGGAGCACCAGGTTGAAACTACACCAGGCAGCCTCAAAGGGGCGCCCTTCAATTCGCCGCCGTTATCGACAACGTAGTCACAGCTATAAACGGCGCCGTAAGCTATCTCGCCGATAGCTACGTAGCTGCAATGTAGCTGCATGCGTCTACGTAGCTACCAACGAAACCGGGAAACTCCGCACGGCAACCAAAATTGCTCGCTAATGTCATAATTATATATATTGCGTCGGTTGTGCTTGAAGACGAGAAGAACCGCGATGCCGCCATTATGCGCCCTTTGAAGGGCCCGGTTAATTTATTCGTAAGTAGCGTAGCGCGCGCTAAACGGCTGTATAGGATGTATAACGGAATCGAGGCTTGCTTGCTAATGGCAATATTGTCAGGTGTGCGGAAAGCTACACGCTTGTAGAGGGTGATTCGTAAATGTATGTACACGTCGACGCAGACAGTTCTGCTTTACAATTTGGATTCACCTCTTGAAGCATTTATGAATGATCCTGTAACATGTATACACAATCGCACATGTACCGATCGAAGAGCTAGTGTTTCAATCGTTCAGCTCTTCAATTTGCACCTGAGCGTCTGCTGCACTCTTCGTACCTGTCTTACGTTGGCTAACTTCGACCCTTGAGACTACTCAGGCTAAGACGTCTTGTGACAGCTCGTAAATGAGGTCAAGCAAGTTGGCGACGAGGGCAAAGGGTAGTTTGAAACACTCTAACTCATTATAAGAGAGAAGTTAAATTTGTTGAAAAAGTAGCAGTAGTGTTAGATACTTTAAATATATTAATAGCTTTTATCTAAAATTGATATGTTTGCTTGCATAATCCATGCATAAAATGTTCTTTTTAAAATTAAATTATTTTTAGAAATTAATTTTGTGAAGGCTAAAAGAGACTAAAAGTTTACTTTGAAAATATTGGCAAAAAATATAAACATTTAATAAATATTGCAATACAGTTATCTATACCTAGCAATATAATTAATTCTAAATGATCAATAAATTAATATCAGAAATCTATGTTAGAAAGAATATTAATTTCATAATATTCGTAAAAAAGAAATAAAGCCAATTACTGTAACACTTGTTAAAAATTAAATTGAAAAATATTAGAATTTTAGATTATAATTCAGAAATCCTACTTGATATGAACCATAAGTAAATAGTACAAGTTTTTATTCTGTCCCGGATACATTATATTTGTTATTTGTATTAATGTTTCTTCGTAGTGCATGTAAATTATGCAATTACTATGCTCTCTGCTATTAATGCACGTACGCACGTGCGCGCGCGCGCATGCATGTGCACGTGCTTGAGTAACGTTACCATTATGCAGGTCCAAGTCAGTCACCTCAATCGATGAGACCACGAGATTTCCAACGGTAAGATTTATGCGCCCAGCTCGCGCATGAGGAAAAGGTTTTCATGATTTTCACGCGCACGCAATAGTTTAATTGGCCCTCGCGCGATCTAACACGCTTATCCGAGTCCTTTAATTGTGCATTCGTTACTCGACTACTTGACGGTAATAAGAACGTGTCGAAAGTTTTGCATGGCGTACGCGATAATTTTACAGAAAGAAATCTAGTAATATCGATACTTTTAGTTATCTCTTGAAAAGTTTTGAGAATTTCTAACAAATAAAACTTGCATTAAAAAAGAAAAAACAAAATTATGAAATATTTATAATAACAGAACTTTAGATTTTCTACGTATGCTTTATGAACAATTACAGTTCGGAAGAAATTCAATAAATAATAATTACAAATAGAAACTATAATTGTAATAATAATTACAAATAGAAACTATAGATATAATTAAATTTAAATATATCTATAACAGTATAAGTTTTAAAACTGATAAAATTTTCGGGAAATTACGAAAATGCTTATTTTTAATTAACAACAGCTCGCAAAAATTTTAACTTTTTCTTCCTAAATTAAAAGCTTGATGCTAGAGGAATGAATGAGAAGGTACCCCCTTTTCACTAAACATGTAGGTTCGCAACTTCACAGAGGCAACAGTGCGCCTTCTTAGAGCGGTGGAATCGGTTAATTACATTTTCTGCGAAGCCACGTCTAGACGGAATGCAATTTCGATTCGCCGGTTCCGGTAACCGCAGCGATCAGCCACCTTAAAACAATGGTTGATTTTCGGACAGAGCGGAACACTGAAACGCGGAAACCAGCAAACGTATCTCTCTCGCGCCATTTCAAACGTGTTCAGCAAATTGCGTTAAATACAAAAGAGACAGTAATAGCGGTAGTAATTTTCTGAGAGGCATTAGTGCAAGTACTGTTAATTGACGCTAAAATTTTATTCGTCTTGCGAACTCGAATACTTTTCGAAGTCAGAATGTCAAGATTATTTCTCTTTCAAAATGATCACCTGGACTTTCAGAATGTGGGAATAGCGCCCTGAAGATATTACTTCGAAGAGAGTTTCTAACATTTTACAATAATTACACATCGGAGAATTACATAAGACTCAGCATGTAAGATTCTGCGTTCCTTTTTTTTACTTGTCTTTCCATTAATTTAACAGATCATTTTCTCTAGAGTTAATTATGCTTAAAATGAATCCAAATATCCGTATATGCTCGTTAGCTCATTAAGAAACTCTTTTCTTTACGTCGCTTTGTTTTTTACTTTTCGCGATGACATTCGCCTATAATGAGCGCCAAAAATGCGTCCTCCCGTCAAAGAAATCGTTCGACGATAGCGTTGCTACACGGTGTGTGGGCACAGCGGTGCGGCAGACCTCCATCGTGGGGCCCAAGGCCCTAAAAGAAAGGGAGAACGAGGGGGCGGCCTCACACGGGGCTCCGACCGGCGTGAGTCTCGACGCGAGGAGGTCTCAATCTCACAGGATATGCCGCGAGGCCCGATGTGTACACATACATACATACATACAGGGTGGTCCGATCGACTTTATCACTCGAAACAATTCGCACATTTAATTCAAAGAGGATCAAGTCCAATAAAGCCATGGACGACGTAACGATGGTGAGAACGCACGTATTTCTATTCCATTTGTCGAAAAGTCGGATTAAGAATAATTTTTCAAACGATTATATGAGAGCAATTTTATGGTTTACTACAGGGGTCTATAGACGATATCGCGTGCATTTTTTATTCCATTTACCAGAAAATCCGATTAAGAATGATAATCTTTTAAGTGAACGATTATATGAAATATAATGTCAAGACACAAGCGCAAAGAGTTTACCCTATAGATTCACATATTTTATATGGATATATACGTGGATATACGATGTCGGAAAAAGAAAAGAGGAAAAGAGAGAGAAAGGATCTGGTCGAATCGTACCGGACGACTTTACCACCATGATTAATCGGCACCGCCTACTTATCGTGTTAGATTTAGACGCCGGGACCGCAGGGGCGACCGTGCCTTGTATTTCGGACAGCACAAAGGGACCCCGCGCGTTTGATTCATTGGACAGCGAAGGATGCACGACGTATCGACTATGAGCTTTCTCGGCCTAAACCTTTCGCCTCATCCTTTTATTCTTTAAGATCGTCTTAATGTTACGAATGTTCAAGCTTCTATTCATAAATTCGGAAAATAGTAAATCAGAAAATAGAAAATCGAGAATTTGTTGAATTTTTAACAACGTAAAAACGACATAAAGAACTTAATTTGCAGTATTATATATAAATCTTTTAACGATCTAATTTATAAAAATGTGTATTATTACAAAAATTATAAGAACGTGACATTGGTTAACAATAATTATTAATATATTTGTAATGTTTATATATTATTGTAAAAATAAATGAAGTAAAAGATTTATTTATAAGTCAAAATTTTAATCTTTCTTTCTTTTGATTATACGTTCGTGTTTTCTTGAAACTAACTACAGAATTACAGTTCGTAAACGCCAACAAAACCTATTACAGTTCAGAAAAGCAAGAATTCCGAAAGTTTCGAATTTTCTCTGTGTAACAACTCTGATGTTGCAACAGACTTGTCGGGAATCTTTCGTGATTTTTCACACACGAAGGTTCTACACTATTCGAAGCATATCGTACGTTTCTGTTTCGCAAAAAGCGACGCGTTCTCTTTTCCGAATCGGAAGATCTGAAACAGAAGAAGCAGCACGGAAGATCGTTTACGCGAGAATCGAGAATACGTCGGGAAGTAAAAATGTCGGTAAAATATCGAAGACGCGCACGCGTCGTCGTCGAAGCCAAAATCCGAATCATTAATCACCATGTTCTCCGCTCGATGTACCGATTCTCCTATCCTTTCTACTCTTTCTCTCTCTCTCTCTCTCTCTCTCTCTCAATATTTTTCTTTTCCTTCCTCTGTTTCTTCGTTCTCTTTATTCGACTAACGCGGCTCGGAGAGAAGCGTCTTACAGCCGATAGCTCGGTGAATGATGTAGTCGTCGGATCGTGCCCGGCATTCGTCCTTTTGCTTTGCGCTCCGCGAGAAATCCTGCGAAAGGAACTTCTGTCGAGATTTGCCGCCCGTCTAGTGATACCAGCTTCTTCCAACGAGTTTCCACCCTTTCTCGGCGCACGTCGCAAAGAGGAAACTCATTACAAAAACTTACTCGCCGAGTTACTCGATCCAGGGTCGTGACATGTTCTGCCGAATTTAGTGGCATTGCAATATTGTACGGAATTGCCAATCTAACACAATGCGCGTGAAGAATGACGTGCTCTTCTAATTTGTACGATCATAAATTGTTTTAATGTTAATTTAGCTTTTACTGTTTTAGTATTAATTATTTTTACTAATTAAGACCCATATTTATAATCATTATACGAATTTTATATAAAAAAATATACAAGACAAAAATACATCAGTTAAGATATTCAGAATAAAGTTTTACATGAGATATATATAAACGTTTTAATATAATTATATAATTATATTATCATCAACTTAGTGGACTTGACTTGAAAAGCGAAACGATTAATCCCGAAATATACTACTATTAAAATATAGTCGTTATAAAATACTTCGCAATTACATTACTTACGAGATATGATAGTTATTGGATCTCACATTATTAAATATCTTTGTTTCAAGTAATTAAATTATGAAGAAGTAACGATGGATAAACTATGAAAAATTAAAATAAAACCGATTTATCATAATAATAAATATAATTCATAACCATTAACATGTTATAAATATAATAAGTTATATATAATATTCCATATAATTTATAATATTTTCATAATATTTTCCTATACTGAAAGATGCTCAGAATTCCCAGTGGAAAAGCAGCTAAGAAAATTATTCAAATATTACTATTCTCTCAGATTGAGACATTTAACCGCATTTTCTCGCACATATTTTAACTCACGAACATGATTTTGTGTAAACGAGGCGCGAGAATGTTACAATGTGACAAGTTAGCGATAGGTGTTCACCTCTCAACAAAATATGCAGGGAAAATATGCATCATCATTCCACACAACTATCAAAATAAACCGAGAAGGAAATCACGCAGTACTATTCGTTTCTGGCCGATTTACTCGGGGATTTTCTTTCTTGCATGATTTGAAGGAACACGAGCAAATTATTGCCATTGGACATGTCAGTTTCTTCGCCGTTTATATCTAAACTGGAAATTCGCGGGAAAATATTATGTGAATATCTTCTTTATTCGCCAATAGCCTCTGTTGCTTGATGTCTCCTAAGACTCCTCTTCTCTTTTCTTGTTTTTCCATTCTTCTTTGTCACTTCACAACACTGAGATAACACTCACTCGTGAAACACGATTAAATATAATTTACACGTACGTATGTTAATCATCAAAATATGATACTTGCATTTCGTTCGGCACTTTATGAAGAAAAATATTTGAAAAATATTAATAGAATTATTTTTAAAATTTTCTAATAATATTCTTAATAGAATAGATAATCCTTGTCAATGTGCTCACTTCAATTTCACAGATTAACAAAATGAACAAAAAAATTACGCGTCTTAAAATACGGGAATTAGTTTTCAATGATCATTGTTGTGGCATTATCTATTATTTGTCTCGCAATCGTATTTCGAGAAATACGAAGATACGTGGAGCAATTCGTATTACCACCTGTCTGTTCGAGTTTCGTTGTATGACGACTGTATAAATATAGCGCACTGTATTTCATAAAAACAAATCAAGATTACATACTAATCTTGTTTGTCATCTCAATATTAAAGCTTTATAAAATATGTACATCTTCCCTGAATATTCTGTTTCTTAACATCAATTATTAAACAACTAATACATCATGCGACTTATATAAATAATTCAATCTCATAATATCTGGCTATATTTTATGTTCTCAAATCTGAAAATACCTACTAGACAGATAGATTTAAATAAACGATAAATTAGCAAAACATTTAAAGCGTGATGCGAAATACACTTGAAAGCACGCAATTTTGAAGAAATAATTATCGATCGAAGTTATCGACTTAAAACAAAAATTCATAATCCAGTCTTATATCTTTTTGATTCCTACTGCAACTGAATAAATTGCGCGAAATATCAGCTTTGATGGTTATCCTTATTTTGATACGTCGTTATTATGTATCGTCATTATCTAATGTAGGAGTTAATGAATCGCTAATTATTCGTAGAAACGATCGCATTTCGAGGGATAATAATGACGATCCATGGAGCAACTCGCGCCACTACCTCGAGTCTCACTTTACGAATAATAACGCGCCGCTTTAGCGCGTAACACTGCTGCGCGCCGCTACCAAAAACTAAAACAAGGCCGTTCGCAAGAAGTCTCGCTTCCACGAAATATATACCGCATTATAAAATAAATGTATGCCAGTTACTATTACTATTACTGTATTTTAAACTATTCTATAATTGTTTCTTATATTGAATTGTTTCTTAAATTAGTTTCACTAATTAAGCAATTTTACCTTTACCATATATCTTTATATCTTGTGCTTCATTTTGTGGACTCATTAGCATTACCTAAAATAACAAGTAATTTTCTATATTCTCTGTAAGAATGTTATAAAATAGAAATACTGTTGCTTTTCAAACATATTAAAGAAAGAATTCTAACTTCAATCAGATTAATATATATTATATATAAATATTTGTAATAGCAAATTTTAACTGTTATATACAAACTATTTAATTATTTCCTTTTTAATTTATAAAACTAATATTAAATTTTGTTTAAAAAATTTATGAAAACTGTTATAAAAAAAATTAACATTCCTTGTATTTGTGTAAATTAATTTATGATTATTACTCTTTCAAATGAAGAAAAACAAGGCATATTAATAAAATAATTCTGAAATAATTGCCAATTTATAATTTCCAATCAAAACAAAGATAAATATTATTCCTGCAATAAACGTTAAATTTAATATCGTTGACATGTACCGAGTTTGAGAAAGATAAGAGATGATTTATTTTTAATAGCTATTTTTAATTATTGAAGAATTTTTAGACACAGAAATCTGATGAAGATTACTTCGTCTCGCTTCTTTCGCTCTCTTTTTCTCACACGCTTCTATCTTAATTCTTACAATTAGTCATTTAAATGATTGATCGAAATTTAAAAATGTCATATGAGACTTCGATGGTTGAATTAGAATTCATTTGAAAAGATATTAATTCGATATTTTAACTTCGTTATTTTTAGAGCAAAAATAGTATTTCATTATTCATAGCAACGTGCGCTGATCGCATATACAGATGGAAACCCACCTCGAAGGCTTGTGCGCGATTAAATAAGCCGCCGTATGCAATATCGTAAGCGATATCGGGAACGTGACCCACGAATTAATTGCGGCAGCAAATGTCGCCATCGCGCCGCCCCCCAGAATGATCGGAACTTTCCGAACTTGGGACGGAGCAGGCCATTTGGTCTTCCGCACGATCGCTCTGTGTATTGACAACATTAAACTCGGTCCTCACGTACGTAGTTATTGGTAGCGGTCGTATGGCAAACTGGTCTAGGCATAGAACGGACAATGTGAATAAGAGGAAGAAGCGATCGTGCCGTTGAAGCAGGCAGAAGAGGACGAAGATAGATCAAAAGGGAAAGAGAGAGCGAGGGATGCGAAGGCGTGAGAGCACGATGGGTCCTATAATGCTATAGTGTTCGATGTGGGAACCATAACCCGGGTCGAACGGCGATTAGTCCTGGGCCACCGCGTTGTTTACTCTGGACAGGTCCTGCCTGCCACCTAGTTTACGTTATTATATATGTCCGTCCGAACGGGCCCGTGCGCGGCCACCGACCGCCGGCGTGGATTTGGCCCACCGCCGTAAGGCTCTTTTAAATCGCGTTCTCGGGGGGTCTAATGATTTCGCGGAGATCTCGTGTGGAACCTTGTTACTGGGATGCTGTGTGTATGTATGTGTGCGTGTGCGTGCCCTATAAAAACATGTGTCCTATCTATCGCATCCAAATGACTCTANCGTAGCATATTATCATTTTTCTAAGTAAAAATTTGTAAAATTAATAAAAAANATATATATAATTACATATAATTATATAATTATAATTACATATAATGTATACAAAAAAGTCTTCAAGAGTAAAGTATATAATTTAAATAAATGTTGATTTATTTTATTTATTTAACGAATATCAATGTATATCAAAATTTATTTTACTTATTTCTCCATATAATTTTCGAATCAGTTCATTGCAAATATTTATGTAAAAAGAAAGAAGTACATCTCTTTAGTGATAACGTAAAGCGTACAGTCGAGCTTACTAAATTATGGTTTGAATTATCATATTATAAATTATTCTTATAACGCAAGATGTTATCACGTTCCTTTTTGCAGGAGAATTTTAGAGTTCAGTT
This sequence comes from Tetramorium alpestre, assembly GCA_021460005.1. Classification (NCBI taxonomy): domain Eukaryota; kingdom Metazoa; phylum Arthropoda; class Insecta; order Hymenoptera; family Formicidae; genus Tetramorium; species Tetramorium alpestre. Next base: position 474,603 of record JAJVSH010000067.1, on the reverse strand, counting down.
TCGAGTTGTTTAATTTCTTTCACGTAAAAAAGATCGGAATAACTATCTTTGATGCAGAATACAAAACTAAGTTTGTAAAAAAAATGCTTGTCATGATAAAATTTTCTTTCAGAAAGGAATGTTTACTTTGTTAACTAATGTTAACTATCCAATCGTCGCGCGGAATCTTTACAAGTCTGACGTTGAGTAAAACGCATTTTTTCGTAATATTATAAAATACAAACCTCACTGTTAAAATTTTGAAATTTTAAATAAATATTAGTTTCAAAAGATATAAATTGATTTTTTATGTTGGACTATTTCAAACCCTAGGTATGCGTCAATTCTTATTACGAAGAATAGTGCGACGATTAAAGAATTGTAAATGACTATGAAGAATTTTAAAAAGCGACATACAACCACGTAACCTCGATGTGCACCAGAGTAAATGAGCGTTCGTAAGGTCGCGAAATGCAAAGAAAATGTCAGATGAGAAGAAATTTGTTCTTTCAGAGTCGTAAGTGTTCCTGTTAGCAAAGTACGGAAACGCAATTCTCTCGTACCTCGCCGTCTGATTGGAGTTTGAATAATAAATCGATGAATGAACTTTCCTCCTCCGCAAAACTAAAGTACGATCAATGTGCACCAGTAGTCTCTTTCGCGATGCGCAATCGTCTTTTTTATTTTATCGCGAGCCACAGTCGTGTTGAAATTCATGTCGACTTTCCCCCGCAAATCGAAAATCAATTGAAAAACTTATTTCCAAAAGAGCTTAAGTCAATTTCCCCTTTATCTTAAAAAAATGGCAAAAATCCCTAATAATATATAATATAGGTCATACAATCATATCTAACAATCGCGATATTCGGGATATTAATTTAATAAACTCGTCACTCACTTTTAAATCGCGAAAATGTCTTTGCCAATTTATATAATGCATGTAAGTTCATACGTAACGATTTTCCTTCGTTATATTATGAGAAAATTATCCTGGCTCCTCCTTAAATTTGTTATGTCAGGTCTCATTTTGGCGAAATTCAACAGAAAAATGAGGACCGGCACATATGTATGCATGTTGTACACATATAGATGTATACGCTCGATCCTTTTTTTCTATCTTCTGTGCTTTTTCCCATTACAGCTGCGGCACTGTATTACTGTACTCTACCTCCTATCCGCTAGCTTACTTTATATGCATTATTCTTTGTAAATACGTATCCCGCCATTGCGCCATGCATTTAAAAAGATTTCATAGGCGGCAAATCTTATCGTCCGACGGTTCTCGGACGACTCTCATCTCTTGATGATGATCTTCTGAATCTCAAATGACACTGTGTTAGTTGTACTGGTTGAATAATACCATTTTATAAATTATAAGAGATGTCCACAATATAATCTTGTATACTCAGTTGATGCTATAAATATTTGATACGACAAGAAGAGATGCAGAGATTTAAATTTAAAACTGTGATTAAACTGCATTTTTATATTGCTTCGTATTAAAATTGTAACTTTGAAGAAGTTATGGAAATCATTGATGCATAATTTTCATAACATATAAATTTTTATAGCATGTATTAAAAAGTTAAAAATTATATTCTTTTTACGATTTTATGATGTGATATACATTTTATTACGTGGAATATAATTAGTCACAGTAAAGTCTTTAGAGCTCGTCTATCTAATTAAGAACGGACTAGAGCGAATTCACATGATTCATTATTATTACCTCAAATTCTTTGAAAAGCCGCGCTCTAACGAGATAAACAAACGCTCGAAGAGGAAAGTATGTGTGTATTTGTGTGTGTGTATGTGTTTGTGTGTGTGTGTATGTGAAAGAGAGAGAGAGAGAGAGAGAGAGAGAGAGAGAGAGAGAGAGAGAGACAGAGAGGTAGGAGCGTGTCGTTCAAGAATACAGAATTCGTAAGGAAGATGATGGTCCGCACAGTACCTTCCGACCTCCTTTGTGGGTTCGGAAGCTTCGGATCTATGCATACACACATGTAAGATGGCTTCAAGTAGATCTTGAATTTCTCACGTCCCGGCGGGAACGAGCCGGCAGCATTTGATCGTAGTGTGCGCGAGCGATGTTTGCCCAAATAATTCCCGAATTAGAGGGGATGTTTGAGTAAGAGTGAGAGCCCCGCGAGAGCGTGAACGTCACCGTTAAGCGATTTCGAGCGGAATGCCCATTCTCACAAGAAAATCTTCCAAAGATGTGGCACATTTAAAATGATACACATTTTTATTATTATTTCATATATTGTTAACTTTTCGCTAAGCGATAATTTCAAGTTTTTTTATCAATATTAATTCTTTTCTTATTAATTTAACTTCTGTATTTATCGTATCATGTAATCGTAATATGTACATCTCTAGAACATTTCTCCAGGGAATCCAAATCTATTTGCTCAGATTAAAGAATATACATAAATAAACACAACTGAAGCATGTTTTGTTAGATGGCAGTCAAAAATATTAATCGTTTAGCAATAGCGTTTATTTCCGTTCTCAGTCTCATTTATATCATTCATCAGTGCAGTTTAATTAATCGATACAATCTATCATTTGTTATATTCGCAAATAATTCACGTGGAATGTTCGAATCGTGACTTTTTCCGAAGAATTTCTATTTCATTACAAGAAATGAATTAAAAAATTAGTATAAAACAGATACTAGTGTCCTCGGGAGAAGAATCGAAAACAAAAAAACAGAGACTCTTCGCCTTTCCCCTGATAATAATGTCGATGCAATAAACTTGATAAAAATGCTACGGTAAAAAAAGTTACGGTAGCTTTATTTTATTACGAAAAGAACTGGTGCAAAATCCGGGCAGATACGTTTGGGGATGGATCGATTTATATAGGGTGATTCGAGAACCGCAATACCTGAAAAACGTATCTAGGGAATAAAAGTAAAGAGAAAAGTCTCAATAAATAAAGGTTCAAACCTCCGCTGTGTAAAAGGAATAGAGCGTATAGTAAAAGTAGTAGAATCAATTGTTAAAAAAACAAATCTGACAGAAAGACGAAAACATTTCTTTTATAATGGAATTTGTCAGAAAAATTAGATTATGCTTAAAAACAACTATCAATTTAAATGTAATTTATTAATGTGAGGTATACACGTGTAATCTGAAATTTATCAAAATTTGATATTTTTGAAAATCTAGCAAACTAATATCTAACTCACACATTTATTAAACTCTTATAATAAGTATATCTTATTGAAAAAAATTGATATTCAATTCTATATGCTATTTTAAAGGATAATAAAGCAGAGCTATTAATTTCTGATGTCTAAAAAGATTTACTTTTAGCAATAGTTCTTCGTTAAATTCAGCGTTCTGTACTTTTAGCAAACATATAGATCTTAAAAAATCACGATATTTATCTGCTAATTTAATATTTTATCCTTTATAAATAAGAAAAAGACAGCCGACTTATATATTATGAACTCTCATATTTAACTTTCAGACATATTGAGACTTACGATTATGTGAATTTTTCTTACTTTAACATTTTCCCCAGATAACACATTTTTCAAAATAATTTCCTCCCATGTCACCCTATATAAGATTCATTCCCTGTGTTACGATTCGGCCCACCATTGCCGATCTTGCGACCTCGCACCTTTTGCCGGCGGCTCTTACTGTCTTCAGGAGCATCAATCTTACTGAAGCGAATGCACTGTCTTCGGTCGCGTGAAAAGTGCTCCTCGTCGCCACATCGCGTAGCGTCCACAGAAAAAGCTTCGACACTGTGAGAACGGGTTTTGCGCCTTAAAAGCTTCACTCCGACAGAACGAGAACAGTCAGTTTGACAGACGAGAGAATGAGTTCACGCCAAATTATTACACAGAAGAGATCTTTGCGCGAGTACACTAAGCTTTTTTTGACCTTCTAATTTTACCTAATTTAAAATCAATTTAAACAGAAGAAAGTAGAGATATGTCAAATTTCTATAAATTTTAGAACTTAGATCGAAATATTTGTCTTTTCTGAGATATGCTGTATCTATATTGTTAAATCGCGCGTAATACGTTGATAAAAGAAAACTTTCTTTCACATGAAATCTCATTAATACTCAAAAGATCACTGTCGCGAAATCTATGATTCGTCCTCGAGTCATCGTTTCTCTGCCCACGATTGACTACGTTCTATTCGAGGCTATTACCATACGTTTCCCGAAAATTTCGTAGAGTTCGAAGGATCTCATTGTCAGACAAAGACCTACGACGACCTGACGCCTTCTAAGGTGTATCGCGGTATGCATGCGTGCCAGAAACGAAGACACTGAGTCAATTGGATGCCGGCCAGTTGGAGGCCACTATGAGCATCGGCCAGGAAAGAGACTTCTTCTTTCTTTTTACGGATTTAAAGATATTTGCACACTAGCTATCAAATTTTATTGCATAATTTTTTCACTCGTGTTTTTTGTGTGCATTCAATCTCCATCAATTTTAATTTTCAGCGAAAACTTAATAAAAATATTTATTTCACGGACTAACGAGTTTTATTGAGTACAAAAACGAATTTTATTAACATAAATCAAATCCAGAAAGTAGTAATAAAGTTAGAGCTTATAGAATTTTAAGCGAAATGAGTAGGTATTCTACATTACATAATTTGAATTGTTTTTTGTATTTACAAAAGTTCTTCACTCTATTACAAGAAAAAATATAAAAATCTTCCTTTATTATATTAATAATACTAAATATGCTTTTAAAAATATAATTAAGATATCCTGTCAGTTTTTTTTATTTAGAGTCACCTGTAAAATCTACAATAGCTATTTAGAATCTACTTATCAATGAATCTAAAACAGAAACTTTCAGTTATTGGATGAAGTATTCGGGACGAAGATCGTGAGACAGAAGAACATTATCGAGAAGGGGAAAAAGGAAAGAAGAGAAAGAGAGAGAAAGAAGCGGTTTTTCAAGTAATATACCATAAACAGCCGAAGACATGGCTGACTTTAAATGGCTGCGGACGGGAATCGCGATGCCACGTGTACGCTCGTGCTCATAAGTCCCGACATAGTCCGCGCCAGGCTATCTTTTCGACGAATCGTCCTTTTTTACGTCTCTACGCCGCTGAAACTAGCTGCACTCTTCGCGGCGAACGAGCAGATGCCACGCGAGAAAGGAGACAGTAAAATGAACATGTACACGTACATCGCAGCCTTCATCATATGTTAAACGAATGTTTGCAGGAAAAATTCGGGTATGATGCGACAGCACGCGAGGTCACGCAATCCTTTCTATCATAATCTATTCATTTTTCGACAATACTCTAACAATCACGGAATTCTATAAGTCCACGAAAAAGCAAAATGCAAAAGTGACTTTTAATTTTAACTACAAATCATTGTAATAATATTACGGTGTTGAAGTGACATAATGACATAATAAATTATTAAAAACATGTTAAAGTATTAAATAATAAACATTTCATTAGTTAGTAAAAAATAATTGATTAACAAGAAAAATACACATATGTATATTGATAAAACATTACGTCTCCAATTGGAAGAAGTCAATTATTAAAAGTTGGTTTCCCTGGAATCGTAATTAATCCTTTGGTTGCACGAGTCTGGTAATACAATTGCACTGATTGTACGCGAGTTTTGATGTGATAGCGTAAATATACACGAGTGATAACTCAATATTCAAATACGGAAATACAGAAACGTAGATAGGAAGCGTAGTAATATTTGTATACTAAAGCGCAAATTTCACGTTTGGAGCAATTAAGCCAATAAAATGTAGCCCGGTGTAGTGATTACGATGTTAGATTTCATAAATTTACTTCTTCGGTAAATAAAAGTAACAAGGTGTGAGAGGTATTATTTTTAATTATGCACATACATTGAAAAAAGTATTATTTTTTAAGCGCTCATTTATGATGCTATCTTGAAATTATTTTTTTCAAAAAAAGAATCAATGTTTATTGTGATTGAATAATTTCCAATTCAGAAATAGTAATTCCATAATTTTACTTTTTTCCCTAGGATGTAATTTCATTGATTTGCTGTCCTATGAAAGTACTATTTTGATTTATATAAGTGATGGTAGAATTATTTTTCTCCGTCTATTGAAACTACTACATATCAATTTTTGCTTATAAAAATAATGTTGACATTTAAAACGATTGTAATGTAATATCGAATAAAGGTTAGCTTCATCATTTGTCATATTTGAAAAATAGAATTTGCAATAGACTCTCATTCTCATATATAGATACATAAAAGATGTAAGCAGTGATATTCACATGTGCGATCGCAATGGCCTTCCTGCATATTTGATCATCCGGAAATGCTTCGTTACGCTAATACTATCAATATCGGCATTTAGTGCGGAACGTGAAACTACCATTGCGACGGAGGTGAAATTGCGCGTCATCGATCGCAACTATTGGATAATTATTAAATGCATCGTATTATTGATTGAAAAACAGTTGTCGGAATACAGATATGCACGCAGTATCGCTTCGCTTTTGCCGAACTTAGGGAGCGACCGAGACACGTTCGTCATGAAGATGTATACAGAGGTGCTCTATCTGAAGAGGTATCTCGTACCGCTTTGAAGGGATGTAATCAGGTCCAACACGTCCGGAAGTACGTGCCGACGCAAGCTCGTAAGGAACACCTTTGTACCTAAGGTACGCAAACCGGATGCACAACCGCCTCTTCCGTGTTCTTCCCTCCGTTTGCCCAGCTGCGTTACGCGAGATACAGAAACGGTGTTAGGAACAAATGACTTATTTATATATTTGTAATTAAACGCAAAATAAAAGCTAAGGCAGACTAAAGTACATTTCTTGTTGCTTAATTCTGATATTAAGCTATGTAAATTAATAGAATTTACCTTAACAATTAATAAAGTTAGAATACCCATTTAGAAAAAAAAGTAATAAAGAAAAGACACTTGTACTATAATTTAGTGCTAATTATGTGCTCTTCTAGTTTAAATTTTGGTGCGCTAAAATTTGTTTTCTATTAGTTTAAATCGTATTGATTTTAATAGAAAAATTATTAAACCGTATACAGATATAACAAAATAAATTCAAAGAACTGTAATTATATTTTGGAAAAATTGCAATAATTTTCCAAATGATAAAATATCACGAGTAACATCCTGTAGATAAAAGCACCGGTAGACACGTAGGAAGGAAATCGTTTGAACAATGCGATTTCTTTGAACGCATGAAAACCAATCGTGCTTGATGCACTTTGAGCCACCTTCGTCTCTAACCCTTTCGATCTTTGACGACCTTCTTGCCACAATATCTCACACGGATATTGAATGGTCCGGTGATTCGTGTTGATAGGCAATTTGCCAATTTCCACTTCATTCCATCCCCAACCACGTTCCAGAATTCTGTAGCAGCATGCGGTCTCTCCCAATGATTCCTTTTCTTAGTTCTTTGGCAGAATACATTTTTCATTTTCGCAAACATTCCGTTCACGCACGTGAATATTGTTGTGATTAGAAACACACACGAGATAACATCTACAAGATGTTCCATCATTATCACTGTCTCCCATTAATTCTTATAGTTTATATTTTTTTGTAAATATATGAGATAGATATTGATTTCTAAAATAAATTAAAATCAATTTATAACCTTTTAATACTACCAATGAAAATTAAACATCGAGAAATGTTTTAATTTGCTACCTTTTCTTTTGCGTTCTGCGTGGCTCGTTTAATTATGTAAATCATTTTTCCCAGTAGAAGAACGTTTAAATATAACTGTTTCGCGTAGCATCAAGCGCAATTATTTCACTTTTTAAATCGCGGGAATATTACATACGCCTGTAATTTACAAACATTTCCGTACAGTGTCTGTTTTATTTCTTAAGTTTATCAATATTCAGCAAAAAATAAGAAGTAAGCGAAAAGATATACATATATGTATTTGTAACAATGTTTTTATAATTAATATCCGTTTAATCTTTATCATTTTCATTTAAAATTCACTTTAGCTAATGTATAATTCGTGTCATAATTCAAAATAGAATTGTATTCATAATTCTATATAGATATCATGTATTTATATAAATTTCATCTACATGATGGGATAGTAATATAGGCGAATATTTGTAAAATAAACGCACTGCATGAAAACACCTTTAGTCGAAAATTGTGTCAACCGCACGATAAGCCGTGCTTGTTATATCCGTTACTATGCATACGTGTCGATCGCGCGGCTTTTGCCCGATCTCCATTTAAAATATCTGATATTCGCCATTCACCAAATTTTGCATGAGTGGTTACTACACCGAGAGAGATGTAATTTGTGGATTAAAGTCAGTAGTCTCTAATTATTGAATTAGCTCGATTGCTTGATTAATTCATTTAATCATCGATTCGTGCTTTACTTTACATATTATCTATGAATTAAAGAATAACGACAACTTCATCGAAGTTGATGATATTTTGATTTTTGGCATATCCATTTGATATTGTAGTATTTCAAAATCCTTTTTTCTCGGGATTAATTAATATCGGTGTGTGGAAAGCACAGTTTATTTTCAGCCTCATCAAACACGATCATAATTTCGCGCGATGAAAATATTATTGCACGTGTTGTGATGTTTATTTTAAATTTAAAAGCTCCGTTATCAAAGCAAATTGATTGCAGCATTTTACAGTGAAATTATTTTTATATCGCAACACATTGCAAAAGTTATACACTTTTAAAAAACAAAAATGGCAAAATATAATTCGTGTTATTTTAACATAAAATATATCAAACATTTTCTTAATTAAAATGCTAAATAATATTAAATATTTTTACAAATTATACTTTAAATACATAAAATATTATAGTAATGGAATATCTATGTTGAAAACACTTTTCTTTTGTATTAAAATTCTTTTAATATGTATAATAAATTAAAGTTTAATTCTTAACAAAGGATAACATACCGACATCTATTGGAGTCTCAATAAAAGCAATCTATCCTTCAGCAAAATATTAATTAGAATTAAAGGAGATTAGTATACAATTATGACTTAATTTCTTCTGTAAAAGATAACATAAATTGATTTTTCTCAAATTAATTTCTTTGAATTCTTGCGAAAATAAATTAGCTTTTTTGTATTGAATTTTTCAATTGTGTGCAATATTCTTGTTATCAAAGAACCTTTTAGGAATCACGTGATTAACCGCGGATAAGGTAGAGATTCTCTATCCGAGAAATTTCTACTTTAACATCCCCTCACCCATTGAGCCAACTGTAGCTCGATTACTGACACTCGGTGCATATCCTACAGTTGAATATTTCTTCTAAAAATTCATATATCCGATAAAAAATAACAAAACTTTCTAGCTGACTTCATCACCGACAACTGATGTAAACGCGTACGGATATTAATATTTTCCCTCCTATTTCCACGATAAAATGATAATGATCTCATCCCCTTATCTTTCGTAATCCTCCCTTTCAATAATAATCAATATTATTATTCGTCAAACAATTTTGCAAATTTCCCTCGAAAACAACGAATACCAAGGTCCTCATCAGGCAATCAGGCAGTCATTCCCGCGTGAGAAGACAGAAATCGACGGCGAGGGTGAAAATACGGCGAGAGTGAAGGACAGTCTCTACGGCGTGACACACGACTTCATGCGCCGCGGAAACGCGTTATTCAAATTTTATATTCGATTATGCAAATTAATATGAGACGCATAAAACTGTCTCTGGAATTCGTCGGATGTTGAGGAAGGAGGAAGGGGACCGATTCGGGGGAACGATTTTTATGTTTCTTCGGAAACAAAAGTCTGCCGGCGCCAATTTATCTCTTTCTCTCCTTGGTCTCCTCTCATGAATCCGATCCCCTCCGTTCCCCCTCCGTTCTTTGGCTCACTGATGCCGTAACTTCTGGCGATATGCCCCTGTTTCACAAAGGGGTATGAGTATGAAAAGGGGGTAACGTCGGTTCTCTTCGACACGTCGTGCATATGTCTTCCGGAAACGGGAAATATTGCGTCGGGAATGTCGCAAGGCGTGTATCCAACTTTGCGACTTTCATTGCGTGCCCCTAAGTGTCCCTCTCACGTTCGAAGTTTCAGAATGACAGAACGACATGATTACTTCTAATTTGTTTTGCAATCTTTTTGTTAAATTATTAAAATATTAAAATATTAAAAAACATTATGATAAGTAATATAACTTACGTCTCGTATTATCTTCTCGAAAGAAAAACATATTTTAGATTTAAAGAATTCGTGAAAAAGCGCGTTATTGCGAAGACGTCCTTTATATCCTCAATGTCCCGCCGAATTTTTCGATCGAGAGTATTGAGGATATCTTGACGTTTCGCACGTCGGCGATGGATTTCGACGGCGTCAGGATATCCAATTTCAACGCCGGCTAGAATAAAGCGTGATAGCGCCCCGCACGAACGTGATGGATGCATTTAGATTGCGCTCGGTAAATCGAGTTCAACGTAGACGCTACCGTGGCGTTCTGTGGAGAGAGAAGGCGAGAGAGAAAGGCAGAGAGAGAGAGAGAGAGAGAGAATGGAGGGATTTTAACGAAATCGTGGTGATGCCATGCAAATGGCCCGGTAACAGCTTCCGCGCCTGTACTCTCCGCGCGGCGGACACGCCGACTGTGTTGTGCACGGCGCGGCTTAACTCAATTCCATACATATTTTAACACCGGCAAAACCGTAAGAAAATTGCGTGATATGCATAAACGACTTCGCAAACTCGGTTACAAAACGGGGATTGCGCGCCCGTGTCACGCGCGCCACCCCTCCATGCAAAATCATTTCGAGCGGAGTTGTAACCGGAAGCCTTTTTCCCGTTTTGGCCAGTGATAGCCGTGGCCGATGGATATCCATGTTTCTTTCGTTTTCAATCTATCTCAAAATAATCGACTGCGATAAATGATAGACTTCAACTTTAAACTTAACGGCAATCGAAAAAAATGTCTGTGTAGTGAGTTCTGCATTATTGCCAAATTTTCGAATAAAATTGCGTATATAAAAATATCATTTACTAATTCAGAATTCTTGCTAAGTCTTACTTTTTTTCTGTAAAATCGAGATGTAATATTTCGTTTTCTCTTGCGTAGAATAGATTTATCAATCTATTGTTTTGAATATCTTAAATTATTACGACTGGCAGTTTATTATTATACAAGGTTTTTAATAACAACTACGCTAGTCATGTTACCGAGCGCTCTGATGTGTTACGAGGTTCGCATTACTAAAATAAATTCTTCCCATGATATAATAAAATTCGTATATGCACGCTTTGCATTGTTATGTGTCACGCATGTACATGTGCGTACCGAGAATGAAAGAACGTTGAGCTCGATAACGATCCGACCTACGACCGTCCAACTCCAGTCGCATCCGGAGGATGAATCGGCCTGGCGCGGCACAGAAGAGCAACGTGCAGCGGCTACATTAAATTATCTATCGCGCAATTATTCATTTATGCTTATTCGCCTTGATACACCCGCGGATCTTGAATTATTACCGGCTTAACCGGATTTTTAATTCTAACGTATTACCATACTTATCGTAGCGTACGAGCGATTCGCGTCTCGCTGAGCCGCACCAGGCCGATCCGGCCGCCTTTTTGGCGTGTTTCTCGCTAGACTCTCTAAAACGAGGAATAATAATAAAATTTTTTTACGCATAATGTTAAAAAGAAATATTGCTTCTTGATGTAAAAAAGTAAAGCTTGTCATTCGTATATGTAACTGATTAATTTTATTTGCTTCGCATTTATTGCCAATCTATAATACTTTAAAAATCTTTTTGTTAATAATAATTTTATTGCAAAATATTTGTGGACCTTTAAGAATTTTAGAAAGTTAGTAAATTGTTAGTAGTCAGAGTTATATACGTATGTATATGTATATAAATCTATTACAAGTATATAAGGCAATTCGACAGCACTTATTTAAAAGAAAAGACTTTTATAAATTTTTATCATTGTAAAAAATAAAGATTTTAACAAATTGTGTGAAATTTAGAAAAAAAATTATTTTTTCAAAAATCGTAATTTCAAGAAAGATCCAGTCTATGTTGGAAATTTAGTAAAGAGAAGTTGGGTCCCTCTTGTGCATAGCATCCACGGTGGTTGGTTGCAAGGAAGGCATATTTAGTACATAAATCAAAGCCCGAGTGGCCCTTGCTGCAGGCTAGGAGTTTATATGCTAATATAAGGTGGAGCACACTGTACGCTGGTCGCCATCTTGACCGCAATGTAGCGTCTTGGAAATTTACAGTGCAAAATGTTCCGAGATTACCAATATGGCCATTTATTTATTTCTTAGAAAATTCTTCTTAAATATTTTCGAACGTTATTTTTATTTTTTACATCTCTATATGTATATGATGAACTTTTAAGCAAACAAAAGCGTGTTTTACTTAAAACGCATTCTGTTAAAAATTTTATATCGATTTTTATAATCATAGAAATAACTTTGTAAAAAAATATGTAATGCATAAAGACAATAAAGAATTACACGCAGTACGAGAGGAATCGGTTGAACGGTCAATTCGCTTGAATGAGAAGAGAATGCATGGAATTTTTTCCAAATTGCGCACATTTAAACTACCTTCGCGTCGCGGTCATAAAAATGAAAAACGGTTTCTCGAGTCCAGCGTGTTTTGTATGCTAACACAAAATCGAGCACGCTGTATGGACTCCGCCATCTTGACTGCGATAGCGTCTTATCGAGGGGGGCAAGAGGTGGCAGAAATATTCTCCATGCCCGAGATTACCAATATGCCCGCGACACGGCGAGTCCATTCTTTCTCGGTGAACGAACAGAGTTACCATCTAGATATTTCCAAAACTTGGCGCGCTCACAGAAATATATCGCCTTCGCTTTGTATACCAAAAAGTTTGCATGTCGAACTTATCAATGCAAGATTGTAATATAGACCATATGAGAAAAGACTTTATTTTTCGTAGATCGATCAACAAGATCTAAGCAGCAAAAATAACTATTTTCTTTGAGGAAATATGCTTGCTAATGTGTTGATACATAGTCTGCGGTACACTATAAATAACTCGATCTGTTCTTTTGTCACCATTTTGTTGCTTACGTAATAAAAGTGGTGATATTTTAAAAGAAATCAATCCACATGATTACATCTTTATCTTTATCTNTATAAAATTGGGCAATTGTCTAGGTCAGTTGACGTTAATAACGTTACAAAGCACGGAAGCTCGCGATATAAAGTGAGCGGAAGGCGGCGCTACACCGAGTTCAACCCTAAAAACTTCGAGATCCAGACGTGATTTCTTCGGCAATCTTTAATAGCGGCGTTATGGGAAACATTTAATTAAACTTGTAACAACGCACCCCTCCCTTTTCCCCTTTGTCGCCCTTTCTCGCGGCTAAGGGATTCTCTCCGTTGTTATGCGCGGGGCGTAGAGAAAACCGACCCCCGTGTCACGGCGTCGTAAAGGCGATTGCCGGTTTGCTGCGCCGTGTTTCGTAATACGGGCATCTTCGTGTTCGTGTTACGACCCGTCGTTTTCTTATCTCGACCCGGACGAACGTGTCATCTGCTCTCCGGCTCTTTCCGCTGCCTTCGCCCGACCGCTGCCTTCCGGTAAGCAACAGAAGACTTGGCTTTCTTATACTTGATTCAAAATTATCGTAAATATCAAAATTGAAATTAATACATATGGAACGACTTTATGTCTACTAGACAGATGATTGGACTACTTTCACAATTATTTTCTAAAATTACAATGCAGCTTTATTAATTAATTAGTTTATAAAATTGTTATTTAACTAATTAATTCACATACTTGTTAATTATATTAATATAAATGCATTTACGCATATGCGTAATACTTTTATGTAATGTAAATTTCTCTAAAAAAATAAGTACATTTATTTAAGAAGTATATTGCCCAGATAAAAACAAAACAAATTTTTCTTGAGAAACAATAGGATATTTTAAGTGGCATAACTCGAAAGGTAGCTTCTTTCTCACAGAAGCTTTAATCTCGTAAGGATTTCCGGTTAGGCAGCGACAAGTATATTTAGCTTCCGCTTGTGCAACGGCACCGCCCGAGGAAAAAATTCTTTAACCGCTTAAATATAAACGACGTCGAGCGGGAAGACCGACGGGTTTGCTATTTCCATTTTTCATCAGGATCCTCGTAATACGGGGAGGGTAGAGGTGCCACGGTGGCTGCAGGACAGGGGCGGAAAGGGTAGGCGGAAAGAGGGCGGCTTTGGAAAGGGCGGGAACGGGTGTTGTATAAAACCGCTCGCGACATTACCTCCAATATTCGCAAAACGGATTCTCCGGCAGCCGCCTCATCCAGAGCGCACCCGCCTGTCCCCTCTAACCTCCCCCGATCTACCGCAGCCCTCCACAGTCCGCCGTGGTAATGAGGTGGTTTCAATTCTGGCCTCGGGGCGCACCCCGGCCGGTGGTGTAGGTGTGCACCAGCTATTGCCATGTAAATGTCCGAGCGAGAGGGAACGATTGCGCGAGATTGATAGGAGAGGGGAGAACGGGAGCGAGAAGGGGCGCGGATGAGACTTCCACGATCCATCCACGAGTCGTCGCACCTGCACGAATCTCCGGAAAATCTTTCCGGAGTAGCTGAAGATAACTGCGGAAAGTGATAGCAAGTGCGCAACAGTGTGATGAACAGTGTACAGTTTGTCGCACTGATGCAAGACGAAATCAGCTCAAAATGTTATCCCTTTCAGCTGCACTTGTTCTAAAACAACTTAAGATATCCTATTTCCTAATAACAAATTTTCGCAAGAAATCACTCCCTCCGTCTCACGAACGATACTTATGGATTTTCATAGCATTTTAAGTTAATTATATTGCGAATTATAAATGGCAAAATGTTTCCTATTAAAATTAAGTTCAATTTCAATAAAAGAAGCATATATACTGTAAATATATGTATGTGTAAATTATCTTAAATATGTATACAAACGTATACATAAAAAATTCATTTTCCTTTAGTGTTCTTTTAATAATTGAACATAGAATTGCCAATCAAGTAATCGAGAATAATTTACATTTATATTATCTTTATTTATATTGAAAATAAAAATCTAAATATTGATAGTTCATGTCCTATATAATGTCGAGCTAACAATGAGGCTAATGACCTATTACAATAGTCGTTAATCAGGGATCACGGATGACACGCCAATGTCCATAATTCCATATACCGACAATAAATATCAGCAATCTCAATTTTTGAAGCAAACACCCTTTTTCACACCCCGATCGTCAAACACCGGCATAAAGCAGCACGTCGAGCGCTTTATTGTCACAGGCCAATAGAAAACCGTATCACATAATCTTCGAACACTTTCAAACTTTTCACCCTGTTATCGTCGCCGTACCGTCGTCTCCTGAAACTTCCACAAAGAAAGTTTGCCGTTAAGCAGTACGTTGTCGTAGCGCAAAAGAGAAGGGCGGGAAATAGAAGGCTCGGAAAGAGTAGATACTGAAACGAGCGAGAAATAAAGTACTCGATGTCACCAGCCGTGGAGTTGCAAGTACTCAAGGTTTCGTGACTAACGGGACCAAAAGGAGGATGAGGGGCGGATGGAGGACGACCATCCCTTAAAAATATATCGCGAAGACGCCGCGGCTCGTAATTTAAACTAGCGCAGTTTCGGTAACTAGTTTCTCCCCTTTCGGGGAGAAGCAGACTAGAGAGAACGACGAAATCGGTCGAGTGAAGGAAGAGGAAGAGATGCTACAAGGGGGATAGAAATAGGTGCTGCCATAACTGACGGTTATAAAGCGATCCACGGTAAACCGTCAAATGAGTTTATTGCGCTCATTGACCGCCAACCCCCAGCGTGTCAAGCAGAAGCGTGAGCGAGTTAAAACTGAGCTGGATACGATTCGCGGTAACTTTGAACCATTTGGTTTCACTATTACGATGAATATGGAACCATCGACGACGGGAGCTATCCGATTCGTGAATGAATTACGGATCTCGTATCTTTAATCCTGAACAGAAAATGTCAAAGTAAATTTGTAAATATTGTAATAGCCTCGTTATTATTAATTTATACTTAAATAATATAATTAATAATTTCTAAATATTGACTGAGAAGTTTCTTAAGAATGCGGATTTCAATATATTAAATAAAAAAATTAAGATATTTTCTTTTTATTTTGATACTTATTTAAATTTTTTTATATATAAATAGAAGATTGAAATAAAAATCTTGCAATAATGTAAATAAAATACATGTAATTTTTGTAAACAAGAACTCTTTGGAACAAAGAAGAAAAGAAAAATCATTTATTGATTTATGTTTAAGTTAAAAATATAGCAAAGCTAACGAGATAGTAACTATAAAGCATCCAGTATAAGATAATCTATAGCGAGTTATTATGTTATAACATGTTCATAAAGCGACATTAGTCGTTAGTCATATAGGTCATCGCAGTCTCGCTTAGAGGACACTCGCGTCATCGTCGAAAGACCTTTTAGCGATTGAAGCCATGTATCTGCCCGAGTCGCCTGAGTTATCACGCTGTAGTTCTGGACGGTTCTCCAAGTAATTGAAACGAAACTTTCCGCCCTCGCAATGCCGATAGCGCGACTACATCGCAAGGAGCAAAGGAAAGACAATGACGGCAAGACTCCGACGGAAGTCGGCGACGCGACCTGGTCGAGGACATTTTTATTATCCCCTTCCTGGTTCCTGTAATCTTCGATCCTGGATCGGCCGGCCGTTCGCGGCCGATCGTTCCCCATTACCGCGCGCGAATCGCCCGATAATTGAATAACCCGTTATCACGGCCTTCTACGTGATTGCATCGAGCGCGCGACGGCGAATCGCTCGCATTTATCTGCTTCGGCAAGAACTTCGCGATCGAAGAGCAACGGCGAAGTGCCGTCCAAAAACCGCCGCTTTTTAGCCAGTCTCCGTGTAGTTGGAGTATTCGACTTAATCGAACCTGAGTTACGGCCGATCTCATAGTTGGCATTATACACCGTGTCGCAGATAAGAGAAACCGACCAAATACTTTGGCAATTCGAGAATTTATTCCTGCTAGTCGAATTAACGCGTCGCGGTGATATGATAGATGCTACGGAAGCTTTGTAATTTTACATTTGATATAAAGATGTGTATCTACATTGTCAGAAATTTGGATATATCAGGACTAAATAGAAAATTATTTGAAAATTGTCACCATCTCGGAATTTTTTTTCTCAAGAAACTTATTCATAGAATAAGAAGTTATAGAAGATAAATGATACTCATATCTTCAATGTATAAAAGCAGATCATTTCTCTGCAGGGATGACTGATCTGTACAGTTTGGACTTAAAAAAACCTACAAACTTGAGGACAATACACTGCAGGTACTCACATACATTACACATCATATCACATGCAGGCTACGTTTTTATAAGAGAGTATAATAGTATGTATAATAAATAATTTTCATAAAAGTTAGAAACAAAATATAATTTAGCTTATAACAATAAGAATAATAAAAATAATAAGAAAATATATATTTATATTAACTCTCAATAAAGACTCTCGATATCAAAAAACAAGTAAAAATAAAATTAATTTTAAAAGTCAAGTTTGTAATGCATTATATGTTAACATTTTTCTTCTAAGATTTCATGTATTATAAAATGACTATTAAAATTTTCGAGTGTTTTCTCTCGGACATTACACTTCTCTGAACTATTTTAACAGTTTCTAAACATATCTGAACTATTTAAACAATTTCTAAACATTCCTTTTATGCGTTGGAGAATTTAAGTTTTTTTAACTTATCTAAACTTATCTTTTATCTATCACTGCATTGTTGAGGATGACTCGAAGTAGAACCGAAATGTATTATAATTTTATAGAATTATTAACTGAATACTAATTAGCGTTAACTCACGCACTACGAACCATATTTGACTCTGAAAGCCAATTTTATTGCAAGTTATTTTGCTACACTGTTTTTCAAGCAAAAGATAGACAAATAAGATCTCCATTTACGATTCCGACATCGAAGTGCGTTTCTTCCGTTGAGCGGCGTGCCATATTTTCGCCGCGAACGCTGCGAGGGACGACGGTGGATCCATAAGTATTTTCTCAGATTGAAAAGCTTTTGGTATGAAATATGGGTCAGAGATATGGGCGCGCAACCCTTCCTCGCTTTAATGGAATTAGTATTTAATACTCGAGGGGCCGGTGGACGCGAGAGGGCATTCTCTAAAAACTAAGTGGATCTGTCCGGGCTGGGTCGGCGGCAGCACGATCTCGTTTATCGGTATTGCCTTGCAGAAAATTTACTACTCGCTACAACCTTCGAATTACAAGCCGTGCCGGAAAAATAACAGTCAAAGAAAAAAATTACCGGCTACTGCGGCCACCATCACGGCGACAAATCTTTGCTTCCACCGGCAAGTCGGAAGAGAGAAATCGACGACAGGATATCGAAAACAAACTTTACGAAGAGTTACGATTTAACTATTTGCTGTTGTGTGTCGTCTGTTTATACAATCACGAGCCGAAAGATTTATTACGATGTTGCATTAAATTTAATCAAAGTAAAGCTATTAATCAGATATATTTTTCTAAATACGTTAAAAAGAGAATCTGATCGTTTAACTTCAACAAATGTAACAACAATATGAAATTGATTTCATAATTTTTTTTTTACCAATTAATCATTAGAAATCTTTTTGAAACATATCAGAAATTGTAAAGCTCTTTGTAACTTTCACTTATATCAAAGTTCTGAAAAATAGAAGACTAATCTCATAGATACGAATTCTTCACAGTATGACCGCAATGATTCCAAACAATGATGACACTGGACGCGCTCGCGTGTCTGAAATATCTGAACCGACCGCTAACGACAGCCCTGAGAATCGAGCACAAAGTCCATCGTGCCCCGTACGCGAGTATTGTGCTCACGACCCCCTGAGACAACAGGGTTCGCACCCTATTGCCTCCGACACGGACGTCTCAATTAAATGTATACGAGGCAAGTGGGGTTGATAGAGCGTTCGGTCATAAATATGAATTATCCGCGGTAAACGCTCCCTCGAGGGTGGACGAGGAATGGAAGGAGATCGAGAAACGGCTGTGATTTTATTCTAAGACGTCACCGCGGCTATCAAGCCATTGACAGATTTCGGCACTTAATAACGCGGAATCTCGAAACAGTGATTAAAAATATTAACACATATTTAACCTAATTAACACGATATTAGTAAAATAAATTATTAGAATATACGGTTATAAAAGTGATATATTTTTCTGCAGAATTACGAAATCTAATAACACGATTTATTATAACGCGAGTTATCAAATTAACGCATCAATACTAAATTTAATAATGCAAGTTATTAAATATATGATCGCGGATTTACTGAATTTAATAAAGCCAGTTGTTATAACACGGAGTTATTAAATTTATTAACACGGCATTAACCGCTTTTCAATTGCTATTGCTATTTAATCATAAAATTTGAGTATTTTGTTTCTAATTACTTGAAATATGATAAATATTTATTTATAAATTTTAGACCATAAGCATTTTCTAATTAATGCGATGATAGTATTATCTCATATTTTATGAAAAAATGTTTTTCTGAGAACACTAAATTTTCTAAGCACATAAACATTTCTTGTAGTTTATCAATGTTTTTTTTAATTAGCAAAATATTTAATGCAAAACTTAATAATTAAAAAGTAATTGTTATAATAAGTAATTGTTAATTTTTAATTAAAAAGTAATTGTTATAATAAGTAATTGTTAATTTTTATATATTATATAATTGGCATGCTGATAATATGCCTATACTAAATTTGAAATAATATTTAACAATTCACTAAGATGGAGGGTCTCGTATCATCGTTGCTCATTTAGATAATTATAAATGTTTTTAAAGGTAAATACGCGATGAAAATACTTAAATAGTTTGCAATAACAACATGAGCATCGCATATGAAATAATATCGATTCTACAGCGGTTTGATTCAATCACTCTAATAGAAAAGTAATGTCAACCCTCTTCGTCTTCTAGATTGTAATATGCCTTACGGCTCACAGGGGTGTTTATGAAGTATGGCGATGCGTTTTAGCAGATTGGTGATGATAGCAATGGCCGATTGTAATAACGTGGACCGAACGGATTTTTCCAAATAATAAAGAAGATTTTATTCTGAGAAAATCTGCACAATAATTCTCTATGACTCATATGAAAATTTTTATTAGTATAAACGTAATATATAGAATAATAATCTATTATTGTATTTAATTACGATGTTAAAAACTAGAAAATATTCTAAATAGATATATGAATTGTTTTCATGAGTCTACAGTAT
The DNA here is from genome assembly GCA_021460005.1 of Tetramorium alpestre. Taxonomy (NCBI): domain Eukaryota; kingdom Metazoa; phylum Arthropoda; class Insecta; order Hymenoptera; family Formicidae; genus Tetramorium; species Tetramorium alpestre. The sequence goes on along the minus strand of JAJVSH010000067.1, from coordinate 454,282 downwards.
CAAAATTATAACAATTTTAATCTCTGATTAATTATCATAATCTTCAAAATTTTTAATTTTCTTTTAATCAATTTGAAATCTGAATTTTCTTTTAATCAATTGTAAATGATAAAGTGAGATGCGAAGAAATTAACTCATGCGCTGGCAAAATCTGTAATTCACCGAATTTTCGATGTCGCGTGGAATCGCCGGTGCGGAGCATTCCGACGTTTCAAAGGAAGGGCAGGAAGGGGGATATGAGACGACGGGAAGCGTCGAGGAGGGGCAGAAGGACGCGAGTAAATTCGTAGGTTCGAGGCGGCGGGCTCTCTACCCTTGCGCCGAGATTAGCATAAATATGGCGTCTTAGAGCGGGGCAGTTTGTCATCGTTAGCAAAGCACACGCTTCCTGGGACTCGCCCAGTCACACTCCTGTGAATCGTCGAGCTGGTATGTATTCCCCGCGGGACACCGCAGGCGGGCGTCCCGCAGGAAGGAAACCGCCGATGTAGGTTGGTAGATACACGAAACCGAGGGCACCGAGAAAACTATCCTCCCTTCCTCGTGTCATGAGACAGGTATTTCGGTACACAAACTTCTCGAACGCAGATTCCTCTGTGGGTGTTGGGCTGAATGGATACCGTGATTTAATTGCAATGGATTTCCGCGATGAGATGATTAGTTAACTACGTTTATAAATTATTGGTCACTGAATTATTGTTTTTTTATGATTTCAGTTTTTTATGATAATTAGAATCGGAATAAACATAATGTGATTCATCGTCTGATTCTTTATATTAATCATCATTAAACTTTGGTTGCTAACAATAAGAGATAAATGAGATAACCATAATACAGAATGTTTTGAATATTTAGTTTCCGTTGTATATTAATCTTTTATTTCATGTTGTCGATTGATATAAATTTTATAAAATATTGTAAACATATATATGAATATCTATTCATTTTCGATCACAGATTATTTTGTAATTACATAAAATATATATACATATTATACATTATGTATAATCTCTCTAATTAAATTTAATATAATTAAAATAATAATCTGATGGAAAATGAATATGGATATTCATATGTGCTTACAATATTCCCTATTTTCGACGAAATAGTTTATCTACAAGAAAAAAATTTAAGTAATATAGCTAACGCTACTTGCGTTAAAGAAATATTTCTTTAGTTCATATCATAATTAATTAATAATTAACTTAGTTTTTATCGCTATTTTACATTTAAGAACCAAAATATACATTATATAACAAGATTTATCTCATGAGAGTTAAATTAGATTATGAGAGATAATAAAAAAGACAATTCTCTCTGTATGATAATATGTAGATTTATATACAACTTCACATTAAGAAAAATCAATTTATATAAACGTTTTATTAGTAGTTTGTATTCTTAAAAACAATAATAATATATAAGAACATTACAAATTCCCATCCTTTTTATATCTTATATCTTTTTATATCTTATAAATTACAGCATATGTAACGTCGAGAGGATTTTAATCTCTACGATGGTACCATCATTTGTGTATTTCGCAGATTTGTACTTTTAGTATCTCAACGACGTCTGATTATTCGAATCTAACTTTCGCAATAAAGCACTCACAATCGCACTTTGGAGGAAAAATCATCCTCGCCTCATGGTAAACAAAGAAACAAGACTGCTTATACCGACATTTGTGCGACACGATTCGAATGCGACAGGAACCGTGCGTCTACCTCCGCGCGCGGCTTCTTGTCGTGCCAGAAGCATGTTTTGCCGCTCGCCCATCCTACCCTATCCCGGGCGGGAACCACTTTCGCCCCCTCGACCCCCAACAGCCCTCTCGCCATCGCGCTTTCGGAGAATATGGATCGGCCCTGACAATATTGCCGTCGGAACCACCCCGCGTCTCCACCGGCATGATATACGCGGCCGCATTTCATATATTCCATTGTTTCCAAGTTTTCGGATCCATTTGTAAGATTAAATTTGTAATGCGGGAACACCCTGTCCTCTCCTCTCCCCCCCCCCCCCGTTTTCTGTCCCGCGCATCACGCCACCACCCTCGCACCACCCCGTCGTCGCCACCTTTTGCTGCGCGCACGAGAGTCGACGCATATGGCCGACCGGTCAATTTCCTCGCGTGCTGAAACACCGAAACCGGATGTAGTGAGAAGATTCTTGCCTAGTACAAATCTCAGTTTTTTTCTACCGAAAAATGTTAAAATCTCTTCTTGATAAGTCGACTTCCGAATCACGTACTTAAAAAAAAAACGAATTAGTCTAAATCGAGGAACTCTTAATTAAATTTTTCAGGAGAGATCATATCCATTAATAATAACGACAATTTTTGTTACATAAAATAAAATGTACATATATTTGTTTCGTTAAAAATACTTCCGCTATTCTAAATCGTTTCAATTGTTTATTTAAAATCTAAATCCATGGAAAACACAATAATAAAAAGTGAGCTAAATATTAACTTTTTTTCAGCAAAATCGAAATGTTCGATTCGTTATCATTCTCCCAGGAAGAGAAAGAATGAATTTCATGAGCGGTAATACTCATTTCCCTCAGTGGTTTCCATGGCTCGTGATCGAAGACACGATAGTCACGATAGTATGTACCGTTCATGTGTATACGTGCGTGCAACGTATGGCGCATAAGTTGTTTGCGTTAACCGGCCACTTTCAGATTGGATAGCGCGCTTTTCGGCATATGGATTCGTCGCGGATTGACCCGCGGTTTTCATCCCCTAATGGGAAATTCATGTCTATGATTGCTCGCCACGGAGTAGCCGCCACCGAGATTACTCCGCGACTTTTGGTCTCCCGTATAAATAGAGACGAATTGTCGCGTCGTTGTCATAATTATGTGAACTTTATGAAATCGTCCTGATTAAAACTTATTTGCTATTTTAAGCTTGTTATTAGTTTATATATGTGAATCAATTTCATATAAAATGTAGCAATTGTGTATTAGTTTGTAAATTTCTTGATATTAGTTTCAAAATAATTTTTAAAAAATATTAAAATTATAAATGTCGTTAATATATTTATTTCGCGAATTTTTAGAAAATATTTCAAAAAGATTTAAATTCTCTGAAATTATATAAAATAGTTTTGAAAAGATTTATAAATACAAAATACATTCTATTTAATAAATTTTTACGAATATAAAAAATTAATCTAAAATACGTACATGATAAAAGATTAATTCCATTTTAATGAATATTTATAACGAAAACTGTCAAAAAATAATTTATACGAGATTGTTTTTCATATCTTAAAATTATTCTTTTAAATATTAATTTTGCGTAGCATTATATTACATAATAGTTTATGTGATTATAAAACCGATCGTATTTTTTCAAGAATCTAAAATTGTGAAATAACAATTAATATCATTAACAGCATCGAGAGATAATTATATTTTCCATAATTATACTAATTTCAATATCTGTATTTCAGATACTGAAAATGCATCGCAAATGTCAACAATTTTTCCTTTGAAAAAAACTGTAGGCAACTCTCTACTCGGATGATCCTCCCTCACTCTGACATAACACCAGTGTAGAAACAAGCGGAACATGTTCCTGGCGACGATACTCGTATGAGCAGACACCTAGCGCACGTTCTACCGTACGCGCGCGACCGGCGGGCGCTCTCTCTCTCTCTCTCTCTCTTTCTGTGTCTCTCTCATCGACAATTGTCCACCATGAGAGCGCTGGAAACTTTCATAAATTTCGTCACAGAGCGAGCAAATGGCTTCCGGTCCAGCGGTCGGACATTGTCGATAACAGGCACGTCGCCAGGGGGCGAATTCAATATCGCATTCGCACTGTCGAACCCTCCCCCCGCTTCCTCTGCTTCTAGTAGCTTCGTTGGTACCCTCCGCAGACACCTCTCTGTGCCCGGTGCCCCCTCCCCCCTATCATCCCCGCCGACACACACCCCCTTCTGGCATTGTCCCTCGTATTGTCCCGAAAGTTTTCGGTGAGCCGGCATAGCGGCTGAGCCGCGTGAATTACCATATGAATTAAAGTAATGTGATATACGATCACGGGGCACGTCCAACGCGGCCGCATTTAAAGAAGACACTTGCGGATCCAAGAAACGCGAAGGGCGGAAAGGGCGCCGGTGAGGCGGAATCGCGAGTCACGAAAGCCTGGATCTTTCAAGAAACGTCGCTGGGAATAAAATTCCTTCCAGTTAAGTGAGAATTACGAGATTCTAAAGATCAGAGATATTTTATAAAAATCAACGAATTTTCGGAGCAAGAATCAACTGTCGACTCATTACTTTAAACTTAATTTGCTAACTATTTGCACAAAATTACATTAGAAATAATTATCTTTTTCTAAATCGTAGCATTAACTATGATATTAACAACAAAACGCTAAAATTAGTTGTGATATATTTGATATATTTAATGCTGAAAAATGGATTATTTATGAAATTCATTTTATATATGTATATATATATATAAAATTGCTAAAGTTTTAAATATAAAAATTCTGTCCTATCTTTTATTAACAATAATATATTTTTGTTTCAATAACTTCCCTTAAAAAAATTCAATTGATCGTCAATTTTACATTCATTGACTAAGTTTGTATAAGTCCGTTAATAACCAGCAGCGATCTTTCCGACATTCTTTGGACAGTTTTTGGGCTTTTGTATATTGTTTGGGTGTTCGCCAGCGTACGCACGGGACCCAAATTTGTCGTGGCAGAAAATCAGCCGAAGACAAATCGCGCGCAACCCCGGGGAGACGCTGCACGTGCCGCGCACTTCGATACCGCGATAGCGTCTCCCCATTTTAAAAACGATCTCCCCTCGGTGTCTCACTGCTTCGCCGCCTATCCGGTCTCATTTCGAGCGATTTGGGGTCAGTTTGAAGTCGTTCACAATGGACCGACCATCGCGAGTATTACCGCGGCCGGCTATCGGTTCGATGGCGTGCGCGTAGCACGCGACTTTGCTTTCTGGCCGGCGCGATATCTCGATCGCAATAAATTCACATTAAACTATCTGCTCCGCTATGGTCCTGGCCGCAGCTTTAATACATCCCGTCCCCGCCCGCGTCCCAACCGTCCGCCTGTGCTCTCCTGTGCAAAACCACCCCCGTCGCCCTGAACGAAACGGATGGTCCATCCGACTTCGTTGTCGGCGCCGATTTTAATTTTCTGATTTTACGATCCTCTCCATGTCATGGCGTGCGCTTTCTCTTTTCTAATCACACTTTTTCATCAATTCTCAATGACAAAGAGATGCAACAATAATTGATTTGCAAAATAACTCTATCTTTACTTAAACGAAAATAATAATTTTTATCGCTAAATGTCATATGTATTTTCTTGAATCAATATTATTTTTGATATCTTTTAAATAAGTATTAATCTTATCGTTACACTGAGAGACAAATATAATTATGGCCTCAACTATAATTTTATAATATTGCTAACAATAAATATGATTAATTTAATTATATGCTATATGCATTATGTTAATCATAATTATCGTTGGAAATATTATAAAATGAGGTCAAAAGTAACTATATTTTCTCTCAGTGTGAACAATCATTGTCTATCTTAAATAGAATTATCATTATATTTTACTAAATTATTTTTAGAACGCACGTGTCTCATTAAACATATGTTTAGATTTCTAAATATATGACAAAAAGGCTTGAATAGTGCAATCCGTTAATTTTTTCTTTTTTACTGGTATGTCCCATCTTTCCGTTGGCGAGCAGAGGTAATTAATATGAGCGAGCTTTGCTAATCTGGTGTTAGAATCGTGGCGATTACCACCCCTAACGCAGGTAAATACGAGGTCGTGTAAACTCGACCGCCGGTTAAACTCGTGCGCCGTTCGCTCACAATGGGCGGTATGTGTAAGGCTGCCGCATTAATTTCTAGTAATTATCAGAGGTGTATTTCATTCGGGGTGGGTCGCGGGTCGTGTCCGGGGTCGGCCACTGCGTGTTAACGCCGTTGTTATGCCCCATTATATTGTCCTACCAACACACGCCAGCACACGGAGGGAAAGGCAATTGCGTGTAGAGATGGGCGTCACGGCCCGCGAAAAGGCTCGCCGTGCGGTCCGTTTTGAAAAATTAAACGTGTGTTCTCCCTGCACTCTCCTTCTAGCAGTCTCTTTCTCACACGATGTATTTTTTCCGATTCTACTAAAGATACGGAATGTTGGAGCGATGTTGTACTTTAATTACTGAATTGTCGTGGCATTTCTCGTTTTAGATTTGTTTTACTATCCATTACACGTATGCGCGTTTACACGAAGAAAAAAAATAAGAGATGATTTAAAATATTTGAAAATATTTCAATATAATATACTGTAATTTTTAAAAATAAATGATTTTACAAAATTATGTTAAAGTAACCAGTGTTTCTATTACGCTATTTTTTTTACCTATCTTTGATCACAGTAACAATGCGGTCACCCTAAACACTTTTCAGACAATGTGATTCATCGTTGCGTAACGCGCGAAAACACGCGATCAAAACGAAGTTTTGAATGGAGAGTGGCGTCACATCTCGCCGCGTAACGAATCGCAGCGAAAATTGATAAAATACTATTTAATCCGCCCCTCCTCCCCAGCTCTACGCCTCCGCGACGCGAGAGATAGCATTACTAATTTATTTAAATGGACTTATCTTACCGAAGCCCCCCCGATAGGAATGTAAATTGGAACCCTCCGAATCAAGGGGGTAATGGCACGAGTAAGATAAAGATATTTTATTGCTTTGCGGTCGGACATATTTAAGCAGGGTCGAAAGTCTTTTTTTCCATTATCGAATGATCCGACAGCAGAGAGACAGAGAAAGAAGACGCGGTTCCCCTTATTAACTTTCCGTCGTTATTCGCGAAAATGGATCTTCGCAGATTAGGAATTCATGCCACGCCAGCTGCTGATTGAATATGAATATATATGCGTCGTTAAACAAAGGAAAATAAAACGAAAATTGAACACGAATCTACTATGTATTATATGTATAATGTTGATATTTTTCTTAAGATCATGTGTAATTATACTTATACGAATAATTATTATAATGTACTAATATAATTATTCTTCAAAAATCTTTTCTATCTCCTTTATATAGTATACTTTGGATGAAAGAAGGTTACAACTTGCTTTTTCACAAATCCTAATTAATACAAACAAATTACTTTGAATTATGAAATTAACTAAAAAGAGTAAGTAGAATTAAAAATGAAAAAAATCGCAGCGATTTCATTAAATCGCAGAAAATATGTTAAATTTTCTAAAAATCGCGATTAAAATGAAGAAAAAGAAATATAATAAATAATGCAACTTACCAAAAGAAAACTAAAGATTTAAAACAGGTGTTTATAGCAACAATTTGTTCCCGTCTCTCATTTTTCACAGAAGCTCACAAGTCAGTCATGAAAGATACATACCTGTAACACAAATAATGACAATTTTGTTATTATTGGAATATATTTTACATTTAGAAAATTTATTTTTTGTCAAAGTATCTACACGTATGTATATAACGGCGCCTTATTTGCGCAATTACTCTTAGCGCTTAGAAGATCATTCGTGAAGCTATTCCTAGCGTAATTGCGATGATAAATCTGTGCCACGAGAGTCGCGAAATTCGGGCGGATATGCGTCGACGTCCCGCGACGGCGCAACAAAGAGCGAGCGGCTGCCGAAAAATAACGCGACAAAAAAAAACGCAAACAGGCAAAACAGAATAAAAATAGAGCAGAATAAAATAGAGCATTGTCGCGCTCGGTAGAGGAGCGGTCGGAGCGGCGAAATAGAAAGGACCGGCCGCGCGAGCGCAGGCAATAATTCGAAACAAAATGTCAAGCGAGCCCGCCATTGTCGGACGCGGTGGTGCGGTAGGCGCCAACTAGCACCAACGAGAAAATATCGTCGACAGTAAATCAAGGTGCTCCGGCAGAAGAGAGAGCAGGCCCTTTCACCCCTTTCATCCCTCCGCCGGACGATCCGCTCCGGGCGGCCGCACGATCGCACCGGAGCTCGCTTCCGTTTTTCATCATACGTACGTCGTAAATAAGCCGAGACAGCTCGCCGCTTCAACGTTTCAAGGTTGCCACCGCGAGCTTCGATCGCTCGATTGCGCTTCGGGAACAGTCAAGCTCTGCGAAAACCCGCCACCGGAAATCCATCCAGCGAGCAAAATAATATTAAATAAAAATATAAAAAAAAATATAAAAAAAAATATTCTCATTTATATTCTTAATGATATCAATGAAAAGTATTTTAATTCAATTTTTATGCATATACGTTTTGTTCGAAGTTGTCTGAATTAGACTTGTAAAAAGTATATGAAACATTCTTTCGAAAAGAAGTCTTTTTGTTACTTGATTCTTTTTGATTTGTTTTTCAAGATAATGAAACTTCTAAAAATAATAACGATAGATGTTTTATGTCAGAAGCATATGAAGACCTCATAGACGATATTAGCGTGCCGAATATACGTGCGAAACTCTACGAGCGAATCGCAACATATGCACTAGAAAAGTGCTAGCTTGCACGAACGAAATCGTTTAGCGACGCCTGATTGATGTCGAAACACTGTAACCGGCTGCATCGTGAGACCGATGTAAGCTGCGTGTTCGCAGTCAAGTTACATAATCGTACCGGAAGAGCGTGACCAAATGGGAATCGGGGTGGCCAACAATAAAGGATAGACAAGTACTTAAGTCAAAAAGCGATACGAGACTCGATTAATCGTTGTGTTTACGTATTAGTTAAAAATCGGAAAGTTACATCGAAAACAACACTAACTAAAGTTAATATATATTTGTGTGTATATATATATATATATATATATATATATATATTTGCAATATTTCGTACTATTACATTTAAATAATGCAGAAATATGCGCGCGATTAATTGAAAAATTGTTTCTCTCTTTTTTTTATACCTACATATATAACTTAATTTTAAAAATTTTGTAAAATTAGAAATCTAAATTAGAAAAGAATCAAATTCTATAGATATCAGCAATGAGTCATGTCTTCGCTTGTAAAGACCACAAAGAAAACGCATATTCCGTGATTGAAGGCACAATGGCGGAAGGTGATGTGGACGTCAAGACGCGGCTCGTCTGGAGAGAATCGGTAGACCGAGAACTTAATGTCTCGGAACGGACGCCATATTAGCATATCCGCGTCCAATCGTCGCCCACGTGGCAAGGATGCCGTGGCGAATCGGGCCCGGGCTATGACATTGTCATTATTTCACTGACAGAACAAGCATGCGCGCGATTCTCCACGGGAAGTATCGCTAACAAGGGTGGGAAGAGCAGCGGACTGATCGCAAAAGAGGAAGACAGATATAGGATGCTCGATTTAAATGAAAGCATAGGGCCCCGATCTTGTAACGCTTTTAATACATTAATTTCTTCTTGCTTTCAAATAATTTATAATAATAAATTTTCTTATTTTACTATTATAATTTATTGTTATTTTATTGTTATTTTATGAATTTCATTAAGAANGTAAAGAAAATAAACAATCATTATTAAATAGAGTTGAATATTTGGAAAACGAAATTCACGGATCTAAGTTTATTAAGATTGTAAATATATTTGTAGAATATAATTTTAAAAAATCAAAGTTAAAAAGAATGAGTTAAAATAAAAAGAAAGGATAAAAGTAAAGGAAAAGAATTTCGCCGCGATAGACAGTATGAGAAAGAAAAAGAGGGATAATGAAAAGAACGAAGGGATGATGGGAGTCCTCAGGGGTCCCTTCATCGCTTTGTAAGGGATACAACTACGAGGTCCGGGTGCTCCATGTTATTTATCTTTATGGACCTTGGGCAGAGGGTAAGTACACTTACTTCAGGGGTGGTGAAGGGGCGAGCTTAAGCCGGAACGAGGGCGGTAAGAGATTGTTTGTCGTATTGGCCGCGGTTTCGACGAGCTTAACGTTACCCGTTTAGGGGATTTCGCAATGACTTTCTCTCAAGAGAGAAACAAGAGCCAGTTGCCTTTGTAAAAGAGTTTGCGAGGTATCTTTTGCTCATGAAAACGACATAATTCAACATAAGTGTAAATGTACTTTTCTATTTTAACATAATTTACCAGTCAATAATTATATCACAATATTCTCTTAGTTTAGTTTCAAGCTATATATTATTAAAATATAATATATAAATAATGAATTAAAATATGATTGAAATTCTGTATATACATATATACAGATATATACAGATATACATATGTGCGTGTGTGTGAGTGTATAGCTTAACACAAGTATTTTTATATCAAATGTAATCAAAATATTAAAGTGATTAAAAAGTTTAAAAACTGAAAAGAAATTTATTATATAAACTGTTTTCATATAATTAAAAATTCTTTAACATTATAATTCTTACAAATGAATGTATGAGAAATTGTTTAATGTTTCATATACTATTTTACTCGAACTCTCGTATGAAATAACAATCGATCCGGCACCCGCGAATCGGATGTCAGGGAAAGGTCTCTGAGTGGCTAGAAATTAATCTATTGCCGCGTAATCGGCTTTCTCGGTGATTTAGCACCGAGGAGACAAGAGGAGGACGGACGACGTCCATGAAGTAAAGAGCAAGATCGATTTTATATCTGAGAAGTCATCGCAAACTTTTATCATGCCCAACAAAATCAATTAAGAATTATTTTATAAAAAAAAAATATTAAAAAACTTTACATATCTGTTGCTTAATAAGATTTTTTATCATAAATTATACATAGACAACAATATAACAATACAAATATACTTCGTAATATATATAAATTTTAAATAATATCTTATTAGTAACTAATATAAATCTATAAGCTAAACTTATCAACACATAAAAAATTAAAAGGATATGAAATATATTACATACAATTTTGTCACGGATATTCTTTTATTAATTAACAACAAACTAGATTACATACAAGTGCTTATGTACAATGTGATATTTACAACGAAGTAATAGAACGTGATATTTGGATAAATCAATTCTTATAAAACGAAACAGAATGTCAATAGCTCTATAATGAAGAAAGATTAATAGTTTACTATACAGGCTTATATTTTACATTTAATCTTAAAACAACTTCATACACACACGTTGCGATATCTTAATATTTTTCTGTCAATATTATTTCTGATAATATTTTTGACAATTGTAGAATATAATATTGAATCGTTCGTTAAACATCTATACGATATTTCAGTTTTTTCCTTTCTTAATCAGTATCGATACATCCAACTTACTTTTAGTTCTATAATTAATAAACGTATTCTCTTTTGTATTAAAAGTTTTACTACATATATTTACACGCTACTGTGATTATTGCTGTACAGAATACTGCATAGGTCGTACTAATGATACGCCTTTCCCCTCGAGATTTCTATCAATAATTCTATTCAAAATTGCATTATATTGAATCGCAATATCATCCAAAACTAAATGGTTAATTCGATAAAAAAGATAACATTCATTTTTACTTTATATACAAGCATTTGGGTTAAAATGTTATTCTCGTATGGATTCAGTTCTTGCAGTGACAGCAGAAAATACAAAGCGATAATTCACGTAATTTTCGGACAATATTAAGCCACTCGTCAACGACTTAACCCTATGTTAAGCTGCATACCGTCGGCAGGAATGCGACGGGAGTGGAGAACGATAGTGGGGGCGGCTCTCGACAGTGGTTGGAAACCGGGCTGTATTTAAAACGCGAATGCGCGCAGGCCGATTCGCCGTTTGAAGTTAAATGGAGTGTAAATGGCAGATAACAAACCGGCACTGTTTCCGATTACGGCATTCATTGTTTCCTACCATTATGCGCGCTCCGACGGTTTGTGTGTGACGCGGGTTACGGTTTACGATCTATTTATTACCACGCCGCCCTCACCTCCGTACACACGGTCGAAATGCGCTTTACACGCTTGCACCACCCTCCGCAACACGCGCAACTCTTCCGCATCCCCGACCGCCCCCTGCGCTGCTACTATCGCCACATTCGCACCCACTACCCGTTTCACCTGTCTGCTGCTGTAAATACGCGGCAAATATTTTACTTTCTACATCGTGGAAATGGAATCGTTCGAATGGACCGTATGTAATTTGCGAGTATATCGAAATACTACTGCGATTATTTTATCTCTGACAATTTTAGCACGCTGCTTTTCCTCAAATATGCAAATATGATTTTAGGATATTTTATTGCTACAATCGATTTCGTATCCAGATCAACGTGTTTTTAAATTGAAACCTTTATTTTAAAAATAATTAAACTTGTAAATAATCTTTAATACATTTTTTTCAAAATAAGTATATATATAAATAGTTTATTTCAATAAAATAGTTTATTTCAAAATAAAATTTTGAGAATTTATATAAAAGAAGAGATAAAAATATCAAATATATTCATAGAATTCTCACTCAAATATAAAAACGAATGTAATATGTAATATCTAAATACGTTTATAAATACTTTAGAATTTTATTTGCATTCTGATAATATAAATATTTAATTATGTAGATCATCACACATTTTAAATTTTTATATTTTTCTGCGGAAAATAGAAATTATATCAGAGATCTTAAATGTCTATTTGATGTTTCCTTTTTCTCAAAGAACGTAAGAATTATGATTTTTAGTAAAACATGAAAATTATATTCATCGTATCAAATTTGATATTTAGAAAATAATCTTATTTACGCAAAAATTGTCTCTTGAAAATGTTTCAATAATTCTCTCATTTTCTAAAAATTATAAATTTTTATATTTTAAATCAATTATCAATCTCTTTCTCTCAATTTCTCTCTCTCTCTCTCTCTCTCTCTCTCTCGCTTTCTCTTTCTCTTTACAGATAATTCTTATTCTATTCATTTTAGTAAATTAAATTTATTTACAAATTATTCCTACCTAATATTGACTAGACAGGGAATGTCTTCATTGCAGTGTATGAATTACTAGTGTATTTTTGTATATGGACATATCCGTAGATATTAATTTTTCTATGTAGACATTAAAGTTTTCTTATTATACACGTATACAATGTAAATGCCGCAGTATATATCTATACAGGTGCGGCTTTTGTAAAATTTTTATCCAATTTCAAATCGATTTTTTCTTAGCGAGAATATATATTATAATCAATCTTCAAATTATAAATCTATTATTTAAATCTGCCAAAATTAAATAAAAAATAAAATTATATCGATATACTTACATTCTTGAAATTTAATTCTCGGCAAAAATTTTTATTTTTAAACGCTCATAAAACTTAATCGGTTGATATCTTTATTGAGAAAAAATCGATTTCAAATTAGCCAACAAATATTGTACATAAATAAAAAATGCCTTTGTAACTCTGCAAATTGCATGTATTCACAATGAAAAAGATGTGGAAAAATTTATTTAACCGAACCTACTAACAACATGATATTAAATTTGTATTGTACTTCTGTTCAAACATATTTTCTTGCAAGCAACGATGTTTCAGTTTCTTTTTTAATCTAATAAAACATAAATGGACAACAATTTCCCCGTTATCACAAATTCCATAATCTGTTACAACTCAGTACGCAATTCAATTCTCAAATGAATAGCCAGTCGTTAGAATATCGTTCTCGATCGGCAGTTTTCGTCGTCACTTACTGTGAACAGAAGTAGTCCTCCTCTTGATTTCGACCTGGTCAACAATGCCGTCGCTCTCCTTATCTTGATGGGCGGTCATATGTCTAGTGAGATGATGCCTCTCACGAAAACTCTCATCACAGACGGGACATCTGAGCTTTTCTTCTCTCCTTCTCCTTGCCGCCTCGCCCGCGCTCTCACTCTTGTGGTGAGAGCGCATGTGATAGACCAGGTCGGAAGTCATACGGAATGATAGGTTACACTTGGCGCAGACGTTCTGCGCCGGTAAAGTCAAAGCGGCGAACGACGGTGGCAGAAGGCCGGCCACCCCGGCGGCCGTAGCGAGGAATCTCGGCCTGGCGAGAGCGTCTGCCATCGGTGGAAATACAGAGATAGGATTGTAGGAAAGATTGGGATAAACTGGCGGAAGATCCGGTCGGAAAGCGGGCACCTTCGGACTGGGTATCTTAGGCGGCTGACCGATCTGCGGGATTTTCAGATTTTCCAGAAGCCCCGTCTGACCGGCCTCTGCTCCCATGGTCAGAAAGGGATACGCCATCTTGGTGGGGAACGGTGCATATTTGTAGTTCGTCGCACCGGGCAACGACACCACCGGCGGGCTGACGCTGCTCTGATAACTCGCGCGATCATCCGGCGATATCGATGACCTCGGCGATGCTTGGCCGTCGTCGTTGAAGCCGTTTCGTTGCCCGATCAGATTTACCTTCGTGAAGGCACTGCGGGATTCTCCGCGATCGGTCGCGCAAGAGATACCAGTCTCGTATATCTTCGTGCAGGCCAAGATCGAAGAATCTGTCGAATCCGGACAGGTGGTCAGCATAGACTGATGGTGACCAACAAAAGTAGGCGGACTCGGAGTTTTTTGAAGTCGACCGCCGGTCGGCGCGTACCTCCTTCCGTCAGACTCTGGCGAGAGACCTGGCAAAGTTGGCGTCAAGGTTCTAGGTGATACATATGGTGGGCTCAGAGAATTCTCCGTGCAGTGCAGCAATCTTCTTCTGTCCGAACCGCCAGAATCGTTGTCGTAGTGTTTGATGGTGAGATTTTGCGGCAACCTGTCAGTATCCAAAACGTTGTCGACGATGTCGTCTCGCGGACGGTCCTTCCGTCCGGTTACCAGTCGTAATTTCTCGTTCTGACGTCGCGCCAAGTTCTCATCGGGCGCTACGAGAAAAGCGACATCGAAGGAGCGCTTGCTAGCTCGTTGAAGGGGGTACGAAGCGTCGGGCGTGACGTCGCTGATGGACGTGGGGCACGTCGACGTTAATGCCGTCGTGGTCGGCGTCGAGGTCGCGGGGGTGGCGCGGTCAATGCCACCCGTGCGATCTTCCATTGTCATCCTGCTCGCTCCGGATGATCAACCTACGACAATGACGGTGAATGGACAGTGAGCGCTAACGTTGCAGCAACTTGGAATGATGGATCGACTAAAATTCGATACACTCGGTCCAGATGTCCTACATTCGAGAAGCATAAATCCGAGCGAGGCAAGACTGGTTGTCGAAATAATTGAGAAAAATTTAGGCACGACGTAGATATTTTCTCCTTATTTATGCATAACGTAAAATAAAATTTTTACATTTAATATGATAAAAATTAAAAAAAAAGTTCTTGTAATTGTCATTATGAAAATACTTTATAAACTATTAACTGAAATATATTGCAATTAAAATTAACACTTTAGAAAAATACTGATATACATATTACGAATTGATATACAATTCATATTATATTAACTGTAAAACCGTTACAAAGCAAAAAATTTTAATTTTAGAAATATCTTTTGTTTATAACAAAATAATTAGGCAATAGATTAGTGTAATAGTATAAAATCATTTAATTACATAATCACAATATTATTCATCTGCTTCTTTATTGTTGATTATGATATAATTTAGTCTTATAATATCTTATTTAATAATTATTTTATATTGCAAGTCGACTCTATAAAAACTATATTTCATTAATATGTAAATACAAACAATAATATGACGAATTAATCGACTATCATAATGACATTACAAATTACAAGAGTACCGTTTTAAATAATAAAAAGAAATAAAAAAGGCTTTAAGAAAAAAATTTTTTGACTTATTTTAAATATTTGTATATTCCATTATATGTAATTACATAAGTAACAATAGTATATCTACTTACCAGATTATAATGGCAAGTGTCTTCTTCTAAATACACGCGGTCTGTAAGCTATATTAATTGGACCACGTTTCCCATACCTCAGGCTGGATCTTCTTCGATCTTCTCTAAAACATCAGACTGCACTTTTTGTCACAAGACTGTCTCGTTGAAACTGATCCTCGCAAGCACGCGAGTTTGAAATAAACCACAAAGAGCAAAATTAACACCCCCTAATGGACCCACCGATCTGGTGTACAGTCCGGGGCGCACTAAAGTGGCGAACACTCGTAGCCGTATCGGCGGTTCGCGTTAAAATGAGAGTGCTGTTCGCGCATCCCCCGTATTTAGGGATACCCGTCGCGGAGGGTAGCGCGAGCGTGGCAGGTGGAGGCGCGACGAGGGTGGCACTGGCCAATGGCAGTGTCTGCAACGTTATACGGGGGTGGAGCGTAGCAACGGGGTGAACATATTCGCTCGTCGGGACGCGTCTGCTAGCACCGTCCAGACCACGCCTACATATTTCAGGTTCGACACATGTGCCCGGGATCGTCGTCGTCGTCGTCGTCGTCGTCGTCGTCGTCGTTGCCGTCGCCGCCGTTGTCGTCGTGGGCTCTTGCCACCCCCTTCCTCACCGTCCGACTGCCTTACCCTCTCCGCGTTGCGCAACGCGTACCGCAGAATCCCGTTCTGCCAGAGTGGCGAACAGGGTGGCAAAGACGACGGCGGGGAGAGAATACGACCGGGGACTGTAATTCAGCCTGACAAACGATCTTGAATATTTTTAACGCCCGCGCCCCGATCTTCGCTCTTTTTTTTTTATGGCCGACTCGCGGCTATATTGGACGTTCGGCAGACGACCCAGGTCTGCTGATGAAGATACGACGCAAAGAAAGTCGTTTCAAAAACGCGTACATGAAATTACGTATAAAGATGCTACTTAATAAGAATGACAGAAATTTTTAAAATTATTTCAAATACAAATAAATAAAAAATACAAATAAACTTCACAAATTATGTATTATATACCTAATCAAGAGGTAACTTTTTACATATTTACACAGTGATTAATTTTTATTTCTAGTATTACTAATAATTTTCTTCCACAATTATAATTATAATATTGTATATTTTCGATTCTATAAAGTTTTCGGGTATTTACAATTATTTTAAAATGTTTACGCATTTCGCGCGCATGATTACTGAAATACAAAGTATTGCGAATATCTAATCATTTTCGTAAGATTACATACGTAAACCTTGAAAGTCAAGATGGGTAGCATCGTAGTTTCATGCCGGAAAAATAACTTCCGATTCAAGTGGGTGCAGCGGGCAAAAACCCACCGCGAAGCCAATAGGCGATCAATCATACGCCGGTGATCTATTTTACCGGGCATGTGAGAGCCGTCGATTTCTTACGCGATTCCCGAGATCTCGGCAAATCCTAAGGGGAACGCCGCGAGGTTAAAGGACATTAACTTCTTGATTGAGTCGGCAAAAAGTTGTAATGACTTTTCGATTGGCGCTATCCCGCGCCCAGTGAAGACTCGCAAACGAGTATTTGCGGAAGAGAACATCTCAGTTTCTTATATCTTATACACAGAGTGTCTCAAAAACAAAAGATCTTTTGTCTACAGATACTACAAACGCGGACTAAGAAAAGCGACAGTTGTCTCGATATCAAGGAATAATTTGGTAAAAGAATTAACAAAATTAAAAAAGATTTTAGCAATTTACACTTAAAATATATAAATAAGAAAATATCTCTGTTTATTTTTAATAGAATTTTGTTTTATTTCATAAGAACTCATGTAAGAATAAAATCTTATCAAAAATTCTTTATCTAACTCTTTTATCTACATTAAAATTCTTTTATACTTTAAATATTCTTTAAATAAATTCTAAATTCATCATAGAACATTTTAGACATGGAAAAAAATTATGGCTGCATTTGTATTATCATGAAAAATTATAATATTACGCCAAAATTTATTTCCGTAGCAATGAATAGCAGAATGGAAGACTCAATCTTAAGAGATAATCTCAGTGAGTTGATAAGCTTGATTATATTAGCAATAACTCTCTTTAGCTCGATTCATGCATGGAATAAATTAAACGATCCGCCTCATGTGCAGCAGATAGTGCAGCATGCGATACAGCCGAGTCTAATCCTAATTCAGAGTCGTAAAGTCGAAAGAGTCATTACGACGACGTTCCATGTGACACGCGTCGCACGGCGGGGCGGCTATGAAATGTCTCTGTATCTTGGCGCAGCCATTCCTGGATTATGAACCATATTTATTGCCGATCATGCAGTGCCATTCCCCGCGAACTCGGAGAAACGGCGATATAGCGATCTCTCTTCCATTTTACGCTCCTCTGCTTCGCTTCGCGTAAAACAGTATTCTCACAGAGAAGCTTTACTTTCTCCTTTTCCTTTCATTTATGATGATGTGTAGTGATAAAAAATTGAAAGAGTTATGTATATTTGTAATTCTTTTCGTTTATATACTTTAAATTTCAATGGTTTGCAAATTGTTTCTTGCTTAGAAGCGTATATAAGCTTCAAATAATATATCTGCACAGATTTAAGAAAATATTGATGAACAGTTAATTTATATGATATATTTCAAATTCTTTCCTCGCGTCACATTTGTTCCCTCCATCAATTTATCCTTTCTCTTCGATTATTCTCACTAAACTTTAACGCATAATCTGAGAATTTGTTTCGCTTGGTATGCGTTCTAAATTCTCAAATAGAAAAATACATCGCGCGTGAGAATCGCACTTTGCCACCATCTGCCCGTGTTATTTTGCAAATCGGCCAGAAAGGGCAAGTTTCGTGCTGCCTAATTCGACCAAGTTAAACGCACGAGCGGACGAGCCGGCGGCGCTCGACACGTGGCGGACACGCGTGAGCTGTTAGCACCGAGCATGGGTTCATCGAAGGGCACTTTAACATTGACAGTATCTGTTACGTGGATCCACGAAAGGGACACCTTACATGACGCGTGTACTTCGACTCGATTGACTCCTACACGGGAATTAATACGTCATCGAGCAAACACGATCGGTATATATCATTTGTAAATACATTACAAGAAAATTAACATGTTCGCCCTTCCTATTTTTGAAAATGAATCAGAAGAAAAAATATTCTTAGACCTTTCTAATATTGCCTATTAATTTATATTAAATGTTTTATACAAATTTCTGTATATATTTTCTGCATTATTTTTAAAAAGTAAATATTAAGATAAATTCAAAAAATCTTCGTTGGATATAATATGGATATAACATTCATATAATATGAACTCGTTAACATAGTAAAAACATACTCCATGATTATTTAAGCTTACTTTTTGATGTTTTTTTTTATGCTATGCTTTGCGCTTCGCGAAGGGAGTAATGTCATCCGCTTTTCGCATCGCTGACGCGGCTGCATGGAGCGAGTGCACGCGCGTTTTTGTCGGGGTCGCATAGTGATAAATATGCAGCCGATGCAGTTGATGAGAAAAGGTCGTTTATCAATCACCCATTAACGCAGCCCCGCCGAAAACCTGCTCGCTCCTGAGCCATATTTCACAGAATCATCGCGATTCCCTTCCGGCCGCTTTGGCCGCACATTCGGTTTTCCATTAAAATTCACTATCCATGTTGTTCAAAAGCAAGCAACGTGTAAAAGCAAAAATTTAAATTATTGGAAAGTCATTCAATCAATAACTAAATATATTGATGAATCGTGATAACAATTTTCTTTCTTTGTAAAAGTATGACAGTAGACATAATTAAATATATTAAAAAGTGGAACTTTTCAAAAATTTAAAATTTCAAAAACAAAAATTTCGGAAATCTAAGTTATATTAAAAATGTAAGATTTTATGAAGCATATCTCTCATCTGCATTAATATTAATATATCTTGCTTAAGCAAAAGAAATTCTTTTTGTAGAATTAAGCAACACGTACGAGGAATAAGAAATACAGCGAGAGATGAGGAAAGGTAATACTTCTCCAGGAATTCTTGAAACAGGGTGGTCTTGGCCTGATAAATTGAATGTGCGATAAATTCAGAGGATTGTTGAAATAACTTGACATAGTGTACATATTCACGGTGAGAGGAGGGAGCTTCCCGAGATGAGAGTGCGGGAGATTTAGATTTTACGGACGTTTAGGCAATTCCTTAACTTATAGTTGGAACCATGCATACGAAATGAATTGATTCCTGTTTAAATGTTCTTGTAATTTCTCTCTGCCGAGACTGAAACAAAGCTTCCGTTACAACAAATTAAACGGACATTGATAGTTTGTATGGACGTCCAATTGAGCAAAAATGACTCTTTGTATTTTCTAACAATTTAACAGATGTTTCATTGAACGACAATTGACTCAACATTTATCGACCTATATAGATAAATTGCAATCACGATGGTGCTCTTTGACAATAACTCTACAATCGTGCTTATATATGCCACATCAGAATTATCAACGTACGCCATTCTTCCTTCGCTCGCGCCCCTTTATTCCCCCTTTTATTTATCCGTCTATCTGTTCTACGAGAGAAGTTTGCCGCATCCGCTCTTGTTGATATCGTCCTGACGATATCGAGTTGCGTTNTCTCTTTCTCTCTTTCCCTCCCACCCGTCGCAATGGCTCCGGGGAATTTAATTCTATTCGGAGCACCGCCTAAGATGCCACCTTCGGCTCTTATCTCTGTGCACACGGTGGGTTGCGCGTGGCGGTTGCTTATGTGTTACGTGAATACCTTACCTAAATGCCGCCGCGGGAGAAACGTCCCTTGCGTACCCATTTCATGAACCAGCCCCTTTCGCGATGCGGGGGAGCTGACGGTACCGCAGCATCGCGCGAGGGAGTCGACCGAGGAAAATTAATGCGACTTCCAGCCGGGCACTATCAGACGCCGCTATCTCGCGCCTCGACCGCGCGCCGTAAACGTGAGTCGCCTAGGCGAGAAGTTCCCGAATTTAAGCGACGGAGATGCGCCGAAAGTGCCGTGCGATCGTGCCCTCACGCGAACGGAGAACGCGCGTTAAGAACACCATGATATCTTGGAGCGTCTTTCTTGGTGAACAGTTGCGTCTGTTCTCAGAATAGTTCTATAGTATGGCGAATTTAGTCGCTCCATCCATTTCGATCCAACTGCAGGTGTTAAACAGCGATTAGTTTTTATATTCAATAAAAAGCGGTTTCTCGAATGTCATATAAGTGATTTTACATAAGTAAAAGAGAACTAATTTCAATTCATTTTTTATCAAGTGTCCCGATGTCTAGAAGCATAATGTGTCTTGCCGACAACTGCATCTGTTGTCAGAGAACTATGTCTATCGCTGCTAAGACCGACGATATATAATGGAACGAAGAAATTAACGGGAAGGTACTAAGCTGCTCGTTTATCATAACGATGACTCGGTAGACGAAAGCGCCATGTGCTCTTAAAAGCATTCTGTTAACGCCCGTTTAATTCGTATTGATGATCCTAGAGAAAAGAAAAAGCTGGGCTGATGTGTATCGACGCGCATTCGTTATTTACGAACGTTGCAATTGCAAATAAAGCTTACGATATTTCTATAGAATGGGAATCGTCCCTAATTAATGAGCTACATTCATGATTAACAAGTAAACACAATAATCCCTTTATTAGTCGCGATTATTAATTATATTTTAATTGCATGCGTAGTAAAATTTTACTATTCATATTTTATTCTACAATAATTAATTATAATAATAATTAAACATTTATCTATTTTTATATTACGTTAATCATATAATTACAATTCGAATAATCGTAGGAATATTAAGAATGAGCTCATGAAGGAAGATTGTTTATTGATAATTATGAGATTCCTATTCTCTTTGTTAACGTCAACGTAGTAACTTGTTCACGTAACATAGATCAGAATTCGCAGAATAGAGAGCACATGGCTACTCACTGACAGTTTTACGTGTATGTTTGCCGAAATCTTATCCCACTATCAGGGGTTGATCGATCGATCGGTCCGTCGATCAGTCGACTCTTCCCCTCGGTAACGGCAAGAGTCGGTTGTAGACGGTGGCTGGCGGGGAAAGCTTGGCGGGGGGAAGGTGGATGGTAGGAGCAGGGAGTTATTAGAATGGTCCGGAAAAGATGGCGCGGAGTCGCTCCGTATTTTTATACTGTATGGCCGCTGCTTTGCATAATCCCGCACTTAGCTCGCTCGTCCCGAGATGCCGGCTCGCGCTATGCAGATCTCTCCTCCTCGTTGAAAACCCGAACCTACCGAGCGTTTCGCCGTTCCGACGAATGATAGACGACGCCGAGAGATCCGCCGAGGGATCCGTTTCTGCGGCTCCTTTTCTCAGCGGACGACGCGTTCCAGTCGGAACGATGAACGAATCTTTTTACTACAATACGACAAAACAAATGTGGCTAATACATATGCAAGATAATTCGCAATTCAAGTGTTAAATATCAGAATTTATGAAACATTTATCAACAGTTGCATTAATTTACTATCATTAAACATACAAATTTAATAAATTTGCTAATTTTATTAAAATCTCATTGTGCTGAACATTAAATGAAACAATATATATATATATATATATACATATATAAAAGAATGTATCACGGAAATGGAAATATATATAGAAAAAAAAGTTAGCCAAAAAAGTTATATGATAACTGTATTATGGAACTAAACTATTGATAAGTCAGATTGATTATCTAAACATCAAATTTTCTCAACCCTAGACTTCACATCAAAGATTATTCCTGCAGAGAATAAATGAAAAAAAATTTCCATCAACTCTAAAGTGGTTTAAGGCACTTATTTATGCCACGCGAAACGGATGGACAAGGATACATCATGAGACTTCCTGAACCAATGTCGTGAAACATTTGTCATGACGTTCCACTTGCTCTAAGGATCAACTGCGAACTCTCCGGCTGCTTGCACGGGCGGAGATGTCTCATTTGCACCGAGAAATCGCGTCTTTCCCTTACTGTCGCCTAGTCTTCCTATATCGCGTTGCCCCAGCGCAAGAGAGAGAGAGAGAAGGAGATCGGCTAAAAGAGGAGCAGAGAACGCGCGGCATCATCAATCTTAACGCGAAAAGACCCAGGACAAGCGAAGCGTCGTTCCGGATCTCACAGATGCGACCTTGATTCTCTTCCGACATTCCCTAGAGGTACCGACGTAGATTAAGTCTGATCTCGCGAGTAATTTGTCCGAGTCTCTCGATTCTCGGCCGATCCTCGACATGCTAGTTGTCTTGAAAGCGAGCAAACACCTGTGTCTCCCGTTCAAGAGAAATCATGAACCACGTTAGTATTCCAATTTTCGCTCAATCACAACAGTTTATTTTAAATTCTATACTTTGTCTTACATTATATTTATATTTTCACCAACGACTAATGAAAAAATTTCATAATTCTCATTTGCATCATGAAATTGATCAAGAGATTCAAGATAAGAGATTTCAATATTAAAAAAAATAATTATGTGCAATTATATGTATAACGAATAATTCTTTTCTATCAATAAAATTGATAAATTAACCAAATTTTTAGTAATTTAAAATAAAAACTATTTATTTTACTGCTTAGAAAATCTTAGATTTATATTTTTATAAATTTTTTTCTAGAATTAATTAAAGACATTTCTGTATATTTTAAATACATACAATATAAATAAAAAATTTGCAAATGTGTGTTATTTTATATTAAAAAGCGCAAAACGCTTAATTGGAAAATCAAAACAAGAATTCTTAGATATTTAAAAAATTGTCTGCATGAATTAATTTCACGAAATAAGTTTTTAAGATTACAAGAAAGATGAAATCTTCCCACAAAAATGATAATAAAAATCAAATAATAAAGTAGCAATATTCGTTAGTCAACGAAACCTTAACTATATTTTGCGATGTCAAACGCGATAATTTATAACTTTGTTCAAAATTTGGCATTATCGTAGATTTTTATTTATCCTGATATGATCTTAAATTCTTTTCTTTTTATATTTAAAACACATTTTAGTTATGAAACAGCGATATATCGCGAAACTATTTGATTTGAGCAGAGGCAAAAAATCCTATGCTCGAACGAACGTACAGCAACGGCGAATTTTCAGAGATTGCTCGCGACCGAACGCATGCATGATCGGCTGCCGGCACATATGCTCGTTCGTACATACATATGTATGTATCTCGACGTGATGCGTGAAGAACATCGCATACGTCACTCGGTTTTCCTGCGACGGTCAGGTCATGTATATTCCGCGACCGAGAACGGATCGAACACTCACACCCTTCTGACATTTCGATTGATGTCGGATTTTATCTGCGTACTGCACTCTCTAGAAGTTCATTGTCAAAAGTAATTAAACGATATTATATTTGAATAAAATCTAATTGATAATAACTGTTCACTGCCTAATGCACTTTCAATATGTATAATTCTTTTAACATTTATATTATAAAAAAACGTTTTAAAATTTTTTAAGACATTAATCCAAAAACAAGAATAACATTTAACAAAACATTTAATAATTACATAACAATTAAGTAACTTTTTTATAAAAATATTAATATCCGCTGTATATAATTATTATTAATACAATTATTATTGTCGATTTTCTAACTTAAACTTTTAATTTAAAATTTGAAAATCTATTAAAATCATAACTACGTATATTTTTTAAACAAAATTATCCGCATCAAATCATAGTGATGAAACAGCTATCCGTAGATCGTAAATTCGTAGAACATATTTCGCGAATGCATTTACGCCCGAGCATATGTACGAGATATCAGGTTTCGCTATCTCTTGATCCAGCGATTGCCCTAACAGCGCTGTCAGAAACGATCACGTTTGATCTTCGGGAGTCACCCTTGTCAACCTGATGAATCCCTTTTCGATTTTATATCAATATAATAGGTCTGTTACTTTTACGCGCAAGTACTGAAACGTAAGTTTCAATGTCTAAGAAGATAGATAAAACTTTTCGAGAAAAAGATGTCATTTACATCTATATTATTTTTCAGTAAAATACACCAGTCCTCAAATGTCACATTCTATGAAGATTTTTACCGAGAATTCATTTAGCGGTTTATCGTTCACGGGGACAAAGACGGCCACCAGTTGGTAGCTGCTTAGTTTC
This sequence comes from Tetramorium alpestre, assembly GCA_021460005.1. Lineage (NCBI taxonomy): Eukaryota > Metazoa > Arthropoda > Insecta > Hymenoptera > Formicidae > Tetramorium > Tetramorium alpestre. Next base: position 429,327 of record JAJVSH010000067.1, on the reverse strand, counting down.
CGAAGGTTTACGCGCAGCATCCCGGAGGCAGCGAGTGAGACGACGCTCGGTCACGGTGGATGCGCCAAGCTCTCCGGGAGATGCCGAGGTATAAAACCTCTGGCCCGTTGCGACAGTCGCGTTACGAAAGGTACGGTGATTACGGTGGGCCGGAGGGGTTCGGGCAGGGTTAAAATCCAGAGCATACCTTAGTTGTCCGCTCGTAAAGCAACCCCGTATGCCTGGGAGTGCGTGCCGGAGCTATCTCTTTCTCCGTTACGTTCCGTCTCGGCGATGCCGGATCTCTCTCCATCTCCTTTCCTCTCTCTCTTCACGTCTACGCGGAGTGTTTGTTAAACGAGAAGGAATATGCATGAGATAGGAGAGGAGAGCCGGCGGCGGGGAGTTATGCTACGGTGATCTTAACGGTGGACGCGACCTTAAATATGTATATGCGCCGCGCTGGAAACGCGACAATCACAGACTGTCCAGAAGCAGAAGCCAGTAGTACCCTATGCACTTGATACCGCTCTAAAATGATTCCCGTTCAAGAATCATNGCAAAGCTATTATTATATATAAATATTCTCACTGCTAGACTCTATTCGAAGAAAAGAAACATTCGTGAAGTAGATATTTTTGATGACTTGCAAATTTCATATAATTAGCCATTTATGTATTTTAACGTGTAAGAAAATTGTACAAGCGTCTCTTATAGCTGAAATTACATCCTTGGAATAATCAGAAAGATCTATTAGATCATTTCCTATTCCTCTAAGCTGACAAATTATTTAACTCGTATACAGATTTATCGTAATCTCGAAATGATTTCCCAACAACATTCGAGATAAAAAGGGGTCGGCATTTGATTCTACAGGTGAAACGGCCGATCATGGTATCTCGATCGAGTGTTTCTGCCACATGGGGATACGTGACTAGATACCGCCTGCCGAAGAACTCCGCAGCATATTCTCGTAAACATGCATCACGGGCGTACACGAGTATGCATATACGTAGGACATATGGTGGTTAGCACGGTGCTTGGGCCCCCATGAAGCGAGGAGGGCCTCGCTGAGACTTCTGGGGGCTTTCACCCCCTCGCAGTACCACCGCGGTCCCCTTTCCTCCGCTCGAGAGTCCTCATGAGTTTTCAATGAGATTAGCGGCCCATCTGTGCCGAGACCGACCCCATCGTCATCATCGACCATGGACAAAGCTAGTCAACCTGCTCACTGCCCGTACGTTCTCCACGGGGGTCGCTACCGTTCTCTCCCCGTCTCCCCGACTATTCGGTGTATACACCGTACATGCACTTGCCGCACAAACTCATCTCCACACTTTTGCTTCGACCGGCTCCACGTTGCTTGACGATTATAGAAAATATCAGGTTTTTAGTCACCCAGCATCATATGGTCGCATTTAAAATCATCATTGACCACATTTCTCTCCTCGAATGTCTTTTAAGTTCAATACATCGACTAGTATTCTTTATTACGTAGCCCATCAGATATTTAAAAAGCAAAAACATTTTGCTAAATTTCAGACTATTAACCAATACAATAAAATCACATTACAAAAAAGTCACCTTAAAATTAAAATTAAAGTTAGAAATATATTATTATGTACTTTTGAAATATCGTTGGATAATTTTTTTTCATTCGTGACAAAAATATCCGACTAGAATGCATTCCGGATATAGTAGCATTGAGTAAAGCCGCAAAGCAGACCGATTAAGGAGCGAAATGGTATCGATCCCGCGCGTAAGGGGGTACCGGGAGTTTCGGATCTGGGTCCATGGTAGCCCATATGGAGCCTGCCCAGCGCATATGTTACGACAACGCCGCTAACGACCTGCCTTGGGCCTTCGTAATGCTAAACTGCGGTTCGATCTGCACCCCATGAAACTAAGTAACCATTCGATTGTCATTGGTAAATAGGTAATCATGACAGCATCGACTAAAGTCTTCTTAAGATGCGCGGATTTTTGCCTTCTGGACGATTTTGAATCAGAATTTCCGATTTAATCTGTAATATTCTATTTCAGTGACACTTTTATATCTGAAGCATCTGAATAATCTGTTCAGATATTTATATTTCAGATACTTCTGAATTCTGCAAAATCTTGAATTATGCACACTTTCAAGATATATGAAAAAAGTATAAATTATATTTGAACAAAAATATTTGAACGTTTCAATTAAATTAATTTTATTTTCTAATTTATTGTTAGAAAACTCATTTTTCATATAATAATTATATAAATATACACAAGGAAACAATTATTAAATACAAAATATTATTTTCATTATATTATTTTCTTCTGCTTTTTAAATATGAACGTTCACGTAATTTACACATATCTATTGTATATATAAATTTACTTGTTTATATTTTTCATTTCTTTAGCTTTTAATACTTTATATTAAAAGCTAAATTTTTATATTAAAATTTATATAAAATAATCATGAAACAAATGTAACATTCGTATTGAAACATTCGATGTTTGACATTGCAAGAAAGTAACCGAAGGGAGAGCCTAAACACTTTGGCCAAGCAAAACCCCGTGACAATCCTAGCAGCCACCCCCCCGGCTTTTTTGCCAACCTGCAAGGCTAAACGAGTTATGTATTATGCCAGGGGATGACCGAGTGGGGTGGACTACTCAATACCAGGTTGTATGTCCTGGTCGTGCCATCTGGCGCGCTATTATACGAGTATTTTAATTTAATTAACTCAGCTCGCGCATCGATCGATCGATATATATATTATCGGCGCTCGCGCGCGGATTAAGCTTGTACGTGGTCGGTCGACGATTTCGAATCTGCCGTTTAATTAGGATTTCGGGCGTCGGTGCGAGCAACAGATTTTATGGAAACGAACCGCATTCCTGGTCTGCCGAATCAGGCCGTGCCACAATCGACCGTTTATTTCGATACTTTCCGCTGTTGGGTAATCGTCATCCATTCGGGAAATCCCTCTCCCGTGCGGCAATGATTTAATATCAAATAACAAATTTTAAAGCTTTATGGCGCTTAATAAAATAGACTAACTTGAATATTATATATATAAATTTTTCTGAAATTTATATAATATAAAAAAAAGCTTTTAATTTTTTTTGTTAGAACTTGACGCAGTTAAAACATTATTATTTTTTTTAAATCAACATAATGTGTTAGTTTTTAATTTTTAAATATGTTAGAGTTATTTTTTCACAAAATTAATAGTAATAAAACACATTGTTGAGCAAAATATTATAAAATTGCATGTTGATATCGAACATTCGATTTACCGAATCACGGTTGAAAGTATCGAATCGCTGGACAATCGGTACTCCATCTTGGCGTATTTACGGCATATTTGCGGCAGTGCGAACATAGCTCTTTGTCATAGACGAGTGATTTTCGGATCGGCGGTAGCGTGGCCCCGAGTGAGCCGGTTCGAAAGAGCCGGTGTGCCATTGTACTTCTCTCGCCGGCTCATTGTAAGCGACTGTACCCTCATCTCCACGTTGCACAGTGCACTTCCCCAGCTCGTGCATCTGTCCTCAATCAGCGGCCTACGAAAATGGGATATACACATCCTCGTCGGCGTGAAACTATTGACCTACCCTGTGTGCGAGGGAGTATTCCAGTCGTCGCCGCGAGGGCGATAAATAAAGATCAACGGGTGACAAGGGAACTCTGTGTGATTTACAGCTTTCAATAACTAACAAATATTTTTCATTGAAGAAACAGAAGAAAAAAAATAAAAAGTATTTTTACAAACGCGATTTTTTACAAATAAATTTAATTTTGTCGTAACCTTATATATTTAAAAACTGCCTAAATTGCTTTTATTTCAGTGTAAATAATACTGAAATTATAGAATTGAAAATAGATCGCAATTAAATTCATTCGAACGAAAAACTATCGGAAACATGAAGAAAATGCACGGTGACGTATAGTGACTCTTGCAGGGTCAAAAGCATCCCTGCCAGTAGATATTAGAAACTAGGGGCAAACCAGGACGACACGGTACTCGCGAAAGAATGGAACGCACTTAACTCGGGACTGCTTAAACAGTTGTTTGATCGGCATTATGTATTAGCAGAGAGAAAAGCAGGAGAGAGCATGTGGCTGGTGCCACCGCTTATTAGCGACGCGATGTCGGTGAATTACATGTCACCGAGAATACAGTCACATTGAACTTTTCATTTTACCGATAGGATAGTTCAACTGAAGTTCAACTAAAACCTTTTCCTAAATCTGAAACTACGATGTTTACTTATTAATATGAGAATTGTGCTTATCTAAAACATGTTAACTGAATACAAAGAAGAAGAAACTTGAACAGCAGGATACAAAAACAGATAGTAATAAATAATGATTCCAATGAAATGACGGAAGTGAGCTAAGAAACCCACCGTGGATCTATTCCAATGCGATCGCTATTGTCGAGCATCCGTGCGCCGCGCGACAGCCAGGTATAATATTCCGGATATTAAATCGCTTTTAAATCGGCTTAACGTTAACTAGTGGCACTTTAAGCTGCCCGTTGAAATGATTATCAGGGCTTCCCACTCCGTCGAGAGAGAACCGGCTAGCTGTTATCGCCCGTTGATTAATTGTTATGCAATATGACGTCACACACGCCTACCCGACCTACCGGGATTAGAATCCCGCGGTGGAGCATCACATGGTGGTGAACGCCGGCCCCGCGGCCCGCCTACGCACATCTCCCTTGATACAGCGAGCGTTGCAGCATCCCTCTTGCTCTAAATCTCGTCATATCTGTATGTGTATGTGTATGTATCGCCGCACAGGCGGTTACAACACGGAGGGAGCGGCGCGAAGTTTCTGGCTAATCCTACGAATTTGAGCCAACCGAACATAGGACGGCTGATGAATATTGATACCGCCGACTCGACGGACCACCTCGCACCTATACACAGATTTCGCGTGCAAGCGAGCGACCTATCCGTCTTGGCTCTCCCCGATTTTCGCTCACACTCGAGAAGGTGAAAATGCAAGACGCTCTCTCTTACTCTCGCTGAGTCCTGAGTGCTACATGCGTAAAATGCATGACATTTTGCAGATAGCGAGTAGATTATGGAGATAGAAAGATTATGGAGATTAATCTCCTACATCTAAGAAAAGCTTCTTTTGAAGCACGCAATCTAATTTTTATGATACAATTACTGTACATATTAGTTAATAATAATAATTAATTTAATANGAGAAATTATACATTTGATTAAAGAAAAATTATAAATAATCGAAAAACATTAAATAAACGAAATCAAAGATATTTTCTGAACAAAAATTAACTGTTTGCTTTCAATCATGAACGGCAAGATTCTGCCCAGTTTTTACAAGCGATTGAGAGAAGTAACTTGCGCTTAAATTCTCTAACATTGCGACACAATTCGCAATTCGCTTTGAAAAGCCAAAAGCTGACAGCTCGTGGCTCGATGCTCTCCGGTAACCTTGCACCATTATTTCCCTAAATAAAAGAAACCATAAATCGTCGGTGCACAAGCCCGTGGAGGAACCACGCCACGGCTCCATTATATCTTTCACGATGAACGGTGCCCTTCTTCGTCGGCCATTATGCCACGAAGATAGTAAGGAAGCAGCCACCCCTTTATCTCGGTAGACTCCACGGTGAGAGTAATGCGCGGAAATCAAGGGTTAATTCCTCGGCGTCGTAAAGCATTTTATCTGCCTCCAGTAGTGTCGCCAGAACGAGAAATATTCAAATATGGCGATAGACGATAGAACACACCGATTGAGTGCTAAAAAAATTCGTACCGCCGTTCCCCTTTTACTACGTATTTACGTCAACAATTAATAATAAAACTTAATAATTTTTTAAAAACCTTTAATAATAATAAAAAATTTATATCTGCTTTTAAAAATGCTATAACTTTTAAATAATTATTGTGTACAAATATGATTACGTAAAAAAGATTATTCTTATAGTAAATCAGATCGACATGTGTTGCTACATACGGATTATTGTCTGCGAAAAAGACAAAAATTCAAATAAGCGATTCATCGATCGAGAGAGAAAGATTTCCTTATGAGAATACGTACAATGTGCATGTGTGTGAATGCGGACATATCATGCGAAGACCTTTCGGACCTCTAACACCTGATCCCTACTAAAGATCCTATCGGGAAAATTGGATTCGGTGTCAGGGTGACCGCTGAAACGTATAAGCAGCTCGTAAAATACTTTTTAGCGCACGAGCGCCTCTGCGTCGAGGGATTAAGCTTTATGGTTAGATAAGGATCCTGGATTCGCTTCCGTGCTTCTCGCGCCCGCCGGGCTTCTATCCCTCGAAAAATAATAACCGCGACAACGATCTCTCGAGCAGTCCAAACGAATATTTTGCGGATCAGAGTCCATCCCCGCCCCAACTTTTTTTCCTGGCATGAGAGCATGAAATGTTCTCCGCAATATTCCGAGCTATGCTCAATGCGTCTCCCGAAAGTTAATACGAATTGATCGCACAAAGTTGGAACGCGACGACCTGAAAAGCGCGATTTTGTCGAGCAAATATCGAATTTGACTGTTTGATCTTAATCTTTCGTTTGTGTGTAATTTCGATATCGATATTGAGAAGAATTTAAGAAGATTCGACAAAGAATGTCACCCATACAGAATCACGAAAGCTAACTATATAAAAGATATTTTACATAATGCAATCTGTTTCTAATGATATAAACAAATAAATAACTATCTAATTAAAAGCAACATCTAACCAATTTAAACAACATTGTTGTTTCTTTAAATTTTAATTTATTTATAATAAATATTTTTTATCCTTAAAAAATCATTATATTGTCTCATTCAGCCAATGGTTTCGATATCTCGACCTTTTATCGACAAGAAAAGGACTAGATTGCTACATTTAACGCTTCTTTGTACCGTCGTCGCGAGGGCATGCTCAATATTTTCTTACGGAGTGAAATATCGTCCCGAAAGTCATTCTTCTCCGAGTAATGGAGCCAATTCGGGTCAGCGAATTGCCTTATTGACGGGCAGGCTGGACGGCCGGAGGGACTTTCAGTGTCTCAGATGGAACGCAAAATCGAGTTACGGCCAACGCCATCCTCGTCGTCGCCGTCGTTGCAATAAGCGACGAAGGCGATGTATTGAGACGATATATGGCTGTTACATCTCCTAAGTAGTTTGCGATCAAGTAGATCGATTGACCGATCGAGCCAATATTAGCTATTGTTCTCTTAGCCGTCTTACAATTAAATATAATCGTAAGAGTTAAATTGAAATAGTATTGTTTTTGAGACGAAATAATATCTCATCTCTTTAAAAACTGTTAAAATAAAAAAAATTTCTTATAAAAAAAGAATCAATTCTTCTTAGCATATAAAACATTCTACATACGGTATTAAACAATTTCTACTGATATTCTGCTATATATTTATATACATATAATTTACAGAAATTATTTGTTTTAATCTTAAAACCCATAAAAAATTTTTCGTCTTGATCTTTTAAACTTAAAGAACGGATTTAGTTTCGTGCATACTAATAGTTACATTAGTAGCTAGTACTGAATCGTGTATGCGTTCTGAATTATTCGGTTGTAGCTCGGTCGTATCAAGGAATCGACAATAAGAGAGCGAGAAAAATGAAATTGAGAAGCCGGTCGAGCACGTTGGCTGATAAAATGCTGCCGGGACGACACTCGGGTCTCTCGATGACATAAAAAAGTGCCCTGGGGGTAGCGACAAGGCGAAAAGGGGGTTGGTGCGGAATAAGGCACAGCGACGTTTATTCGGTCGGACAGGAGCCGAGTGACCGAGTCAAGTAGAATGTACAGCTTGGTCACAGTCCGTTTGATCTAATAAAATGAAGCAAGACCTAGCTATCCTTCTCCAATTTTCTCGACACCGTGCGATCTCACAAGAACATCGTCCGATTTTGTCAAACCTCATGTTCTTCTTAACATGTACGATAATATCCCGATAATCTATAAGTCTTATTCGTATATGTATAATCTTATCACATCTATTCGTACCCAAAGAATTAATGAAATATAGAGAAATAATGCCTTTTTATCGCATCTTATTTAACAGTAGATTTCATCTTTAATCGATAAAAATGTCGAGAGATAATTGTTATTTGTTGTCATTTCTCTATTTGGCAAAAAATCCTTCATATTATATATTCTTACAATTAAAGATTAATTAAAATTTTATTAAATAAAATTCTAATGGAAGAATGTAATATTATTTGTTTGTGTTATACACATTTATACATCTATAAAAATTATTCTGCAAAAAGTTTTTTATTTAATAAATAAAAACGTATTAAGAGATGTACTAGCTTTATAACATAAAATCGTTGCAGACGACTCTCATCAAATAAAGATCTGAAAATATAAATTTTTAAACAACTTTAAGTTGCAACGATTATAATAATTCGCAGTATCGAATAGGATGCCAATTGACACAAGACGTTTTAATTTTATGAAATAAGAGCGCTGTACTTTATTTATAGTTGAAACAGTGCTTTTGCCGGAAGCTCGACCCGACGCACAAGATCGTCTCTTGTCGCGCTGCAACGATTTTTTTTCTCCTCGTCAGCGTGCTGTCCGATATAATCCGCGCTTGATCAGATTAAACGTTGCACAGGGAGAGGGAGAAAGGGAGTGAGAGAGCGCAAGAGAGAGTGAGAGGGGGGGGGGGGGACAGAGATAGAGGCGGAGGCAGTTACGAGGGTGTGGCGGTTTGCTAGAAACCACCGCGCCGCAACCATCGCCATCGCCACGACCACCGTGTCGCCGGATGAAAGAGGCTCAAATTCACCACGCCGTAAAATAACATTGTCCCGCGATACGGAGCAACGAGGAGATGAGAGGGTGAGACGATGGCGGTGGCGAAAGGGATGGACCGGGCGAGAGAGAGCGCGGCGAGTAGTTTCTTTATTTTCTTCACCGAAGTCCCGGCGTACTTACGTTAAGTACCGCGGAAGTGTAGCGGTCCGCATCGCAGGCGAGCCGGCTGCAAAACGGCGCGCGCGGTGTGGCGTCTTCACGAAAAACCATTTCGACAAAAGTAAAAAACAGCTAATTTGATATTTTCCTAGCTCATTAACGTTCCATTTGCGTCTAGTCAGATCGTATTCGCGATTCTGTCAGGATCTTAAAACGCTTCGTTCCTATTTTACTACGTGATATTTTTATCGTTAAAATTTTATTTGATATTGTCACAGTCAATTGTCAAAATTCCGTCGTGATTTAATGGAATTAAATTTATTCTATATTAACAGCCTTGATCACGACAGGCTGATGCTGTATTGACTGCATTGAATTTCTCCACATCTGTATACGCGCGAAAAATACAAGCCTCCACGCGCGAAGAGGATTACCGGCGGCGACGAAGGAAAAGTTCGACTACGCTATTGCGACGCGGAAGTAGAGGACAGTGGAACGTAGTGGAGCGAAACGCGAGGGTGGCGGCGAGGGGGGATGGCGCAGGGTGTAACAGGGTGTCAGGGGTTGGAGATTACGGCGGGACAAGCAATATTAAGCGGCCAGGAACAAAAAGACGATCCACCACGCCGGATTACCCGCGATGCACCGCGTTGTCCCGTGAAATTGATACGCGAGATGCTTTTTAACGGGAATAACGGTGAGCGCCGTCGCCGCGGATCTCTCCCGCGGACCTACCGCGGAAATATTCGACGCGATTTAGATAACCCGCCGGCGCGACGTGTCGGGCACAAAAGAAACGATTTGTACCGACCGCTGAAGAGGCGGATAACTAATGAGGAAAGTCTGAAAATAATTAGATCGTTCGTCACCAAAGCTGGAAGCGTTTTTTGCACGCTTACTACAATCGCGATCGCGAATTAACACTGCGATTTCGTTATATAATCAGTCGAAATGGTTGAAACATTTTTTTATTTAATAACGTCTGTGCGTTTATTCTTGTAATGTAATAAAAAAAATAACAATAAAAGTTAATAATGTGTTGAATGTATTAAATAATATGGTATTGATGTATTAAATAAAAAAATATAATATTAATATTTCAGCAAATAGTTGCGTGACAAATACGATAAAAAATGCTATTTAAAAATTTTTCTAATAAATAAGTAATAAAAATAATATTTTTTTATTATGTGTTGTGCGTCCAGTCTTGGCAGACATTCCCATGAGAAAATGGTTGTTCCGAGGCAAAGTTTGTTACGGGCCAATAAGAATGAGACCGCTGGGGCGGTAATACATAATGTTTTACAACATATCTCTTCTACCTGCTCTCTAGTCGGCACACGTAGCGAGGTTTATCTAAATATTGCCATAGAAAAAAAAGAAGCGACTCTGCCTGGGGAGTCGCCCTATCGGTCGCGTGGGAAACATTATTCTGCAGAAGCGGGCGCGAGGTGCGATCTCTAGCATGGCGCAAACCGATTGGGCATGAGTAAAATTTTAATCTTTTAAAACGCGCCAAGATTTGCGTGCCTGCATAGCGCGCCTCGCATGATTCAATGGCTGCAAGCTCGATTTACATTCTTAAGCCCTTGCGTTAAAGCTACGATTCACGTACGCCTTTTGTGTAATCGCATTGAATAGAAATCATGAAAATTGTATTGTAATCGTAAAGAGAGCAAAAATATTATTCTGTAAATAAATATGTAAAATTTTTATTTAATTATTTAATTAATGATTCAAATACTTTGATAAATTATTGATAGAATTGTTCTTACATCCAAAATGCTTTATAAAATTAAATAGAAACTTTAAATGCATTTCTTTCAATGCGATCTCGTTCTTTTCGATCGTCTTAATTACCGAGAAAAATTTATCCTTACAGTAATATTAGTTCTTGATTTGGCTCTAATTTAATAGTGTTAGTATAAGAATAATTATTAGAGAACAATAATTATAATTTTTAGTTATAATTATATTTTATAAAAATATCATTGCAAAATATGTGCAGTATTTAATTTCAATAAAAGAATAGAGCATTGTGAACAGTATTGGTGAGAGCACAGGTGTAAGTACTTATGAAAGATCGAAGTACGGAGTTCCTTTGTTCCATCGCGCGAGGAGAGTGAGGAAACGCGTATCCTATTTTTATCGGGAGTCGCATATATTTTCATATCCGAACGAACGGCACGGGAATATTGTAATTTGCATCGGAGACGGCGGAAAGAACTAAGTCGTGGACCATGTAGAAGAGTCGCGGGGAACGGGAGTTACCGGCGGAATCGGCGGGGTATGCAAATGCGAATACACGGTGCGTTCCAAATCTTTAGATCTGGACGAATAACTCGGAAGTGCCGAACCAACCCTCTTTACTTTCCCATACCGTGGCCAAAAATACGCGGAAGATTCAGTCCGAGAAATTTCGTTGTGACTATAACTTGCTTTTCGTAACGAGGTGCCTTATTACAGACGGTAACAGTTTCACATGCTCCGATATAACGTAGTTTGAGATATTCATTGGTAATCACATAATAAATCACATAATAAATAATTTAGATCACGTTAATCCTTTTTATATTTAACATTTAGATTTCTTTTAATCTGCAACAATAAAAATGTAACATTTCTATCGTTTATCGCACGTAATGTGTTTCACATATTTACATGACTGTTGTCTCAGTTCGGAATATAGGAACATTGTACATAAGACGAAGTAGAAATGTCAGGCGACGGGTGTAGAAAACATTTCTTGAGAGCGGGCGACTGTCGCGACGCATCAACCGCGACGCGAGTCTGAAAACCATTATCAGCCTCCTTCCGCCCTGCGTATCGCCACGGAAAGGACCGCGAAGGATTTATGCCCCCTCGTGTTTTGTAACGATCGACTTCGTTGCTATGTTGTTCCAGATCGCGTGATCATTGCAGAGAGGCGTCACGGTGCATCGTGCCCGCGTACCGCGTTGTCGCGACTCGTGCGAGAAGAATCGACAAATCCAATAAAGAGTGAATAATGTCGGGTGTTACCGAAGTGCGAATCCGTAGGTTCGTCCGATGATGTTCTAGCTTCTAGCTGGAGAAAGCCGATCGTGTATTTATTGAAGCGAGAGAAGAAGAATGGAATTGAGAGGACAGAATGTACAGTGAGATAGGCTCGAGAGAAAGAGCAAAGAAGCGAGTAAATGTGAGTGTGAGAAAAAGAAAGAGAAAAAGAATAGCGACGGATTATCCATTAGGTGCAATATACACAGATTTAAAATCTCACATATGAAGGGATTTAAAAAGTGAGTTATATTGTAATTCAAATAATTTCTATATAAATTGAACATTCTCCATTAAAATATATGATAATCAGTTCTAATAATAATATAATATTAATAAAATAATATTAAATATCACATTTCACTATATAATATAAAGTTTTCATTTTTAAAAACATAATTTAAGATAGCCTTATTAATAATTAATGTTACGTTTTTCATCACATTATTTGTCACGTTATTAAGCAATCATATTTAAAATTTATATTTCTAAGTAAGGATCTTTTAATTACTCATACTTTTTGATTTATCATTTTTTCTCGATTAATACAGAAATGTCATAATTTACACCGTAGATAAAAACTGATATTTCTTAGGAACAACAATATAAAGAAGTCGTAAGCAAACTATATTAATATTTAGAATTACAGAATACTTTGCTAGTATCGTTAGAGAGAAGAGCGTGCAGATAATGGATCGTTCGTCCATTAGATCCGCAAGAGAGAAGAGAGAGAGAAAACACGAAATTTGTAATAGGGAGAAACGATCGACGGATATTTGTGGCTGCCTTCCGTAATGCCGACGGATTTTACTAATAACCGATATAACCCAAACTAGCCGTGGAATATTATAATTGATTTATCGCACCAACGCGATACACACGTCGGATTTATCAGCCCGTGGTCCCGTCCCGTCGCCGTTCCGCCGAGCCGTTCCGCGACGCGCCGCGGAACCGATCGAACGGAACGGCGATCGACGATAGACCGCTTCCGGTCGACTCGGCGTTGCCTGCGAGTGCATTCATTTGACACGGCTCGTTCGGATATGCAACGTGCTCAGCAAACCGCGTTAAGTGTCGTTTCATTTAACGTGTTCATTTAGCCGTCGCGTACGTGTTCGAAATAAATGTGCCGGCGAATAATTAGCTTTAGTAACAACTTGCTTTGAAGGACGTAAGCGGATGTTATAATTCGCAAAAAGAATTACTCTCGAGATATATTGTTTATCAAGTAGATATTTACCAGACATCAATTATTCCCTTAAAATATTGTGTATTTCAGACGTATAATTTTTCTCTCTCTTTATAATATTTTCTTCTAGTTTATTTTAAAGGCTTTTGAAGATATCTATATATGGTTTTGAAACTCTCTGAAACTGTGTGCTCGAATATACAGAAGATTAAACAAAACAAATAAATTTTTCAGGACGAAATTCGCGAAATCGATTAAAAATACCCGCTTTGCTTTTGATAAGAAAACGATAATTTTGACATTTAGAAGCTTAAAGCTCTTGAATCTCGACGGAGCAGGCAGCTGACGATTGGCAGCAAAAGAAAATTATTCTTTCGGGCGTACGATCGCCATCCGCCACCGTGCGGCACTCCGTCGGGCAAGGGTTGATAATAAATTCAAATTTAGGGGTGCGCGCAATCTGTGATTCAGCGCCATTAAGCACAGGATCTCTCTAAAGGACACTACCCCGTATTTCCTCCTAACTTGGCACATCCGTGAGTGCCCCGGCTCTTTAAACTTGCTAAGAGGTAAAAGGTCACTTTGGTAATCGAAGGATCGCTTTACTTTTAAAATCTATATAAAGATTTGATAATGATTTGATAATTTCTTGCGGCTACAGTACATATAAAACTGAACGATGCGAAAATTTGCGATTAGGTTTTGTGAAAATAAAGAGAACACTAATGTCAAAACTGTAATTCCTTCATAATAGCCAATTTACTTAATAACACATAGATGTTCCTTTCGGAATTTTTTTTCACATTTGAAAATTTTCACATTCCGAATCATATGAAGGAATGTGACGGGTGGTCATAAAACTGGTGAAATAAAATCTACTTAAGTACCCCAGAAACAGAATGCCGAACGAGGATACTTTATGGGTAATCGAATCAAGTTTTTAACTGTCTAGATGTTTCTCCTTTCCGAGACATAAAATTTCTGTGGATATTCACGTATCGATTGCCTTGAGGATGGAAGCAGAACGCGAGAGCTGCGTTGATGGCCGACGATTAACGTGCTCGTCTATCGCGATCGGTGATGCGTTTCGCGATCGCAAAATCGCCAGCAACAAGCATTAAAGTCGTACCTGCGATTGCCCGAGAAATGAACGATTTCGAGGTTCACGTTCGTATTTATTTCGCGAGACGAACCGCGACGGTTATCGATCGCCATCGCCAATAACGAATGTGGAATAGGGACGAGAAAAAGAAGGTTTCTAGGAGGCTTTGATTTATATCGCGTCGATATTTTCCGCAGGTCTCAGTGTTTCTTAATTCGAGGTTTCTCCGCGTGCTCGCCGCGGGGGTAATTCGATTTCCTGGCGAATCGGTTGGAAGTAAATCAGGGTACAGTCGTCGGCAAAATTCGCTGCAAGACATCGTCATAATTTCCGCGAAATGCATAACGCCGATTGTCTCGCGATGTTATCGTAATGCTTCTCGCTTTAAATTCATGTTTATCCCACAGTGCTGATATGTTTCTAAATATTTTTATTCATAAAGATTTGTTCTTAATTAATTTGCTCTGCAGATGTAGCACTGAATGCTTTTAAAAAGATTATATTAAAAGTTTATCACTTAGGATTATTTTATCATGCATTAATTAAGTATCGCTTATTCGTTAATTATTTATGTTATCACTGTAATATATTTTATTTATCAATTTTATATGATGACTAGTAATTTTTTATAAATTTTTTAGCAACGTAAAAGTATTTTTCTATTATATCAGAACGAAATATAAAATAGATGATACAATTGCAAATTGTATCTTGTGATATAATAAATCTTAGTGACCTAGTTTGAAATTACATAAAATTTTCGGCTGCATCATAATGCAGATAATATATTACTTACGTGAATATGTTATAAATTATATAAGATCGTACAATAAATTTAAATTTCAGTGTTGCAAATTGACTTTTATATTTATCTGTGATAATGAAAATATATAATATATAATATAATATAATAATATTTTCGTATTTGTATCTATTATATAAAAAATTTAATTTATCAAAGTCATTCTTAAAAATTTACGTATTGAATAATATTTCATCTATTTCGTTATATTATAAAAAAGAAAAGATCTATATGATCTAATTAACTAAAGCAAAAAACGCTTATTAAAATTGAAGAATTTATAATATTGTAATATAAAACTTTAGTATTTAATAGAACCAAAGTTAATTACTGCATCCATATAATTTCTAACATACTAATAACAGATTTGATTTAATTAAAAAGTATTAAATATTTTTGTAGTTGTAGATAAAAAAGAAAATAAACAGTTTTAAGGACTTCTTCCATAAGAGTACATAATTTATATCTTTATACGTGCATACAATTTTTATTACGATAATTATATATTCCGTTAATTCTGCATAAAGAGAAATGAATAACACTATATGAATTGCATTTTGCAAATATGCCCAACAATGCGCACGGAGAGAAAACGTAATTGGGTCGATCATAAATTACACTGGATCCTGTTAGCGATTATTTCTACTTGGCCGAACATACGTGGATTTTTCCACTGTGGCGCGCAATGAGTCCGAATATACCTCTAACGCAATTTCTGTTTTTTATTTAAAATTGTGTTTTATTTAAAGAACTATATTAAAATATTTATCATAAATGATCAAAGTGATTATTTCTCTGCAATAGTTTATTTACGTGAATTTTATATTTCTGCACGGACTAAAATCTTCTTTATTAACACATAATAATTTATATTATACAGAATAATTCCATAATTGGTGCATTCTCTATTCATGGATATATTTTCGAATGTGCTTTTCATACTTTTTCATTTATTTTTCTATACTGTATTCTTTTATTAATAGTTTTCTATACTTTTGCATTCTTTCTTTCAATGAAAAAAATTTTTAAATCCTATAGATTTATAATGAAAAAGTCTCGTTTTGCTCCATTTATTTCCGTCTTTTCTGTTGGTATTCCGGCGTTAGGCCGTCGAGTTCGAATCGTCGAGAAACGATTTGAGCAACTTTAACGTCGCTTACTCCGCAGACCACAACCAGCACGTACGAGCACTTTTGCCCAGCACTCGAGGACTAAGGTGCTCCTTCGCAAATCCGTCTGGCCGTTCAGCAGTGAGCAACGGGCTGAATACCAATTTCCAATTTGTCCGGGCATATCGGCCGGACGCTCAAGAGCGTGACACAAATGCCAGATGCAATCAACGGATTGCGAAGGAAGGCGCACTTCAGCGCAATCCCTGTGTTAATCCACGATCATCGAGTGCAGTTACTCTACCCCTATTCAACCAGCGAGAAGGATGTTTACACAGCTTATGATATCCTTTCCACATCTCGAGATTCCGCATATAAAGATTTGTTCCTAACTTTTTAGTAGTCTTAAATCTTTTTTAGTATAATATTTAGAGTGTTCTTTCTAGATTGTATCTAAAGAAAGATAATAAATGAATATTCAACAAATAATCTCAAATAAAAGACTATTTAATAATTTTGAGACAGTCTGCGCATTTATAAATATGTAAAAAATAACTTTTAACTTGTCGTATTACGTAAAAATAATTGCGTCAATAATTACAGAATGCATACACAATAAGCAAACGAAGAAGAGGTATTGAGAAAAGACATCGATCTGACGTTGCAATACATGCAAGTAGGATCGACTCGGGTTTTTTTTTTGGAGCGCTCTCACACGCCTCAATATTGTCGCTATCTCTTGTATACAGTTGCCGCCATATTCCGCAAGAAGACGCCATATTACCGGAAACTTCCACCCCCTTTTATGTTGGCTTGTCGCGGACCGTCTCCGTAAAAACTACCCCCATAAAAGTTGACGACTTAAATCGCGGGGCGTATGCCCCGTCAGAGAGAAGGAAGAAACCTCAAATACTATGGCAGATACTTTTCGATGTATTTAGGATATATAGCTTTATTTTTAAGGAAAATACCAATGAAAAATTGAACAATAACTTTTAAAAATCCTCAAAAAGATATAATTTTTATATGTATCTTCAAAATTACGGTAAGTAATTACTATTACAATACAAAAGAGATGCGTAAATTATCTTAAAAAGTTAAAATATAACTTTATTACTTTATCTTTATATAAATTAAATTATAATTAATATAATATAGGATAGCTTTTTATTAGTTATTTATCTTTTATCAATTTTTGCAGTGTTTTCAAATTTATTACAATTATTATTACATTTAAAGTTAAATTTTCTTTTCTATTAAAATTAATATCAAATATAAAAAATGCTGCTTTATTTTCTCATATTATTGTTATAAATTAATATGTTAGTACATTATTTTAATAATTATTAAAGTAATTTTAAACATAATATAGTATAATATCTAATTAAAATTATTAAAATTAAGAAACAACCGTGTGCATGCATAAACTTCAAATAACACATTTAGATTGTCATCGATCAAATTAGATATCAATTTCGCAACTTTCTTTCTGTTTAAGAAAGCAAATCCAACGAGACGAGGAATTTATAGTCGTCGTCACATCGGGGAACTTTCCAACGGGAACGTCGTGAAAGACATTCGATTATGATTTCGCGGGACTTTATCATCGCCGTCCATAAATTCTGGGCTCGCGCAAAAGCAATCTGGGCCGGCGGTGATCCTAATAACCGTGCGGGCCATTCGTTCACCCGGGAGAGTGAGTCGTAATCCTAACTGAAAGACACTCGACGGAAAAGAAGACGGAAAAAGGAATGCCCGAAGTAGCAATAATGAAGTAGATCGAGATAAATATGGAAAGAAGAGCTTAAAGTAAATGGTGATCTCGGCGGATTCTGTCTCAATATGCTTGAAAGTGTCTCTCGCTGACGTAGCACTTTGAAATTAAATGTTCGGACGATTAGTTCAACGTGGACATTTATGACGATCGATGACGACGCAAACATTGACGCAATATTGGAGTTTTGTTGCTATTTCAAGCAATAGCGATGAAAAGACTGTAAAGATGCGCTAAGAAGATAAGGCAAGTCATTTCTCGTTACTCGGCAACACAAAACAAAGAGACAAACGCAAAGAAAGATAAAATACGTACGTAAAAAATATAAAATAACGTTTACTTCATCATGATCTTTATCAAATGTGCTAATTTCGAGCGTCACCGAAATACGAGCTTTTAAATAAACGAACGCCACTTCTCGGCGTCGACTTCAGGCTTTTGCGGCTAATATGACCGATGTATGTATGAGGCCGCGACATATAAGGGGCAGGGGTGCATAAATATGTGCGTATGCGTCACCGCGCGCATAAGTGCCGATGAGGGGATTTGTAAATGATCTTAGCGCTCCGCGTCAATCACTTACGCAGTTCCGACACGCACGGGCACGCTCGCACACAGAAAACTGGAAGGTTTCGACTTTCAACAAGGTTTTGTTAGCCGATCAGGCATGTAACTCAATTTGTCTACTTATTCCGTGAATACATCGGATTCGGGTTAAAAGCAAACTTATGCGAATATATTTTCTTGAAAAATTTTAACTGCAGAGAGAAGAATTGCGTGTGCTGTAAACAAATTTCTCGCAAACATACGATAATATATGTATTTGGTTATTTGAGAAAACTAACAAGAACAGTATTTTAATATAACTTAATTTTAATGTAACGTAAACTGTTGTAATAACTTCTAATTTAATTGCAGTAGTATGGGGTTAATTGCAGTTTTTTTCAAGAACACAGGTTGTTGTTATGTTTTCACCGATTAATATTTATTACAGAGACGTCCGTGACTCCATACTTGACGACATTTTGATCGAGAAAAAAAGAATCGCGACGCAATGCAGGGATCTAGGGAGCAGAAGTATAGCCCTCCGATGATATATGTATAGCGGGGGCACGTTACGCGGTAAGGTAAAGTTCTCTCAAGACGCCGGAAAGCGCGCGCAAAAAGAATCTTTCGGAAGACGTTGCGGCTGCGGTGAGAAGGGGCGAAATTACGTCAAAAGTCTTGAGAATTTATCGGAGCACTTTTTAAACTCCGCCTTCGCGCGATTAGCATATTATTTCTATGGAAGCCGAGAGCGAACAGAAAGCGCACGAGAGAGAGAGAGAGAGAGAGAGAGAGAAAGAGAGTAACGCGCTCGCGACTCTCTTCTATATCGGTCTAGAAAGGGGGTGGGTGTGGGGAGCATATCAAATATGTTGATAAATGATCCCTTTGAGCGATGAATAGGCGGCGTCGGGTTCGTACGTATCCTTTTTCGTCGGCGGTGGCCAACATTTGAATGTCAGAAGGAAATGCCGCAACGCGCCCGTTCGCATTGGCGTTTCCTCGATATCTCTCTTACCCCACCGAAAACTATCGCATCCTCGTAGATCCCCGTCTCATCGCGAGAACGTTCGGGCGGAACGAAACGCGAGAAATTACGCAAATAGATATTCGCGATGCGAAACTGGTCGAATTTTATTACGGGTCGACGAGATCCGTCGAGAGCCCCTCTGCTAACCGCGTATTTGTATTACTTCATGAAATATCATATCTAATAGTCTTGTGAAGTGAACGTAACGCGAGAAAGAATTCTCCGAGATAAAATCTAAGATGAAACCGTATCCTACCGAGATAAGAAAGACAACACTGAATTCCTTTGATCATAGATCTTTACGAAGCCCCAGAAAAGACCGGAAGCCCGTTCACGTTGGGCACGTTGATGCAAAACAGCCGTATTTCCGTCTCGCCAATCAGTTCTGACCGCTCGCCCTTTGGTAATCTACATACGATTGCCCGATGAACACAAAAGATAGCGACAATTCGGAATTTTTGGCACGGGATATATATTACAAAATATCAATGCGTCATGCTCCGCGAAATTAAACGCATATTTCAGTAATCATAGCCGTTAACAGATTTCGCGTTATATTCGAGTCCCCGCGTGTCGGTAAATACGAGAGAAATTAATTTCCCCAGAATTTAATTAACATAATAAAAGGAATATTACGGAAATGCGATGAAAATAATGTAAATGCGCATGCAAGGCTGTGGCAAGATTCAACCCGAAATTAATTCGAATTACATTAAAAAAGTGGTACCTATGCATGTTGCTGTGTAATTTTACTAATATTAATTTCTTATCGCATATGTAATATGCAAAGTGACATATGTTAAAATATATACAAAAATATATATTAAATATATATATAATGTCATATATTCTATTACAGCATTCTATTTTAATGACAGACGTTTTATATATACATATAAATAATTAATTTATATATTCTTTTTTTCTCAAATCGAAAATGTAAAATGTTATTATTTATCGCATTTTTTTAAGTAAGTATAATTTTTTCTTAAGTTTTCGTAAATCTGAAATTTCTTATTAAAATAAAATATCCAACAGAAGATGACTAAAAGATATATACAATGTTTTTAATATCTTTCTATAAAGTCTTCTAACCGTTCTTGTAGAAAAAGATTAATTTTTTTAATGATAATGCTGTTTCATTATAATAATAAAAAATAAATAATACATAATATGTAAAATCTATATTTTATCAGCATAAAAATATAAGGAAATATCGATATTACATATAAAAGAATATTTCTTCATTAACGAGTAAATGATTTTAAACGATTAAAGCAATAGTTTTTCAATATATTCGAAAATGTTTTCTGTGTTATCAACTAAAAGCATTTTTCAATTTACATTATCATAAAATAATAATCGTCTTCAATGATATATCGCAGATCGGTGAACTATCGACAGTCGAAAAAATGTTTTATCAATCAACGTTTGCTGAAAAGTAAGTTACCCACGCTTCGTAGCACTTATCGACAGTGCTAACCAGTGACGATTCCAGAAACAATTCCCGCGCTTTTGAATCAGCGCAGGTTACAATTCTTATAAATTTTCTCGCAACCGCCATATTGAAAAAAGGAATTTTTATGCTCAAATCGCCTAATAAATTCGAGATTACAAATAATGTTGCCTATTTCATAAACATATCGAGCATCGCAAAATTGTAATAACATGAGCATTGTAACATTGTTCGACATCATTATGCCGAATTGAGAAAAGATAAAAACGAAAATCGCACTCACCGGTCGGGTGAGCGGGCCGTCACCAGGAGACGCAGCGAGAAGATGCCGGAACCAGCGCATCCGCCCACGATGAGAGTTCCACTGAATCACCATTATCGATCCGTCGCTTTAAATAAAGAAACTTTTGACTTTTGCGCGCCCGAGGGGATCGGTCGGTTCGTAGCGCGCTCGCACGTCTGCGTGAGGTTGAAAATAGACGCGACGATACGCGACGTCGACACCCGGCCCCGACTATTTTCGAACGGCAGTCGCTCGGCGTGAGTCTCGTCTCCCCCGGACGACGGAATCGTGACTTCGCACTCGCGTCACGACTTAGGAAGCGGTCGTTCGGCGCGAAATCCGCTTGCTGTTTGTCGCCGGCGCGCGACACCCGACGCGGCACTCCGTGCGCGACGCGAGTTGGATAGACACGCGGAAGCTGACCCACGAGAACGTTGCGTACGATTTGAAACGATTTCACGCTCATCGCGGGTGAAAACACGGTGCGAAAAGAGCCACGCTCGACGACACCCGGCGAGATTTTCCACGCGGCTCCGCGACTCGGGTCAGCACTCGACGCCATACCAACGAACATTGCTTCACGCGGAAGCGTAAAATTGCGAAAAATTGACAACGTCAGAGCGATCGGCGAAAACGACTTCGCGCGGTGTGTTGACTCGAGAATCGATCGATTATTGCGCAGGCGTGGCGCCACATTCAAAGGTATGAAAGCGTTACTCACATCTATTGTGTACGATTTTTTTATTTCTTACTTCTTTTTTTTACGACGTGCTACCTAGTTTTAAGGTTTATGCTTCGTTTGACATGAATTAAGAAGACACTGATAAGTGATAAAATTAACTATTTGTAAAAATTATAAATTTTTAAATATATATTGAAATAAAATATGAAATATATGAAAAAACGCGATGTCAGCTATATTTAGTTATTTCAATTTATTATTCACAATAATCTAAAGCTTAATATCTAAAACTTATGGTTTAACAGCAATATATATGTATATAAAATGTAACAATATAAACAATACTAAATATGTATACATCTAGTATTTTTTCAATCTCTTTCAATTTTTCATCTGGAAAAATACATCGTAAACATGCATTTCCCGAACAACGTGTACATTTTTCGATGGATCTCTTCAGAAATGCCAGAAAGATCTTCAGGATACTCGTGAAAATTTTCCTCGTGCGATCGCCGCGTCATGCGTAATGGAAAGTAATCGATAATATCCGCCGTGATAGTCGCCGAACGATAAGTCAACGACAGTCGACCAGCAAAGCGCCGCGCGGCGCCTGTCGAAGTTCGCAACGAAGCTATAAGGTTATGCGCTGACGTTACCCGTAAACATTGCATTTTGCAGGCGCGTTATTTTCAATCATCCCGCCGTTCCTAGAAGACACACGATGGCCGTCCGACCATTCGCTCCTCTGCTTTTCGTTATCGCCCTTGCCGTGTCGTTGCCAGCCTTGGGCGACACCGCCTCCGCGCACATCCACACGCATCAGCACAACAAAGTCGACAGCAATGAAAGGACGGAGGATGGTGCTTTCAGTCCTCGCGATGCCGAACACTACGCGGAGGGCGAGCACCACCAGGAGTTCGATCATGAAGCCATCCTAGGTGCGAATGAGATGACTGGATGTGTTACATTTTCAAGACCAACTTTTGGAGCTTTCTCCACGTCCCATGAATCTTTTAAGTTTACTTCAGATCTCTATTTATGAATAATAACTGAAGATTTGTATCTTGTTCTATGTATTGCTTTGTCTTGTTGAAGCTCCTCTTGTCTTAAAGCTCTTCTTATTTAGTTTATCAACAAAGAGAAAGATGATTGCCATAGATTATTAGCTAATATACTTGCTTTGTTAAGATGGATATGCATGAATAATCATCTCAAATATTTTATTTCTTGTGTGTAGGAAGTGTAAAAGAAGCAGAAGAATTTGACAAACTTCCAATAGAAGAATCAAAAAGGAGATTAGGGATTTTACTGACTAAAATGGATCTGAATAATGACAAGTACATAGAGAGAAACGAACTAAAAGCTTGGATCTTGCGTTCATTTAGGTATTATTAGTAGTATTATTAATGTCATATTCATTTGATCAATTTTTTGTAAAGGACTTAATTAAATTTTGTAAACAGCATGCTGTCGGCAGAAGAATCTGAGGATCGCTTGGATGACGCTGATACAAACGAAGATGGTAAAGTGAGCTGGGATGAAATTCTGCAAGACACTTATGGCAGCGACCCCGAAGATTTGGCCCTTGATGAGAAGTTGATCCAAGATGACAAACAGACATTCGAGGCTGCCGATTTAAACAAAGATGGTTATTTAGACGCAGAAGAGTTCAAAGCTTATACACATCCTGAAGAGACACCTAGAATGTTTCCACTCTTGTTGAAGCAAGCCTTAGATGACAAAGATATAGATGGAGATGGCTACATTAATTTCCAAGAGTTTATTGGTGACAGAGGAAAGTCAAAAGATAAAGAATGGGTGCTATCTGAAAAAGATAAATTTGATTATGAACATGATAAGAATGGAGATGGCAGACTTGATTCAGATGAAATTCTCTCTTGGCTTGTTCCAAGTAACGAGTAAGTATACTGTAATAAATAGAATATTATAAAATTTTATTGTAACACGTGCACATTTTTATTTGATATTGAGTATTAGAATGTTATCATCTCAGTTAACATCAAATAATTGTATTAAATCATGTTAAAAATAATGTTAAAAGTTTCTCTAGTTTTCTTTCTATATTTACATGTCTATATTTATGTTAAAATGATATATTTTTTTAATGTGACATTCTAATATAATACAATTCTACATTATCATATTAAAGGATAGCTTTATGTCACAAAGTAATCGATTTCATCAACAGATTCTGAATTCTGACTGTCATGTATTAAAAGTGTTTAATATAAGTTTTATATGAATTTCATAATAATGACTCGTTAAAAAATTTAAACAATGCATTATATTGTAAATTATACTTTGCTAATATTCATGATTTTTCATAAATCCATTATTTTTATTACTGTTCTTATTTCTGTTCTTATCTCTTTGTTGATGTTTATTTCAGAGAAATAGCAAATGACGAAGTGGATCATCTATTTGCGGGTTCGGATGACGATCACGATAATAGATTATCCTTTGATGAGATCTTGGATCATCATGATGCTTTCGTAGGTAGCGAAGCAACGGACTATGGTGATCATTTGCAAGAGATTGAACGTTTTAACGATGAGCTCTGAAAATCAGCGATTAATTGTTTCGATAATAACTGTGTTATCTTTCATAATACTCATCGGAGATAAATATAATTGAAAATATTTTTAATACACTGCTCAAGACAATAACAAC
The DNA here is from genome assembly GCA_021460005.1 of Tetramorium alpestre. Lineage (NCBI taxonomy): Eukaryota > Metazoa > Arthropoda > Insecta > Hymenoptera > Formicidae > Tetramorium > Tetramorium alpestre. The sequence goes on along the minus strand of JAJVSH010000067.1, from coordinate 404,705 downwards.
AATTCTTTTAAAGAATTCTATGTATAAACTCAGAACGCCAATATTTAAAAACTTAAAATACTATGTTTGTATAAATACGTTTATTGGATATCAAAATCAAATTGATAAAAATATTTAAAATCTATATTTACTAGAAGCTAATTGATTTTGAAGTTTATTAGAATCTAGTAACTAGATTATAAATTTATTTGAGAAAATATTCCAAAAAATGTAATTGTTTTGAGCGGTATATTTATCAATATTTTTTCTGCATCTCCCTTTCAGCCTTTATCTGTTTCAATCTATGCAGTCATTAGAATAAATTTTTTTATGACAAGTTGCACAGGATTAATGAAATTTATACATCTTGTACATTCATGACGATTCGTAGTATAGCACACGAACCATCGTCTTCCACTTTTTACCAAATATGAGTGCCATATTAGAGAATGTGGGAAAAAATATTCTGCAAAGTCTCATATTTCTCATTGCAATTACATATATAGTACGTCATTAAGTTTGAATTCCATCATATGTGTTACACTGTACATATATAATGTAGTACACATATGCATATACAATATTTTATATATGTACGTAGAATGTATCGAATATAAAGTACTATTTTCTCCTGATTTCGCAACAATTGAGATTTTTGTAGCTAATATTAAGCACTACGTGCATTATTCATATAAAACTGGTCTTCGACAAAAAATATGCGCATTAATTTATAATAAAATACTTTAACAATTTCATAGTCTTTATTTTCTAAAAAGATTCTCATATATACATAAAATATATCTATAAAATATATCTTCAAGTTTAAAAAGTTTACGTTTTTAAGTTTGTTTTGTAGTTTACGTATATATGGAAACAGTTATAATTTCTTATTAAAAATTTTTTTTATATAATTAAATACATTACATATATTTAGTAAACATATAAATAAATTTATATTTTGCTTTTTCTCTTCACACTGAATTTAAACTGATGCAGATGTCGTTACTATCCATTGCGCGTATTTGCGTTTTGTTATTAGTCGGTACCAGGCAGGTCTTAGGTCAGTACTCATTAGGGATGGGCGATGTTGAAAAAAATAATCGATCGTTAAAAAATCGATCACAAAATATATCGATGTCTTACAATTGATAAAATTNTTGAATAATCGATTCTGTAAAAGAAAAATAATCGATGTCAAAATAATCGACACGATATCGCCCGTCCCTAGTACTCATGTCTGTATAGCGTATACTGTCAATACTGTGGTGTAGAGATTTGCTACAAATAATCTTTTCTTACCGTAAATCAACGGGAAAAAAGTAACTGTAAATCTCAGGAAGATAAAATGCCGTACGCTAATCAACCATCGGTTCATATTTCGGATTTAACTGAGGAAAATGTTAAATTTCAAGTGGAAGATACTGAATTAAGGTGAGACAGGTTAGGTTAAGTTGTAACATCAAAACTTTGTGGCCGATAGCCGTTAAACGCCCCTGGTGCAGGCTGGTAACACATTAAATCCAAAGAAGAAAAAAAACATCAAAACTTACAAATGCAAATTAATTAATATTTTCTCATCAGCGTTGCGAATAGCATGAGGCGTGTCTTTATCGCCGAAACTCCGACTATGGCCATTGATTGGATACAACTGGAAGCTAATTCTACTGTTTTGAGCGACGAATTCTTGGCACACAGGATTGGAATGATACCATTAATCAGTGATGAAGTATGTACATATTTATTAACATCTCTTTATAAAAAATTAAATAAATTTTTCTTAATAAAAATGTAGAAACACAGATTTTTAACAATTAGAGAAAAGCTGGTAGACTACGCTGGCTGTGTTCCGATATTCACTGCCAGTACTGCAAAACTATAGTTTGTGGCACGCATATTATAGATTTTCAGTACTGGCAGTGAATTTCGGAACGTAGCCTATGGCTGCGTTCACTTTGAAACGCTCACGTGCTGAAAGTGTCATTGTATCTTTTTTTTTATATATAAAATAAGCAACAAAGATAGAATGAAGCTTTTAACACGTGAGTACCCAAAGTAAACGCAGCGTATGTCTTATTAATACATCAAAATCTTATTTTTTAACTGTTAGCACAAGATGTGCCAAGTGATTTAGTGAATATAATACAAAGAAAATTTATCTTGTTTAGGTAGTCGACAGGATACAATATACAAGAGATTGTCAATGCATGGATTTCTGTCCAGAATGTAGCGTGGAATTCACTCTAGATGTTAAGTGCACTGAAGATCAAACCAGGCATGTAACCACTGCAGATTTCAAGTCGAGCGATCCTAGAGTGTTACCTGTGACATCCAGGCACAGAGAGGATGACGCGAGCGAGTATGGAGAAACGGATGGTTTGTATCTTCTTTTCCATGTGATAATTCTAGTATTGTAAAAATAAAGGAATTTTATGATTGTGTTTGAAATCTTTTAGAGATTTTGATAGTGAAACTAAGAAAAGGACAAGAACTAAAACTTAGGGCGTATGCAAAAAAAGGTTTTGGAAAAGAGCACGCAAAGTGGAATCCGACTGCTGGTGTAAGCTTCGAATATGATCCCGACAATTCTATGAGGCACACTTTGTATCCCAAAGCAGACGAGTGGCCTAAGTCGGAATACAGTGAATTAGAGGAGGATCAATGTGAGCATAAGTTCTAATAAAGATCCAAAATTTTTTATGATTATATTTATTGTAACATATACGTTTCAGATGAAGCAGCGTTTAATTGGGAAGCTAAACCGAACAAGTATTACTTCAACGTGGAAAGCAGCGGAGCCTTGAAACCTGAAAACATCGTTATGATGGGAATAGCAGCCTTGAAAAACAAATTATCGAATCTGCAGACACAATTGAGTCACGAAGTGCAAAGCGATGCATTGAGCATTCATCATTAGAAATAAATTTTAGTATTTAATTTGTATTTAAAATTGAATACGTATAAACTTGAATATTTTATCTTTAATCCAAATATTGTTTTATTACCGAAAATGTACTAAATCTTTTATACATATGTAAGCTCTTTGCTAAAATTATGAGAAATAAAATAGGAATTATTGCCACAAATAATTATTTTTTATTTTTTATCTAATCAGTAAATCTCTTGTTTCCTATTCTGATCGCAATATTACTGAGAGGGCGTTAGCGCGCAACGAGTTTTTCAAACACGTCACTCTCGTAAGATCGATCTTCAATAATATTTTATCGATGATACAAGACAGTGGCGTCACTAGTGTCCGTGTTCTAAAATGTTCTTGAGGTGTCAACATACAATTTAGAACAATTTAAAAGCGTCAAGTCGTTATAATTATTCCATGTGATATGTTTTAATAATCGGAATAATAATTTAAATCACTGATGAAATACTACTGCGCTATATCGAGCGTTTCACGCTAATTTATTCAATTGAACTTGGTCAAGACACTAACAGTCGAGATTGAGCTGATCAGTGCACAACACAATCGAATTTCGTTAGAATGGCTGTCAAAGAAAAGCAAAGCGAAACTTCATTCGACGAGATAGAATGGAACATAGAAAATGAGATCCAGCTTTTTTTCGCCATGAATGGACATAAGCCAGTCGGTAAGACGCGTAAGCCGGCGATGAGAGGTTATGTTTATTCTCAATCTTGCCTCTATGTTAGGGCGATGTCAACTCTGGTTAACTTGATCAGCGATTAATTCAAGCTTCGATTAATTTGATTAACAATTAAAGCAAAATTTCTAATTATATAACTCGTGCATAGCTTTCTATCCAGAGTGTAACATTTGCAATTTAATTTTTACTTTTATGTATTAAATAGCGAAAGCTTAATTTTATATTAACAGAATGCTGAGAATATTTGATAAATTAATCGCCAATTAAATTAATTAGAGCCGAATTTATTGTTAAGGATCAGTATACTTTGCAATTATGGTTTAATGAATTGTTCAATATTGTAAGGTATCAATAAATATTTCCACATGGTTTGTATATGGGAGAAATTTCGTACTGCCATCCACAAGGATGTTCCGTTGAAAATAATTTGGGATCATCTAGAATCCATGTATGATCTTATGGCTTTGGTAAGTGACAACATAAAGAAACGAAAGAGTTCAAATGAAAACATTTAGCAGTTTTTGATTGATATATTTAAATAGCTTTATTTTTCTATAATAAAATTTGCATCTATTTCAAATGAAGTTATATTTAATACATTTTATATATTAGAATAAAATAGTTTCCATAAAATTTGTGTAAATGCAATATAATATTAAATTTTTAATGTGTATGTATATAATTAGATGATATATAATGTATATATGTATATTATTTTTTAATAGGATGACATGGAAGATTTACCTTTTCCTGGTCACGAAATAGACTTTTCCTTACCGGAGACAGAATTTGTGGGAAAGCCTCGGAAGAAGGAAGAATTGGAGACAAAACTGAAGGATCAGAGGGATAAGTACAAAGAGATTAAGAAAGAAAAGGACATCAAAGAGAGTTTTAAGAAAGATAGTATGTTGCGTGATTTTAAAGGAACTAAAGATGTGGAAAAGAAAAAAGAAGAGATGAAGAAATATGTGAAGGAGGTAGATATGAAAAAGGATAAGTTTAGGGATGTAAAAGAGACGAGGAAAGAACATAAATCTTCGAAAGGTCGTTCAAAAGGGAAAGAGGATTCGGAAGAAAGTGGTATTTTAATAAATTTATTTTGATCTTAATTATTTAGTCATTTTTGTCCAATAGATTAGCTGCACACGCGAATTGTATTTCCATTTCTTTTAAGCATCGAATGGAAAGAAGGAGCGGAAGGATTCTGAATCTGGTCGTGAGCTCATGAAAAGAATCCCGAAGAGACCAACTCGACAAAGTGTGGATAGTTCTTCCAAAGCTTCTTCCAGTCCACGCGATACACCTCCGCCGAAACGAAGAAGAATATAACAGTTAGTGTAAATAAGAAAAGCGTTATCGCGTTAATGTCTTATTAAGAGCCTCAGTTGTACAATTTATAATACAAAATTATCACGATATGATATACTCTTTTAATAACGTAGTTCTGTATATGTAGAGACTAAGTTAATTTTATAAAAGATTTATACTGTGTGTTCTGTAAATATATCATTGTATCTTAAACAACTTTGAACAACTTTGACTTCTGACGCGATATATTTGATACTAGTAAAAGATTTACTTTTGTCACACAACTCTATTAAAAAAAAGATACATTTTTATATTCAAAATTGAATATAAAATCAAAATTATTCGAATTTCAGAATAATTTCACACTTCCCGAGATATCAAGTCCATTTTCTTATAATTACACATCGTTCATTCTTTGTATTTCTTTTATTCCATGGAATAATATATGACTGTGCTAACACAAGTGATTTATAACAGAAGAGTTCAATTCTGATTGTCATTCCACATATATCTTCTTCAAGGATTACAAATATGATTGTGAATTAAATAGATTAATATTCGATTAAATAAATTAAAATTATGATTAAAACTTTGCAAGAGTTCAGAAAAAAAGGAGAATATTTGATAACCAAAATGATTAAAATATCGGTTGATGGCACACCAAATAATCTCAAAAACCTTTATTTCACGATTTTTTTAAAAGCAACAATGTCCATCTGTCCTATTTTGAAAATATAGACCATTAAAATGATGCAATTGGTACGTTCGACGAGGAAAAGAGAGGAACACGAGGGAAGTGACAACAACGTGAAATTTGAGGTTACCAGCCAAGCTTTATTGTAAAAGTCGTGGAATTTTTATACGTCAGGAATGTTTCCAAGAAGCCCGTGATCCTGTTCTCTGATCGGCATCCTCTAGAGGCACGTGGAATGCCCATTGTCGACGGCTGATCTTCTAAAAAATGGCTCCGATATCCAGAAGCACGGTAGTCATACGGCCAGTCGACGGTCGATGATGATCGATGATCCATGCTCCATAATTCATGATCCTCGATGCTTGATCCATGCGTGGGAGGGATGCACGTTCGGGAAATGCGTAGCTGATGAAGTCTTGCAGTGGCGGCTGGTAAGCGTTTTCCCCTTTTTCGGCGTTGACGAAGCCCCGGCGTTATCGAAGTCTTCTCGCCTCACGCTCGGACTCGAGCAAGGTTAGGAGGTCGCCCTCGCGCACCGGTCCTTTCACGTTTCTGATGATCTGGCGGTTCTGTTCGCCCAGAAACTCTACTTTTACTTGGGTACACTGTCCCTGCGAGCCGGTGCGACCCAGCACTTTGATAACACGTGCTAAAACGACTGGCTTGTCCATGATCGTTTCTGTCTCGTGGCTTGTGACTCGAGCGAGATTTGGCGCAAATGGAAGAGCACGTTTCTCAGATCGTAAACGTGAGCAATATGAAATCGTGCTGGAGGGGATAACGCACACAAGCGCAAAGCGCATACATGTGCGGCGCAGTGTGCTCTGCGCCGCACATACACATGTTCATGCTTGCTCTGCAATGTGGCGTTTCGAATGACGTCAGCACGATTAGACGAGCTCTCCTCAGCTCGACTTCCGGTGAGTCGCTACTGTCGAAAGATACAGTTAATTTGTATATTGAGATAAACTTTTTTTTTTAAATATTGCTTGCTTTACGCTCAAACAGAATACTTAAATATTGAACATTAAAAATTTATTATATGTATATTACTGCAAAAGATCTAAACTCTTATAAACTCACAAACTGCTATCTCATTTATTCGAGCGAAGAAAATAAATTTTAAACTATAAATTGAAATTGCAGACACTTGTTAAAGATTTTTTTTTTTATAAAAAATTATCAGTATTTTTCGATTGTTTAATGTGGATATTGAAAGGCTTGTATTTATTGTCGATATCAATATCTCGAAACCCATTTGTTGTATTTGCTAAATTTTTTGGAAAAAATATACGTTTTCAAAATTTTGATACAATTGACAGAGCTTTTCTTCGATTAAGTTTTATAAACTGTAATGTGTTTTAAGATGTCGCACGATTAAATGTAAAAATAGAGATTCAAAAATACATAATGCACCTTTTACAAATAGCTTATAAATAGATCGTAAACTTTCTATTTCAATTAGATTTAATTGAATTTTAATATTTAAAAATTTTATTAATTGCTAAATGAAATTAACTGCTCGATAAAACTAATGCTGTTGAATCTTTCATATATTTGCTAAATTTTATCATACAGCAACAGAATACACACTACTCGTCACGTTATTATCTCTTTCTTATCAGGATCGTGCTTCTCAGTCACAATTTTGGAACTGTAGAGAAATATGTATTTCTATATCGTTTCCATACCTCACATTGACATATCTGTACATATTTTTTACAATATATATCAAAATAATCTCTTTTATGTATAACAAACAGAACATGGCCAAAAAAGTTCACAGAACGATCAATCTTTAAAAAGATATTATTTAAAATTTTAATTTAACATTTTGCGTTATGAACAAATCGTATTAATACAAGTTTTAAATATTGAGAACTTTAAGATATTTTAGAGAAATGCGTAAGTAACTTCCTGTTGGATTTAATGTATCTTTTTAAACGCCCCTACTAATAATAAAAATAATAATATTACAAGTTTCATTCTATCTTGCCCAACAATTTTGCAAATAATGAATAATACAATAATCAAATTACAATAAAATGTCATTATATTTTGACACAAGTACACTATTTCATAATTACTTATAATAATAATTCATATAAATAACAGCTTGATACTGTAGGCAACAATTAAGATGAGCTTCCTTTAAGTCCCTCTCGGTACAGCTTTCATTGATTATCAGGAATCACTTAATTAAAAGTGATTTAAAGTGATTTAGCTGATTAACGTAATACTTGCCAAAAATACTGTGTCTCGCAATATCCATATACAGTGTCTTGTGTATCGCGCTCTTTTTTTCTCGACAGGTTCGTTGAAAATCAGATTTGGACTTTGGTGTATTGACAATTAAATCGTTGAAAGTAAAATCATGAAAATCAAGAATAAAATTATCTTATTCGTATTCTTGAATTGATTAATTCATTGTAAATTATTATAGATCTTATAGAATTTATAGAACCTGTAAATGATAAAATATGCGCAATGCTTAAACAGTCTGCATAACCACCATTATCGATACTTTGAAAGACAGGTCGTGATTATATATCTAAGTATAGTAGTGCCTCCCACATATTAAATAAATTTATCTTCGCATGTGAATAATAAAAACTGTTGTTTGCAACACGACTCATGATAGTACACAGACAAGCATAATCAATAATTTATGCAATAAATTATATACATATAGTAACTAATTACGTGCCCGATCACAAAGTATCAGCTCAAAATGTTTTCTCCAAAAAACATTTTATAGACGCGGTATAATTTTTCATATATTATTATTCAATTCGACTTAACTAAAATTTAGTGTATCCAATCAAGATGTTTCATAGGATTTAACTCTGTTGAATTCTTAGCACTAGTATGGATTTTTCTCACACTGTGCAGATATTCATAATAAATTGCCGAATTATTTAAATCATTGTCGCAACAGTAATATATTCTATACCTTACTCAAATGTAAAATGCGTTATATTCTGCATTTGTATTATTTTATATTTATTTACCAATATAGAATAAATGTAGACACATATTGCACGTGTCGAATATATCTTAAAAATAAGTTGAAGATCCAAGTCTTTTTATGTCTCTAACGAAACTTGTACATATGCATGTATATCTTGATTTGAATCAGCACTTGAAATCGGTATAATTCCAGTGAATTCAACTTTCGATGCTGTATATGAAAAAAATGTACTACGCCAATCGCAGTACTTCTATTTTCACGAATAAACTCACGAATGTATTTTAGCATAACAATTATAGCAACGAAATCCAAGCTGATCAAAATTATACCGTTTTTCACTACTGATTGAATATTTTGTTGAGTTTGTTGATAAATGGACCCTGGCATATATTTTAATCGCAATTACAAAAAGCTCTTATTGTAGTAACATAACTTGCACCACGAGGTACATATTTTTTAGTGTCACACAAATAACTTCTTACATTCAGTCAAAGACTTGTTTTACTTTTATTCCGGTTTTTTTTCCTCATTGGATTTCCAATAGGACCACCAACATTGAAAGCTAGTAAAGGCTTTCAAACAAAAATATGTATCTACTTGAAGCACTATAAACATTGACGAATGATGTGTTGAGACAGCATTCGAAGTTATTTCTTTTGTTTCATTTTGTGTCTCTATCGTCAGTTATATTACTTTCCAAAGCAATGTCCAAATGATGGACATGGAAACGTTATTACATTGGATAATAAACTGTCGACATTAGTATACAACATTGAATGAGATAATCAACAGGCTAACAATATCCGCAATAATTTTACTGCCATAAGTTGGTGGAAAGAGTTTGCCCGGGTAGCGTGGCAGTGGCAGGCTTGCCCGTCGTAGAGGCAAAATTCATATCGCCCAGAGACATCTGCGACATTTGTTGCGGCAACTGAAATGAATTATCATAAAAACAAAATTAATTTGATTTAATACAAATAACAGTATTATATTTTGACAAAAATTCGTTACTTTATTGATTCGCGTAAGTAAATTGTACTAAACAATGTTGAGATTTATATACCTGAGCAGTAAATGCAGTAGTTTGTTGTTGCTGTGCTGTTAAATTGAAGAAAGGATTGCTACCGGGAGCAGGTTGAATATTCTGTGTCAGCATTCCACTCCATCCATTATTACTAGGAATATTACTTTGTCCTAACTGCATCATCTGTGAAATCGGAAAAAACAAAATATAAAAAGAGATTGCGAGAATAATTATTAACATATTTAGTAATATCATGCAAAAAAAATGTTATGTACCATTTGAGGTGGCATTGTGAGAGCAGAATTAGGTATACCATTTAGTTGATTCATTTGTCCTATATGTTGTAAGCCTAAGGGATTGGCTGGTATAGCACCTATCGAATTAGGATTCGCTATAATTTGATTTTGATTGACAGGTATCTGATTTGGGACCGGTATTTGAGTGGGAAGTTGGCCGAGTTGATTCAAAGAACTTTGTTGCCCAAATGCACCCATATTAGGCATTTGCTGTTTATATGATATGGAGTGTTGAGGATACACTCCCCCTAAAATATACATACCATGTATTAGAAAACACAATTTAGTTATATAAATTTTTATTAATGTTACAAATAACACCATTTCTATTTTATGCATTACCTGAGACACCATAAATCGCTGGTTGATGACTCGGAGTACCGTATAATGCTAAAATACTGTCTTTTGTCATCTTGCTTTTTTCCTGAGGTAGTGGAGTCGGTTGGTTAAAGAAGCTTTCCTCTTCGCTTTTACTTGCGGTAGTGGTTGTTTTACTTCCATTAGAAATGTCATTTCCAGTTGAAGCTACCGCAGCAGGCGGTGCAGACAGAAAGGAAGAAAATACGTCGTCCCCAGAACCATTTACATTTGTTTGGTTAGTTGCTGGTGCATCTGTTAATAACAATGACGTGAAAAAAGCATATTTCACAAATTATAGTGTTAGTATTTACGTACACGGGATGTGTAATTTTCTGTACGAGAAGCAATTCTTTCCTCTGATACAATTACATTAAAGCAAGTTAGTTTTTAAATGAAAATATATCCTGAACATATAAGAAACGTACCAAGACCTAAGAGATCGTGGATTGCAGAATTTTCTTTTGTTCTGCCCAGTTTAGGACTGACGGAACTTCGAGGTTTTGGCAATTGAGGCACTACTTCCGGTTTTTTTACAGGTGGGAGTACAGTGTTCGTGGCTTCCGAACTTTCCTTTTTTCGTCTGCGTTGTCTTTCGGCTTCTTCGTCAAGTTCTTTGTCCCAATTTACCTATAAAAATTATTTATTAAATTAAACAAATATAATATAATTTTTTCACAACATATAAAATTAATTATATACATATAAAACATCAAATTTTTTGCACGTTTAGCGTTTATACATTTTTATATGTAATATTACATACTTAAAAAAATAAGTATTGAATTGAATGTAATTATCATACTTTTGGTAAAGGAGGTGGCACCCATTCTCTAGCTATATATTTTTTATGTTCATATTTTGCTCGAATAAAACTTTCCAGACTGCAATCCGTTTGAGGTCTTCGAAAACTATCTGGAAGATTGGCTTCGTAGACCGCTCTGGCACGAGAATTGCCCATTTGTTGTAAACTCTAGAAATTTAAACATGGTTAAATTCGCTATATAATTATAGATTTTTAATGCTAAAATATTATGTTAATTATAGAAGTTATACAATATCAAATAAAAATTTATAAAATATTAGCTTGAAAATATAAAATATTTCTTTTATTTTTAAAATATATTCAAGAAAGTATTTTAAATGTGTCAAAAAATAAGAATTAATCTTGAATTTAATAGGATTAAAACGGAAAAATTAGATTTTTTCTATAGAAAGCAAATTTTAAAAATTATGTATATTCACTTCTTTATGAAAGATTAATATTTCATAATATAAATTTACATTTTTAACATTTTTGAATATTTTTCGATATAAAAGTTTAACAAGTAATAAACTCTACTACTAATAAATAATAAAAAGTATCTTCCATTAAAAACCTATAAACAATGGATGCTTTCTAGCAAGCGATACAAGCGACTCGGTAATTTATTTCGTCCTTGTTGTTTACTCGATGTTAAATAAGGATGAAACAATTCACTGAGTCATCTGTGTTGCTTACTGGAAAGCACTCAGTACGTTCATTACATACCACTACTTGCTCCGGTGTCCATGTGTCTAAATTAACAGACTTTACTTTGCTTATGTGTACTCCAAGGTTTCTATGAATACCAGCGCATCGAATACATAAAAAAATTCCCAAATTCCAGCTAGCCCATCTTGGTCCTGCAAAATGCAAATTCATCGAAGATATCATAAATCATTTCGTTATCTCCCATCCGTGTGCATTTCACATAGAAACTCAAAGCAAATGTAATGCGATAAACGGTTATCAATAAAAACCTCGCCAATCAATTGTATCTAATATTCAGGACTATTAATTATATAAAGTTCTCAATTTTCGATGACATATCAAATCGCGCAAAAACGGTTGCAATTTTTTTTCCACCGATTCTCAAAGGAAGAAAAAGAGAGAGGCGGACAAAGGAATGTGTTCTGATTTTTTTTTCGAGGCAATACTCGAGCGTAAAATTAACGTGAAATTCGGTAGGGTTCTGGCGAGTGTGACAGCGCGCTGACAGGTATGTCACGCGGAAATTAAAAATCCATAACGTCTCAGCGCGTTGTACGGAAGGCGACGCGTCACACAGGTTGTTCCCGTGATCGATATCGACGAGTCGAGCTGCCAGAGGCGAGCACAGCGCGGAGGAGACGGCGCTGGAGGGATTCGAGGAAGACGAAAGCATCGCGTGAGAATGGAGAAGCGGAGGTAGGCGCATCCATATCGCGGCCGAGAAAGAGAGACAAACCTTTCGCGTCACAGTCGACGCAGTACTTGTTATCCTCGTCGCGTAGCATCTGCGTCAGCAGATTCTGACATTTCTCCTGGATCTGCTTGGCACGCTCCTTCTCGTGGCGGGTCGTCATTCTCGCTGGGAGCGTCTTCGTGAAGGGATCGGGGACCACGCGCGACCGCGACACCCCGGTGTCGCCTCCCCGCGATAACGCTGGACAAAAGCGCGGCGCGACGGTACCACGTAGCGGATTCCGCGCCGCGAGTCTGCCGTCGGCCCCGGCGGCAGTGTCGCGCGGCTGCCGAGGAACCATTGTGACTGTAGGTAAATCCCGCCTCGTTTTATCCAGCGGAGATTCAACGACTGGTGAAATCAGGATTATCGACCGACAATCAGAATTGTGCGATGATTCCGCCAAAATTACATATACGTAAATTGTTTACGTGTTAGGTTACATAAATCTTTTTCATGTAGACAAAAGGAGCTTTCCAGCAAGAGACACAAATCAACACGAGTCATTCTGTCACATGTCTGTCAGTTGTTTCTCATTGAATATCTAATAAAAAGACAAAATGACTCCTGTGTAGATTTGTGTCTCTTGCTGGATAGCTCCCAATGTACATACGTACCCAATCTTAGGCAATTATTACGTGCTGCAACTCGTTTCGTTTATCCAAGATTTCTCTTTTGTATAGACCTTTTATTATATCGGGTAGCACACGGTTCATACACGTTTTTATATACATTTCCTGATTCCTGAATCTTAAAAATAACTTTTTAAAAATATAAATTTTTGATTTCTGACGAAATATATCTAATTGTTCGATAATTTATAGATTAACATATGTGTGAGACGAGAATTGTTTTAAAACTGATTGCCGACTAAATTTTCTTTATTTCTGTTCTTGTAAGTGAGTTATAATCCAGTAGAAGAAAATTTAATTGATGTGATTTATTATCCTAAGTGTAAACAAACTGTCAGATACGTGTGAAGATTGTAATCTATCTGATATCGAAAAACTTGAACAATTGTAACACATCTACTGTAATTGTTTTCAATATGTCTCACATTTCAGATAACACAGAAAATTCAAGAAAATTCTTTTTAATTTCTCGAATTATGAAATGAATTCTTTTTCCATTCCGTTTTATTCTAAAATTATTATTAAAAGTACAAAAAGAATTCGCTTTTACGTCATCAATTTTAAACTTTTCCAGATACAAAAAAATTTTTTTAATCAAAAAAGTATATTCTATGGAATCCTTTTTGTTGAACTACCGGAAATAAGGAATTCTTTTAAGTTCATTTTGATAATAGATTATGCTAATTGTAAGTCATAAAGAATTTAAAAAAGTGAATCCTTTTTGAGTTCATAACAATCACCTATATATGCTATTTGTGAAGCCTTTATATATTTTTTTTATTTAAAAGAGTATTTTTTGGTAAAATAAAATCATTGAAGTAGAACGAATATATTTTGGATATGTGTAAAGGAAAAGGGGGAAATTTAAGTTAGAGCTTTACCATTTTTTTATTTAGAGATAAAAGAAAAGGCGGCTTAAAAAAATTTTAATAATATTGAAAGCTCTCGTAAATCATTTTCTTTAATTTTTTCTTTATTTCCTTTCCAGTATAAGAAATTTCAATTTTATTTTAATAACGCACTGTAGCTCGTACATCAAGACACAGTATTTTAAATTTATTTTTCAACTTTGAATGCGTTGCACTTACTGGATTCTGGATAGAAAGTACAGCGAAGTAGAGTGATTTATCCTTTTCTACCAATACAAACTAGCTTTAATCTCGATTCAACTTACTTTCTATTTTCTTCTAAGAATTTTTCTTAGAATTGAATAAAGTTAAATTGAGATTAAAGCTGAATTGTGTTATACTATGTTGAAATGGACACAAGGAAACGAGGCAACAGCTGCATCTGAAAAGCATAGGAGCATAGATTAGTCGATAGTTTTTTAAATGTCGCGCGCCGGCGGCATTCATCGGTCTGAACATGGCCGCGGGCAGCAGTGGCGTCCTCGGACGGCCACCTCCGCCGCCACGGTCGGCCATGTTGCTCCGTCGCAGCGGTCACAGATGGCTACGTGAAAGTCAACAACCGGTTCCGGTGGGGTAGCAATCGCAATTTTGGAATAATCGCGCTTGGCGTCGATTTTTACGTTCACTCGCGTTTCCTCGTTCCGCGACGTGGGTGTCGCGCCGTAACGTCGTAACGTCTTCCTTACTTTTCCCCTCGTCTTCGATATCGCGTCCCCTGCTGTGACTGCCGCCTCTCCCTGTTGTCCCGTTGTCCGGCAACGCATCCAGTCCCGGTCGTGATCGCCAATTTCCTGGGAAGTTGAGGATGAGTGCGAACAATGTGCAGGCGCTCTTCGCATGCTCCCGATGCTTCTCCAGGCATCCTTTCGAAGACCTTTCGCCCGGACAACAATTGTGCAAGGTACTCTTGCCGCGGACTCCGCTTGCTCCTCGCGGGCGTCACGCGGATTCTTCGGTCTCGAAACGACGCGACGGTTTCGCGGCATCGAGAGAACTCCCCATGTTGACCGAAACCTCTGTGAAACAAAATGCAGTAGCGATTCATCACGCCATAGAAACGAAATTCTTTCCTTCCATAAGAGATAAAATTTTATAAAATAAAAATTTTCACAACACGTCGTCGGTTTTGTTTAAATATGTTGCATATGTAATTGAGAAAATTTCAAGTGTGAGTCAGTAAGCTGCATTCCCATTCAGATAATTTAATTCTTCATTACTAGTATTGGGTTATATCACAAAACGTATTTCCAAGGAAGTTGTTTGAATTGAAAGATTCAAGACATGTGACTTAAAAATATTTCTTAGGATATTAATTTTGTAGATTATTACAGTATAAGTAAAAAGCAAGTAGTAAGAACTGCAAAAGATATTGTAAGGAGAATATGAAAAATTTTTTTAATTGGCAATATTGTTATATTTATGATAATTTTAGTTCTTTATTGCATTGTTGATTAGTTTGCAGCGTGATTAGTTGTGAAACATATTTTTCAAGATTTTTTATTTAAGAAATTTGAGATTGGAGATAAACTTGGTTTGAAAATAAATATTTTTTAGATTATCAAAATTATTTTCTTAGAATATTTTATTACATTGTAAATGCGTAATGTATATATAGTAAATTATAAAAATTGTTAAAGATTTTGTTAGAAGAATATGAAAAGTTAAAGAGATATTGGATAAATTAGCAATATTATTTTCTTTTTTTATAACATTTAGAAAAATTTGTTGCTTATATAGGAATGCAGAGGAGCTTTTCCCGTAGTAAAATGTACATACTGCAGATCAGAATTCCAGCAAACCATGTAAGTGTGAGAACAAATTCTTTCTGCTTTCATGAAAATTGATATATAAAATGAAACAAATTAAATTGTATTATTCTGTTTCCATAGAAAGGGTAACACAAGCACTATATGTAAAAAGTGTGAGCAAAATGTAAAATCCTATGGAAAGCCGTCAGCTTGCGAATACTGCAATACCATTGCTGCGTTTATTGGTAGTAAATGCCAACGGTGTACAAATTCGGAGAAACGTTATGGACCGCCGGTCACTTGCGAACAATGCAAGCAGAAGTGTGCCTTTGATAGACAGGACGAGGATAAGAAGGTAATACGAAGATCTTATGCTTGTAGCTCTCAATATTTGAAGGAGATGATTTCTAGCTGTGTAATGTATCTGCCGATATAGAAACTAAATTTTGTGCTGAAAATTATTATCTTCCTTATTCTAATAATATGAATATTTAATTTATATTTTCTCTAAATCTGGCATACTATGAATTACTATATGTTTTTATATTCTTAATCTTATTTTTTAAAATTTGTTGCTTCAAATATTCCTTAAATAATAATAAATATTTGTGTTCTATGAAAAATTTATACATGGAATAAATAAATTTATAGTGAAATGTTTATATACGTGGTTCTCTTAATACAAGACTTTAAATACAACATTTCATTATCCTTCTTATTATTCTGAATAATTGAGAGTAGCTGTGTATGCTATTTCGCTATGCTATTTTCCGAGTACATTTGACTTCCTGTCACTTTTCTTTTTTTAGAGAGCGAATAAGCATCAAGTGTAATTTCTCAGCTAAGACCTCTCACTCTCTTTCTCTCTCTCTCTCTTGTTGGTACATGGTAATTAATCTATTCTACTGCAATGCTACTTAATCGGTTACGATGATGTTTTGGTTTTTAGGTAGACGGCAAGTTATTATGTTGGCTGTGTACACTGTCGTATAAACGAGCGTTGGCAAAGACAAAGCAATCAGATGCAGATAGAAGAGCGCATATGAAATTGGCACAACAGCGGGCCGCAAAGCACAAAGAACAAAAGTAATTATCCAAATACATAATGTTACAAAGTAACTCTTGATAGCTTTAATATTGGGTGTGTGTGCACCATAATTTTTCACACAGTGTTCCATGCGAGATGCATATTCGATAAACATGCACTTAAAATTGTATCAACAAAATTCTTAATTATATATCTCTTATATGTTTTCTGTTGCAGATTAAAGGGTCATAATAAAAGACCGCACAGAGTCGATGTAACAAAGCTGCCGCCGCAGACCGAAGGCGGAGATACAAATGGTCCTACCCCTGCAAAAGCGGTACGGATGGTCGGTGTACACGATCCTCACGATCCAAATAGCTCGGATCACGTAGTAGCAGTCACGCAGCTCAAAGAAAAGATAGCGCATCTTCAAAAGCAAATCAACATAAAAGATAGCCAATTATTAGCAAAAGATAGACAAGTAAGTGAAAGATTTTCCAGAAGCTTTTTAGAACTGGTAACATGGATAATGCATAATCGATATTTTGATTATAGATTACTGAACTGAAGGCGAAAAACTTTACGTCCGAGACAGAATTGCGTAATAAGATGAAAACTTCGGAGAAAGAGTACGAGGCAAAAATCTCCACTATGCAGCACAAGATATCTAGTTTGTTGAAAGAGGTAGCATCATTATCGAAAACGTCCAAGCGAGGTGATAGAGTGGCCGCCACCAGGACGGAAGCTGGGACCAATAGTGGAAGTGGAACAGACAGTCCCGTACCTTGATAAGGTAGGTATACCTGATTTTCGTTGTCTTCATATTCGCATTTTAATGGAACAAATTAATATGTATTAACTGAAATCGCAATAACAACATGAAATCGTGTCACCCCATATATCCTACAAATGAAAAGCCCTATTTTTCGTATTGTTTCCAGAGAATTGGTTAGCTGTGACAACATACTCAAATGACCGTACTCGCGTATAAATCATGTGATTATACATTATGCATATAGTTAATTGTTTCCATTAACAAGGCGAAATTGTATTATTTTTCTAATTACTATAGGAATGTATATTATTCTCTCAATATGCACTAGAGAAAGGTCGTATTCGTGTCTCCATTTAGGGGAGATCAATGATTACAATTGTAAAATTTATACATGATAACTTAGAAATAGCTTTCTCCCCTTTTACTTTTTCGGTGATTGCCAGTTTTGTAATTGCTCGCCGAAGGTATCGATTTATATGGTGAAAGATTAGCGAAATTTAATAAAATTTAAATCTTGTTTTGTGTCACAAAGTTATGTGAAATTTCGAATTTCATGAAGATTTCGAAACATACTCGAATTGATTGTACATGCAATTGTGGAAACAATAAGTGACAGCATAACTGTGGCATTTTATTATTTATGATAATGATAATGTAAACGAAACGAATGCTGAATCAGGATATTATGACCTGTAGATCAATTTACAATAAAAGTTGAAAAACTTATTGTCCTGGTTCCACATATCCAGTTCACGTCCATGTCCACGTCATTCGTTATTCTTTTCCCCTCGCGTGTGTTATCGTTATCGAATCGTGACTTCTGCGTCATTTCAAGCATCAACGGTAGGATATAAATGATATTGGCAAATTATAACGATATATGTGGGTATGGTAGTGATATGTGCATATAAATATCCAACAGCCATATATTTATTCTTTATTTTAAGAAACAAATGCTAATTGAGCATTACCTATTCAATAATTATAATGATAATAAATGCGTAACAATTTCACTATATATATATTTATATGTATATGTATACGAAGTGTAAGGATAATTAACATTTAATTTATAGTCGTTTAAATATGTACGAGCGCGTGCACGCGTGCGCGCGCGTGTGCGTGCACGGTACAGTTGGATCGTTATCATTTATTATTACGAGATGATAAGAACTAAATATTGCTTGTTTGTTCTTGAGGCGGTTAGTCGCCCTCGCTTGTCGCTTCGTCTCGATATTTCACTACTTTCAGCGTATGTATTTACATGGTCTTTATCGTTTGCCTCTTTACGCGCTGCGCCCTTCTTCCGTTTTCAACGTATCGCTATTAGCGTTCAAAGTCCTAAGCATCTAGGTTTCTCCTCTAGCTCCGTTTTAACTTCGTTATTCCTAATAGTACTCTCAAAATGCAGGCAAGGCGGGGAATCGAGGCAATGTACAGAATGAGACTCAGTCATGAAGAACGTTACCAGAAACCGTGACCGTCACCAAAAGAAATTTTATTATTGCTTGAAATGCGATATTATTGTGTAACGAGCCTTGAAAACAATTTTTTCTAGGTCGTTGCTTCCACTTCGTCTCACATCTCGTATGCTTTCAGTGTCGTTCTGTAAGGTAAACTCTTTACAGAACGGTACTGAAAATACGCGCGCAGATTCCTCATACAATATCCGAGAAGTTCCTGAAGCGTGATCACGGCAACATCACTAGTATACTATCGCTAGTGTAGCGCACGTTAACATTGTAACTTTTTTCATTGTTCGACATCCCGTAGAATGCCCGCGAATCGTCCACGTTGCCTGGTTATTAAAGGGTATATCAGCAAATCAGTATAAAGGCCTTGTGAATCTACGATACATCGTCTCGCGTTCGTGTTTGTGAGCCCAGTTCGAACGCTCGTTAAACTTATTACGGTATGATTGCCGGGACAATCGAGGAGGAACTCTTCGTTCGAGTGCGTTCGACAATGTCCGGCGGGCAGGTGATGAATAGTACGAGGGAGTAATAGGTAATTCGGGGTATGGGGAAACGCGAGGTTCGTCAGTTTCGTAAAAATCTCGCACGCGAGCACCGCGGTTTCGACATAGACAAGAATGATTATCGCGCATTCTCGCTACGTCCTGAAAGATGAAGGATTCGGCTAAAAATGGATTTCTTTGGATTTAAATTGTTGCGACGTAGCGTCGCAACGCGAGGGGGAGATTCTTGCGAAACCGAAGTCTCGGAGGTTCTTGCGAAGGAAGCCGAAATTTAGAACAATATAATATAATACACTCCTGCATTCTTGAAAATCGCACATTCTCTCACTCTCGCTCTCTCTTCCTTTCTCTCTCTCTCTCTCTCTCTCTCTCTCTCTCTCTCTCTCTCTCTTTCGCTTTGCACGGAATCGTATCGCGATGCACGTGACTCCTCAAAATCTCACAAACGCTCGATAGCCGTGTGTATATCAGTCTGCGATACGTCCTTTAAATTAGTATCTTTACGGAACGGCGACTCGGAGATCTCGATCCTGTGTTTAAAAATTCGTATTGTTCGTTAAAAAATTTCTTTCGTCCCTGTTCTTTCGATGACGAAACCTCAGAGTCGTCATTCAGTAAGAATGAGTTGTTTCGCACCACGTACGGTAAGCTGCGCTCAGGATTAACTCGTTCGATCTAGCTTAGCATTAATGGAAGTACGAATTTGCCGAATTTGCGTAAAACCAATGGAAGCTACAGGAAATAAAGACAGCGTTTTCGACAATTCGTTAATTCTAGCTTTTTACTTTCTGTGCTATATACAGAGGAAGCACGACGTAATCGAAGAATTCATTTGCGTACGTTATATTTTGATAAATCATTTCCGCAGAGATTTAATTCGATTTCGAAGTATACACTTTTCTTAAGAAACGCCGTAATTGCACTATAATTCTCTTAAGACGTTTTGACTAGATTTCCTATCATAACTTTCGATTGTTATCTCCTCTTTTAAATTTTAATTTTTTAAAGCTACGAGTATTTTCATCAAACTGCAGGATAATGAGGAGATATTTTTTTGCGATCGAAACTTAATGTATATAAAATATATTCTCCTTTAATGAATATTAAACAAAGAAAGATATTTAATTCAGCTTAGCTGAAATAAATAGAAACATGCAGTATGGAAGCTAATAAGACAGCAATATTGGAAATATGTATTTATCGAAGATCAAAGATCGACAAAATACGAAGATAACAAGCGCGATTCAAAATTTCGGTGCACGATTTTATATATTTTGTCGCTTTATTCTGTAATTAAAGTTCAAAAAGAGCGAAGTCTCGTCATCGCTAGATATGCACCATCATACCGACAAGAAAATGGATCCTCGACGTAAAATTTGGATAAATGTTAACACGATTGTTAAATCTAAAATCTCTTGCCTAAGAATGCTAAATGAAAGAGCACTTTCAATGTGCTAACAAAGTTATAGTACATAACTTATACAAGTGCTGATCGTGTCCAAAACACGAGTACAATAGAAGCGCATGTCGATAGTTCTAACGTTTTTTTTTTTACACGCATAAATAAATTAATATCATTAATAAAATCTTTAACAAAATTTATTTCGCGGAAGTTAACATAAAGCGCAGTCTACCGTCCGCCAACCGACGACGACGGTATGCACGCATGTATGTGCGTACACACGCAAGCGTGCGTACACATACGCATATACATGTGCACACACGGATGTATATACACATATATAGGTATATTTATATGTATATATGTATAAAGGTATTCATAAATTAGAGCTCCTTATATTACTTCTTTTTAAATTATTGAATAATTAATAGTAATATTAATATATATACAGGTACAGGTCTCGTATAGTTGCAGTCGTGTCGTCACTATTATAGTTGTTCGAGTCTTTCTTGTTGTTACTCCTTGCTGTTAATTGTTCGCATATTACGCGAACACTATGACGGGTGCCGACAAAATCCGCCATTTTACACACCGACCTAAAATCTTAGCACATCGAAGACTGCGAAATTTCATTTTAAGAATTATGTTCTAACGATGTTTTTGAATAAAATCTTGCTAAATTATTTAAAGTTAATCTTTTTAACAGAAAGTTTTAAACAAAATTTCGAATCAGATTTTTGTAAAATTGAAATTAATTTTCTTAATACTTTGCATTTTTAATTGAATTTTTACTCAATTAAAATGGATTTTTTTAAATACATTTCAATTTGATTTCTACATAAACATAGCGTTGAATGAAATAAGAAACAATAATATATCTTTTTATGCACACAGTTATTTTCGAGAAAATTAAAATCACAATGTAAAAAATTACTTTATAAAATTATTCAACTCGAAGCATTTTAGCATTTATTCGAATCATTAAAAGTTTCTTCATAATGCGTCTTCGACGTGCAATTCTAAAATGCACCGTGGAAAAGTAATTGAGAAACTCGACTTTGGTACCATTGTTTATGCGAACACCCTCCCTATTTCTTCTGAAATGGCAGCATTATGATCTTTTCAAGCGATTAAACCTAATTATTTCGAACACCACTCTCGCTTTCGTTGATAACGCTACGATAGAAAAAATATAGAAACGAGTATTTACAAGGATAATTTACAAGGAAGGAACTTTATGCGCATTTCTAGACAAAACTTCGTCGGCTTTCCTAGAAAAAAAATCCATTTTCCCTTTTTTCATATCGTCTTCGGTGTTAAAACAAAAAAGTTCAGTGTCGCTAAAAAATTAGGCAGTTGTTGATCAATCGATTAAATTTTATGCATTAAGTGCGATTAATGATGATTGATCATTCTACGAATTTACAATCTTTCCTTACGTTTTCTCATTATTTGGAGAAATTGTTATACAAATCATCTTAAATTTTGATGAAATATGGTCAACTTGTAGAAAAAATAGATTAAATGAAACAATTAAAATCTAGAATCTTTATTTCTACTAACATCATTCAAGTTTAGTTTTCAAAATTATTCTAACAATTTAACATCACAATTTCAAAATTATAAACATTGAAGATAATGAGAATAATGAATACAAGTAAAAAATGTTTTAAATATTATTTCATCACAGCATGTATTTAAAATGTGTATAAAATTTTCTTTTTAAGAAAAATTATTTTTCGTCTCCACAATGGACAACTATATAGTTTTAATTCTCAAATTAGGATATTAATAAAAAAAACTTATCAAAATTATTTCATCGTTTTAAAAATTTACCATCATTTCATCGAAATTAAGGAGGAAAGCTTGCGAATATTTGGCGCATATGCTTACGACGTTATATGTTCTGTTCTTTACTGCCATTCCAAAGAAGGAAAGCTCTCATCTCCGTTCTCTTTTCTGGTCAGTCGCGAGCAATTCTCTTACGTTTCCACGATTGTATTTTACGCCCGAGCGAAAAGGAGTTCATACCCCATCATGCGATTTATGTACTTATGTAACGTTAAGTAATGTACTTATGTACACTCGATAATGTGTGGCTGGGATGTTTC
The DNA here is from genome assembly GCA_021460005.1 of Tetramorium alpestre. Classification (NCBI taxonomy): domain Eukaryota; kingdom Metazoa; phylum Arthropoda; class Insecta; order Hymenoptera; family Formicidae; genus Tetramorium; species Tetramorium alpestre. The sequence continues at coordinate 381,632 of JAJVSH010000067.1, read as the reverse complement.
TATGACGCTCGGCCGGCCCACAGAATTTTCCAGGGTGTGGAGCGACGTGGAGTGTGGACCATGCGTCGATCCATGCCTGTCGTAATTATCGATGTGTTCCAACTCGCATTCCTTGGGCATATTTCCTGCAAGGATAATATATCTGCGTCTAGTATTATTCTCATCATATTTAAAATTCTTAACGCTAATTTATTCTGCTTTTGAATAATCGGTCAATTTTTCCGAAGTCTTAAACGTATATCCTTAAATTTGCCGATTAATATGAATTTTCCTTCTGATTATTTTAGCGACATATCAGAACAAGTAAGCTTTCTTCATTCTATTTTGATCAGATTAGAGTTATCGAAAAGTCTTACTTACCAACATTCATATCAGGACCATACTCATAATACGTCGGCGAACCCACAGCCGCGGCAAGTGCAAGCTCGTCCTCGATGTTATTTGGTCTGCAGCTCGTTGTCTTCCAGTGGGTCCTGAGGCCGCTCGCGCTAATGTACTTTTTGTCGCAACCCTGGCAAGTGTAGGGTCGTTCGTTTGTGTGCAATCTCTTGTGCAGTTTTAGATGAACGAATTGGGTGAACTTGGCGGGGCAAAGGTCGCAGGCGTACGGCTTTTGACCAGAGTGCAGTCTAAGGTGGGTCTTCAGATTCGAGGTCGAACTGAACCTCTTTTTGCATATCTCGCATTGATGTGGCTTTTCACCTGAGGACAATCGTATTGACAAATATGTAAATATTTTTTTATTTAAAATAATTGGCAATAGATTTCATAATAATATATTTTGCTTGAATTCTTGATAAGCAAGTTTTGTTTGTCATAACTATATTTTGTTAGGTTTTTGCCAAAATGGGAATATATCATATACAAAAAACAGAAAGTAATTGTTTTAAAGATTTTAAATAAATCTAAGTGGTGCAAAGCGGAGATCTTATGAAATACATTAATAACTTGTATATTAAAAAGTTGAAAATATCATTTTGATTGTTATTTGGCTAATTACGTGAAAATTCAGATTAAGTAAGCTTACCGGTATGTACGAGATGATGCTTCTGAAGGTGCGCGAGTTGTGTGAAACTTTTAGTGCAAACATTGCACTTGAAAGGTCTCTCGCCAGAGTGTGTCCTCAGGTGTACCTTGAGATTCGATAGCTGACCGAAGGTTTTGCAGCAGACGTTGCATTCGTAATGCATCTTGCCGTCCTTCTTCTTGAGCGGATAAGGCAACGACCTGTAGCCCCTCGAGCCCTGAGAATTGGGACTGAGGGAGCCGCTCTGAGAACAACCGTGATCGTCCGGCGACAAGGAGCTCGCCGGGGAGTATCTATTGAGCGATGACGAGGAATTGGGATGGATAGTGAGACCCGGATGGTGGCCAAGGTGGAGATTGTGCGTGCCAGTGATCAATGCTTGATTACTGTCGATTTGCATGGTCGACGAGGTGGGCAACTGATGGCCACCGCTGCTGGTGGCCTCCAGTCGCCTGCCGTCCGTGGCCCTCTCGTAGACGACATTGCCACTTGGCGTAGGCGAATAGGCGCTGCAATTGATAGACAGTGACGCGCCCATATTGTGGTGTAACGAGCCGTTTTGGTGACCATACAGACTGCCGTACGGGCTATAGGATGAAGGCGACTGGACCGGTGAAATCGGCGAAACGCTCTGATTGCTGCTGCTGCTACTGGCACTGCCGGCAGAGTTCGGGTAAACCGGACTGGCGGACTCGATCTGACAGCCGGCAGCTCCTGAGCTACCGGTGTAAAGAATCGTCGTTGGGGTGGGTACACTATTTTGACTTGACGACGGCGACGGCGATTTGGTCTTCCGCTTGAGCGGACAACCGTTCGCCGTCGTAGACGCCGAATGCGGGCTGCTGGAGGACGTCAGCATCGTGCTAGATGAGAGCACGCTCGTACTGGAATGTATACCACCACCGGCGTTGCTGGATGAGTGCAAACTTCCGGGATGCGACGGCAGGCTGCCGTTGCTTCCACCGGTGCTCGAATGCAATCCTCCTCCTGTGCTGGAGTGCAGATTGCCAGTGGGGCTTTGCATGCTAGGTAGCGCGCCACCGCTGGTCGAATTCACGCACGAGTCTGTTTGTAAGGGCAAGTTCGAGCTGGAGTCTGGACTACAGGGTAGAATGTTTCCATAACGATGGGACTTCTTGTAAGAGTACGCCATCTCGGTGGGGCTGGAGGGTGGCGGCGTCACTGAGTCTACATGAGTTTGATGATGCATCTGATGATGCTGATGATGCTGTTGCGAGCTGCTATTGTGATGATGATGGCTGTGGCTATTGTTATTGTTATCTGTGCTGTTACGTAGCAGAATATTCTCCAGGATAGAACTGCTGGGGTTGGCTAGGTAGGCGGGTCTGCCAGACATCGGTAGATTACCACTCTTGACCTCCGGCTCGTAGAAGGGTTTCATGTTCTTCTCGGATATCTCATCCTCGTTCACGGTCGACAGCACCGTGCTCTTCTGCAGGATGATCGGTGATACCGGCTTCTGGAGTTCCGGGGTGACTGCCCGGCTAGACAACTCCTGGTCTTTGTCCTTTGTCGGGCCGTCAGCTATACCTTTTGTCGCCTGGAAGTTACCGTAGGTCTTGGAGATCTTGATCTTTACTTTTCTGTACTCGTTCTTTGCTGCAGTATTATCTTGCTTCAGAATCTCATCGTTGCACACTGACGATTTGGCGTTCTTACTAAAATCCAGCACGTAATTGTTCTCACTGTCGGATTCACTGCTTTCCTCAGGTGGTGTCAGGATCTCATCGTGATAGCCATTTGAATGATAACCCTCGTCTGACCTCACAGAACCATCAGTTGGCGTCATCTGACGTCTCTCATAGATCGACGAATCTTTCAGTGGCGATATCACGTCGACGGCAGGCGAAATTTCCGTTGGTAGCGTTGATTGTTGTACTTGTTGTCCTGAAAAATAATTGATAATAAATATATAAAAAGCTTTTCAATAATAAATGTCGTTATAAATACATTGACTCGCAAAACTAATCAAATTATACCATTGTTACGAATATCTTTTGAAAATTCGTGAACAAAAATATCTGCACTAGAATATCATAATTTGTTTGTTTATATGTTGTATTAATATTGAAAGGCCATTTTCATACCAATTGTCTCCTTTGAATCAGTAATTACATTTTGATCAATTTCAAAAATATATTGAAATAAAATTAAATACAACCCATACAGCTAGGAAGATTACAATTCAGGCATATAAGCGAGAAAAATGTCTCCTGTTGATTCTTTTATCGATTTATGTATTCTACGGTCAAACATCGTATTGCGCATCATTTAAATAACGTCTTTATTATGAACTTTCCCCTCAATATCCATTCTCATTCTGATGATATATGTGCAAAATGAAGTCTAACGTGATCAGAAACAAATGTAATAAGAAATGAGAAAGCATAGGAGAAGAAGTTTACTTTACGAGCTTTCAGTTTACAACATAGCCAAGTTCGCAAAACAGGATTTCATTATACAGACATTCGATTGCACTATATAGATTTTGGAACAGTTCTTGTACATGTCTATTGTTTTACTTACCTGCTTGTTCCATACTGCTTATGAGTTATGCTAGCATGTAGGATTTTATGTATAAGACCTATTGGAGGTATATCGTCAAGTGCACACAAATGTGAATTTGTCGTAAATTTACTGTAACTTTGCTACTCTATATGTATATCTACAATGTTTCTCTATAACTCGCAAAATCGCTTTAGTATAGCTGAAAAGTTCTTTGCTGTATGAGTGGACATATATTGTTCCTCTTACGATTTTAATTCGAATTAAATTGTATCATGCCACATCAGTTATCGTTTACATAATCAGATTTTCTATTTCCTAAAGGAAATTAGCTATAAACACAGACAAAATGTATCATAAAATATAGAAATGATAGAATGCTGATAGAAATGCACGAATAATTAAATGAAAATTAATACAAGTTATAAATGATAGTTTCCTTGTAATATTAATCGTTTTAATTTATTACAAATGTTAACGGTACATTGAAATTTCGATTTGCGCATTAGATATTTCCATGTTATGATTTAATTTCTACGTTATTAGCTTAAGGTGAATATATGTCTACTTACGTATTCTCTGAAGCATCAGCTCACCGGTGAGCGGATAATTGAGCCTTTCCGCGAATTCCCTGCAGTACCAAACCAGCAACTCTTGATGCGGTAATATCGGCTTGATCGTGTAAAAATAAATGTTCATCTGAAACACGGGTATAGCAACAATTGTAAGCTTTTTTCCTGTGCATAATCTAGACGCGATTTGAAATATATACTTCTTCGCAAGATGCTCTCCGCAAAATTGCTTTACCTTATACTGGCATGCTATTAGGTTTTGCGATTCGGACGAGTAGGCGGGATTCACGTAACGCATCCAATTCGATTTCTGGACGTCATAACCATCGATGTAATAGAACAGCTCGTTGTTCTTGTATACCTGGATAATGCGAAAATCACCTTTATATTCGCGATGATTGAAACAGTTCCATAAAAATATCATTATAATTTAATGATATTTTTAATTGTTAATAAATATATTATATTGTTAACAGATATATTCCAATCATATCCTAAAAAAATATGAACATCTGAAAACTTATAGAGATCTAAAAATTATTTAAATGTCTTATACATTTTATCTTAGTTTTGATAGCATTTTTAGCTGACACTAAACATTGCTCAACTATTATTAGCTCACCCTTCATAATATAAATTATTAATATCTAATAATATATTTTTTACCATGATTATCAGTGATTATAATTCAAAATTTTACAATCTACATCTTTATAATTATTCTGTATATTATCGTAAAAGCACATACAAATTTTTTTATTATGATTAGGAAACTGAACAATTATTACTAAAAGATTGGTTAACGTTCGCGTTCGTTAGCTTTTATTGCAATTTGTAATGTATCGTATATCATGCGAAGATCTCGTGGAGGAACCAAGTAATCGTCGTAACGAATTGATAAGTTATGAGGCATCAACGGCTTCTCGCGGGTTTCGCTTTAAGGCTCGCTAGGTTGAAACCAGTTTCTGGTCTTTGCTGGCTTCTCCTTCCATCCTAGCTTTTTTCTACGTTTTCTTTTTCTTTTTTTAATTTTTGTTACCGTTGTGTCGAATCTATCTACGTTAACGCGGCGAAAAGTTATTTGCCGCATAATCTGAATATCTCGGTTGAATAAAAGATAAAATTGGCCTTACCCGCCAGAAGTACTTCCGGTTCGCATCTGCCGGTACTGAATCCTTCGTGTACACCTGGCCGACCAGAGGGCCGAAACGTGTCCCTTTGGGGATGTAACCGGTGCTCCACACACCCAACACCTGTCACATATGTAATTTCCGATTAATTGAGTCGAGTGAAATCGAGGGATGATGCATATTTGAAGCTTAAATATCAATTTAGTCTCTTAGCTATCATCTCGTAATTTATACATCCATCAAATTTTATAACTGAAATTTCTCTTCAATAAGTTTCGTAATATTTTATAACTTGACTAAATTTTTTATTTTTTGATAAAAGATATTGCAAATGTGTAAAAAATAAATGAAAAGGATTAATAAGTAGTTGTAAGTTTTTTCGATTATATATTGACTTTAATTTGAAATCATAAATCAAATCTAATTCATAATAGATTCGCAATTCGTAATCCGATAAAGAAATTGCGCTGCTGAAAAATTTTTCTTTATCTTTTTAAGCTTCGTTCGGGAAATGGCAAAAAGTACCAAAATGTATAAATGATCGGTGATTGGTAAAAGCGCATTGTTTGCTTCCTACGATATTCTCATCGTTCTCATCTATTCCAGCGTTGTGTTAAAATACGCGGATATCGGCAGAAGATAGAACCTATTTTCATTCCGGCTCACGTTAGAATAGAATTCACCCTATTGCATAGAAACGTCCATTCGGCAAAACTAATTTAACTCTTCGGTGCTTTCAGTCCAGCGCGCTTCCGATGCTTTTGTTTCTCTTTTGACAAACGGAAGCTCGACCGATGGACGTCGATTAGCCCATCGTGCGCTTCTACTTCTCAACATATTACATCGTTGTGGCTCGCGAATGTTTCAGCTTCCCCGCCGGACTCGAAATTTCGTAAGCGGCATAGAGAAGCTTCAAGTAAAAGTTTTGCGCCGATTACACCGAACATTCTCCATTCTTGCCGCGCTGAAAAAAATATAACGCGATTCGACTTCGTCTCTAGGTCATGCCTCGTAAGTTAATTAGCAACGTCTCTCGGTCAAGTTTGATTTTATGTCATCGTTCGGCCAACGCCTTTTCGCTTCATATCTATTTTAAATCTATCTAAAAATCGTTTTTCTTTGTTTTTGTTTTTTTTTAATGCATTTATTCTCCCATTTATCTTCTTTTACAGGGAAAGTTTGGGAGATTGAAAAAATTACAAACAAATTACTTCCTAAAAATTATGACATATGCTGCGTTGAATAAACTCAAAATTACATTAAATAAATTGTAATTAATATTATAAGATTCTGCCTATAAATTATAACAGATAGACAATGGAAACTCTAATGGATGACAAATTTTAAAAGTTTGATTATCTCTAAATTTCTATTAGTACTTATTGTAGTTTAAATTAACGAGTATGTATCTCTTGTAGTTTAAATTAACGAGTAATATCTTGAAATTCTAAAGTTTCTGTAATTAAATGGTACTTAATATTTTGCTTTAAAAAATTGCAATTTTTTTCGGAAATGATCAGTTATCTCGCGCAACTTTGCGCGAATTTAGCTGGCATCGAAAAATTTAATAACTCGATGAGATTCGCGACGAAACATGCGGCTCCTACCGAGGTAGTTTCGGAATAAGTTTCTTCTGCGAAACAACATACATCGTTGAGGGCCTGAGAGGGTTTGAGGACCAGGTTCCGTGGTAAGGACGCCTCCGCGCGATTAGTATCGCCCGGCGATGCCGACACATCCGGTACCAAATATACAGCATGCTGTTCGAATTCTTCCTCCCTCAAGGTCGCGTGATCCCACTCACTGGCCTCCATCCTTCACTGCAAATAGAATCGGAAATTGTTGTTAATTTTGGGAAAATTTCGCGAAAATATTTTCTACTTTTTTTTGGACTTTAATAATATATTTATTTACTATATTTGGTATATTTGGTACATTTACAATGCATCAGACTATAAATTGGATTAACAAAATTATTTCAGGAGTCTTTTGTTCCATACATTTGTCGCAAGATGATCTTAAATTATTAATTATAGTAGAAACGACGTTTCAGCTTAGAGACTCTTTCATAATTTTAAATAGTAGAAGCTAATTTATCCCTGTGGTAGCCCCGAAAAGCTGCATATAATCGAGGGACGGATTAAATGTCCATTTAAGCGGATTATGCAGCAGGGAGCTGCATCGAATTTTTACGGTATGTTTTGTGATTATTAATTCTATCATATATATCGCTGTCACATGCATGTTATCTACCACTCGTTATTCGATCCTACCTGCTAACAATTTCGTATATTCCATTCTCGCCCGTTCAATAACACTTCGAATGAATAATCGCAGCTTCGCCATTGATGTCCACTATTTTTTATCCATGCTGTTTTTTTTTATAGATTTACGTTTTTTATTTTTATCGTCGAGCAAACACTCGATTAAGCTCAGGCTTCATCATTAAGTCTCACAAAAGTTAACCGGCGCGATCGTTATCGAAGGAATAATTAAAAATCCTGACAGTGCGCAGTTCTATTCCTTGCTTCATGTATTCGCGCAACTCCGGGAAATGATAAATTTGCAATAAACTCGAATCGAGACACGAACTATTTGGAACCGACTAAATTGATGTAGAAATAAGTAACAAATGAAATGAAGACTGTTAACGGTCAGTGATAAAAATAGTTTCTCGATCGTATACGACTGTATTCTGTGATGATATTAGTTCGGATGCTGTGTCTAAACAGAAATAACATATAATCAATGACCGTACAAATTCGAAATAATACCACCACTTTACGTGTAGCTAGAGATTGTTAAAACATCAAATCAATATAAAAAAAAATTCTTTTCACGAATGTAAAATAATTGCCGGCACGAAAAATGTCATCGAACGATTTGCGATCCAGTTTCCTCGACAGTGCCGGCTCTTCAATTTGCGGTGGTGCAACACTTTAACACCGCGAAAGTGAAACCCGTCCACGCATTGATCGACTGCAGGGGTGGGAGGGAGGGAGAAAGGAAGGAGAAACAGGGGGCGGTAGGGCGGACGGGGGCATAAACTCCGAAGTCCTCCCCGTCCGCTACCACCCGCTGAGGGTTTTCGCTACCCGGTGGATTTCGATTTCCATGAAAATCGCGCACCGCCGGTATCGCAAACCGCTCGCTCGCGTATGCTTTCGACGCGATTTTCCGACCAAAAGCGTTTTATCACGTTCTCGAATTCTCGGGAAAATTGATTTCTTATAAAATAGATATCGCATTTTCGAGATTAATTCTTTCGCTGAAACGTGATAAATGTAAATTTACATCCTGGAAGCTTCGCGATTTTTAGGCAGTGTTTCACGATCCTTTTTAAATAAAAAATATTCTATAATTTCTTTTTTACAGATGCTTAGAAACTCCATTTCTCGATTCATTCTCCATGACAAACAATCAGTTTTCACTTTCTTGTAATGGCTTTTTCGAAAATTGATTTTTGTATTCAAAGTTAAGCTTTCTTTATTTCTTTCCGTCTCAAAAACTACTGAAAGCGAATATTGTATAATACAATTTTCTGTCCTGTCGCAGAAATTTCTTTCTTGGTTATTCCATACTCCGTGATATTTATTTTTCATCAATTTTCAATTATTTATATATCTATTCTTTTGTATTTTATTCTTTTTTAAACGGAAGTATTAATTTCTTATGTTACACAATAAAACCAATCGTTTCTCGATATAATTAACTTAAATTATTTCTCTTAATTAATATTTGTCGACATACTCTGATATTTTACTTTAACAGAAATTATAACAAAGCTTTCTTCCTTTCCAAGCTTTCATCTTGCAATAAAATTCCCAAACAGAAAATATGAAAACTGTAAAAATTGTTCAAATAACACACAATACATCACATTTTACACAAAAGATCGCTGCACTCGGAACATCGCAGAAATTGCAGCCGCGACAGAATCGATCCCTAGCGAAAGGATATATATGGTGTTTTGGTCGGTCGCGATACGCGTTGCGTTACGAATGTTTTTAATTCTTTTATATTACATATAATTGTTAGTCTTTTCGTAATGAAAATAATATGTATTATTTCAATTTCTTATTATCTTTTCACAATACTCTATTAAATCTTTTCGAATCCATCTATCTATTGGTCTGTATCGTGAAGTTTTTGTTAAAACAATTTTCTGATAAAAAGAAGATGTATATATCGAAGATATATACATTATTTTTTCAACATTGTCAAATTTAGAATAGCAAAGGGCTATACACGGAACTTCATTTTTCTCATCACCGTTTTGAGGCAGCGATGTCGGCTGCGTGCAATCCTGTATTTTTCCTGTACATTAGATTTAGGATAACAAAGGATTATTTGAAAATCTATATTTTTATTTCTGGGCACTTTTATAGCACATTCTAATTTGATAAATATTCTGTCTTTCTTATTCTTTGAAATACGTGTTATACGTCGCAAGCCGGACTTTGTGATACTCACGGCTTTTGGTGCATCGGATGCCTCCAGACAAACTCCACGACGATAATGTTGTTCTTCGAGGTGGAGACGTAGGTAGGTTCACCACCCTGGATCACCCGGAGAACACCCTCGTTTATCGCGATCCCTTCGCCGTTGCGCGACCGTACGTGCGCGGTACGAAGGGCTCTCTAAATCGCGGGCCGGCGACCGCCCTTTACGTGATCCTATGATTCCTCAGAGAGACCGGCATCGCGCCGGCCCTGGTTGCACTTAGGGCCCGATTCTCCTGGCCTCGCGCTAGCGGGCGACGCAGAGCACCGTTTACCCTCAACATTTATCTAGCTCGATCTGATCGCGTCGAGGGTTGCACGGAGGACGAGGGCGAGAAATTACGTCGGTAAGGCCGATCGCTGCCCCGGCTCTCGCTGCCTAGGCGGTCCCTATGCGGCCACCTACGCGTCGACGACGCTTATCGATTATCAGGACATCGGAAAAAGGGAACTGCAATCGATTCCCACCGATCGGCCGACATTTTCCTGGTTTGTATCGCCGTCGCGCTCCTTGTTTGTCAACAATGCCAATTCTCGCCGCCGCCGCCACCGCCGAGCGAATCGGAGAAACGATCGGAATCTTCTCCTAGAGAATCTTGTTCCTCACTTTTCTTCTTTTACTTCCTTCATCTTCGTCGAGAGTGGATTGAGAGCGAATCGATGCTGGCTTAAGGCCCAACACACGCGCGTGAACCCTAGTGATTATTCACTACCGATCGGGGTATCTCTCTCGTGTTATCCTTTTCAAAGCATCATCCGACGACGCGCACTATCACCGGCTTTCCCGAACGATCACACATCTTCGGCACCGATCTCTTGTTGTCGAGACGCGCGTAGCTGGCGAACGCGACGCGCGAATTCTTCCTTTTCGAAAAATGTCGAGTGCTTTCGGAGAACCCACTCGCGAAAACCGGGAATCCGCGACGGTCCTCTTTTTCGCGAAGGGGTTGCGCCTCCGCCTTCGTGTGGTTCTCCTCGGCGGGATGGCACACGCAAGAGAGCGCGGTGTGTGTGGAACTCGGGTAGACCTGACCTAGCCCAACGCGACTCGGCTTGACTCTCCTCTCGTCCTCCTCCCCTTGCGTCGGTATTGGTCGGAGGATATACGTCGGTCTCCCTTCCGCTTCCGTCAGTTCCTTTCTCTCTCCCTCTTTCTCTCCCTCCGTCTCTCCCTCTCTCACGCCGTCGTTCTCTTTCTCTCTTTCTGACGCACGCGGACGCGGTGGTGTGCCCGCAAAGCTGCCAGACCAGAGCAGAGGTGGTGCATTTCTCTGCGCTGCGCTTTCGATCGACCCGTTGCCAGAGGTTCCCCCTCTCTCTCTTTCTCTCTGTTTCCCATTTCTCTCTCCCGCTCCCTGCCTCGGTCCTCACCACCCCGAATCCTCCCGTTCTTCCCTCTGTGCGTCTCGCTTCACCGTACGCCACTTTCCAACCTCGTCTACCACCCCGATCCACTCCCCGCTCATTGCTCTTCGCGTTCGTCCCTACCACCGTTCTCCTCTTACCCCTCCCCCTCCCCGTCTCTTTTTCTTTCGTGCATTTCCCTCTTGCATCCTTGTCTCATTGTTTATCGCTATACCTCATCTCTCTCTCTCTCTCTCTTTCTCGTCGCTCTCCCATTACCCCTTTCAACCCACCGCCCGCTTCGACGCGCGTGCAACCAACCCCCTTGGCGCACTACCCCTATTCCGTGCGTCGCTTTCTCCCTTTCTCTCGCCGTCATCACGGCGCTTGTTTGTTCATCCCTCGTCGTTGTCGATGACAGCAGAAGACATGCGGTCGGTTTCGAAGTTTAATTCTTCTGATAACTTTTTACGATTATAAGAAGCAGAAAGAAGTTCGAGGAATAACTTTGTTAACAATCGGATGAAAGGTGTCCTTGGAAATTTTAGTAATATTTGAAGATATTGGCACGTCAATATAAAAGCTTAATATAATTATCTTAAATATTATGCTAATATAAAAGATAATTCTTACTACTTTTAAGTTGAAGAAATTCAAGAAAGGATTTATAAGAAGAATCTGTGATATCCATTATATTAATTTTTATTCATAACAATCAAAATATTATATTGGCTATATTTTATTATAAAAGCTGCGTATCTTTAGTATCAATTGTTAAATATTCTCCAATTTTTATCAACAACATTTGTGTAGTCTTAATTCAAGAACTATGGTTCTTAAAAAAATTTTTCTCGTCATACTATTGTCACCTATTATTTAAACTATTTTTATCTTGCCATTTTCGTGTTTTTTTCTCGGTGCATCTTTCTCATCATTTCTCCTTGTCTAACGCCCTCTCGTAATCTCTTTACGGCAACGTACGTTTAACCTCTCCGACTACTTCAGACCACCCCTCCAACCATCTATTCTCATTCACGACTTGGTGCATGAAGCAACTATGTACGATGCGCACGAGTACAAATCAGCAGAGAGTTTATTATTATCTAAAAATAATGACAGCGAAAAATATGAGAATATTAATTTTAGTTCTCATGTTATGACATTGATAAAACATTGTGCGAACTAAATACGTGATTCATTTAATTGATAAGGACAGTGCCCGATAGATCGAGCACAATTTTTGTATGAATAAGATCACGTACAAAGCGGCGCGATTTATTATTGAATTGTGCGAAGACAGCAACGGTACATATAATGCCCGCGCGCCGCCGGCATATAAATCCTGGGTTGGTTTTTTTGCGCGTCGACTTCGCGATCACCGAGTACGTGGAATCCGACTGGCCCAGACCCTGGCCCAGAGTCACGGCCATTCGAGATCGGTAACCCCGTTCACTTCGACTATGCGAGAGAGCGTACGCGACTCTGAGTCTTTTCGAATCATCGCGAGATTAGTCGATGGGACCGTGGACATATCGCGGGAAACAAGGTCGTCGAACTCTTGAAACTCTCGAACTCTAATCCGAAAGACCGGTCTTGATCATATCGCGCAAAGTTACGTGAACGATCATCAGGAGCCCACCCATGCTTTGATAAATTCAATCGTCAATTTGAAAAAGAACACAAGTCGATCATTATGAAATTCTGAAAATATAAAGGAACATCATTTTTAGATTTAAATGTCGTTTAAATTAAACATTGCGAATAATAAATCTTAATATGTGATATTACATTTTTTTTTATATTAACATATTGGGTTTTAGCTTTTTAAGATTTAATCTATTATAAATCCGTCTACAAGAATTTAGACAATGCAATATTATATGTCTATACTCACAATTATATATCACATATACTATATATTTACTCACAAAAACGTTTAAATTCAATATTATTTAGCGATTAATTCACATACATCGTGATTTATTATATTTATATTTATACGGAAAAAGAATAGGGGTTTTCAATGGAGAACAGGAGCAGCAAAATACATATTTACCGCAGGACGATTTAGCGCCGCTATAATTCATTGGCGCTGCACCCGATATTAATAGAATATTGGGTTACACATGATTTATTCGTAATTTTATCGAAATCGGACAAACTGTAAAATTTCATTTCCCAGCAAGGCTTTTTTTTCCAATGCAATGTTTCGACCATGTATTCTATCCCAAGCTCCCATTACAAAATTTACATTTGACCGATCGTTAAATGTGGTGACCGGTCATTAAAAAAAAATTGTTTTCTCTCATGCGCAGAGAAAGCATTGCAAATATAAATAAATAAATGAAATAAAGTAGAGACCTAGAACTGTGCATGCCAATAAAATGTGTCGTTCACATATACACCGTGGCAAATCCTACGTGTGAACGATGTTCTCATATTACGTTACGATTATACGGCTGGCGAAGCCGTTGACCTCCTGCTCTTCCTCCTCCTCCTTCTCCGCCAGTGTGACGAAATTTCGGCGTGGGCATACGCGATACGACAGCTCATGCCGAATTTCACTTTTCGACGGAAGAACACGTGCGATTCGCTTCGACGCGATTTCCACGATGGCGAGCCAGTCGACGGCGGTCCCGCCTAGCGAAAGAAGTTTCCGCGTGAATCGCCGACGACTACTAACCCAGATACGTTCCTCGGGGTCGTCGATCTTTTCCCTCCTCGGCAGGAGAACGACTGTGTACCAGATATATTAATTTCCTACAGCACGACCGCTTCTTGCACACGAATCGCAGTCGAACGTTGGCGCTTACGAACTTTCAGAATAGTTCGTTTTCTGTAGGTCAATACTCTCGAATACAGAATCCGAGCGTCGCCGTGAACATTGGCATCACCGTGATGCTATAATCATAACTTTGTCACAATTTATATATATTTAATCTTATTATTATAATCTGACTTTAATATCCCATTACTAAAATAAATTTTAAAGTAAATTTGTTTCAATAAAATTATAAAATTAACTGACGAATTAATATTCAATTGTGTTCATTTTTTGATTAAATTAAAATTTATAAATAAAATAAAATTATGGATATATTTTATATTTAATTTCTTAATAATTTCTAAATTACGAATTAAAGACATTTAAAAAAATGAATGTTTATGGATAAATTCATATTTAATTAAATAAAATTTTAAATTAAAATTTGTTCAAAAAGATTATTACAATGTTACTCAATTAAAAATTAAGTTTGTTGAAGATATAAATAATAATTGTGCTCCAGACAAAAATGAATTTTTCTTGCTCTCGAGATCTCTGATTGATTTTCATATGCAATGAAACAAAAATATTTTATTTAGTTATTGGTCAAAGATAATTTCAATATCTTCAATTCATTTCGTTCATACATTTCATATATATATAGATTTGTATAATCCTGTATAAAAATATCGATTTTCGATTAAGAGAGAAATTGGGATGCCACGACGCCGCGTGAAAAAAGCCGGAAAATCGGCGGCGGCGACATGTCGCACGTCACTCGTAGGTTTCTAATCAGACGCGTAATAGCGGCCACCACGGATAGAAAACCGAATGTGAACCGGAAACGTCGTTTCCATGGAACCCATTCGGATCGAAGCAAGGTGTTTCGCCTCCCTCCGCGCACGTCTGCCGCGCTCCGCGCACTCGTAACTGTTACTTTAGGAGTATATAACGGACCGTCCGGCATACGTATATTCGCGTGTTTATCAAGTAGATTGCGTGTGCGTAAAGATTACGGCGAATAACGGGGAGAAATTTGTTTGCTGCGCAAGATGTCTCTCGAGCCTTACTACGAAATCGTATCATTGAACTTCTGATTTGATGGAACGTACGATATAGCTATGTTTGTTTCGTTTAATTGTGGTAGTCATAATTACGTAGAAGCAAACAAAATATTTTATTTCCGCTTCTTTATATTTTTGTGTATGTTTTGGTTCCGTGCATTATTTCGTATTATTCGAATTATTAATGGAATTATTTCAATTGGACAGTTCTGTTATATTTAATAAAATGTAATTATAGCTATCAGTATTTTGATGTTCGCAAAAAAATATTATTTTGAAATATAAATATTATATTAATACATAATTTTCTGGAGGAACATTTTATAAATGTATTTTTAAAAATATATATTTAGCAATTTTATAGTTTAATAGTGTTGGAAAAGCAAAATGTGTTTGTTATATAAGAATCCCTTTAAAAAGAAAGGACTGCATCCTTTTTCGAATTATTAATATCTCGAATTAAGTAGCTTAATGCGTTTTTAAATGCACAATTTGCCTTTCCAATATTATTATTCCACCGCAAATAGATCATCTCGTGTGCACTCGCGTAGGTGCTTGTTCAAGTTGAAGGGCGGAATAATTGAAACGCCACGTGGGACGAATCGCATGCGAAAAACGGTAAATTGTTCCGCGGCAGGCCGGCGAGGATTCACTTTAATACAAAAGTAACGCGGAGTAACAGCACTTTCTACAAAAAGCTTAAACGCAACATGTCCCGGTTCAAAGCCTTATGGGTCATCGACCTCTCGCACTGTCGGCGAAGCATCGACCTTCTTACAGACGTCCAGACCTTTCTTAACCGCGGAGGACATGAAACGAATATTTAATGCGCCTGTTTAACCAGTTGTCCAATCTTTTGAGAAAATCCTTGATTTTTTTCATCACTCGTTATTATATATTAAGAATCGGCAAAGACCAATTGAAACATTGGCTGGAATAACCGATACGAAGAATTTCTCCTATTTTACTTTATTTTGTTTAAACAGAAGGAAAGTTTATGAAAGTATTTAATGCACAAAGTCTAATTGATTTTGTAACGATAATTTGCACGTGTCAAACTTTTATCTTTGCTGATGTTAATCGTTAAAATTGTATACATTTCAACCTCTGTTATTCATCTAATATTTTAATATTCGATGTTTAAATATCAATAGTGGAGATTTTCAGGGAATATTACGTCGTTATCACGAGACCGATTTAGCGCCAAATCTAGCTTCTGTCTAACTTGCTTGGACGCTTGTACTCTTGCCTATCGATAACGGTACCTCAAGCAGGAAACTCACTGAAATATTTAACATCCTGAGCATCAAGGAACTATCGGTTCCCCGTTGTTGTTTCCTGTCACTTAAAAAGTTTTCCGTCTAAACGTGCCGTGCTGCTCGCGACAGTTGCAATCCCGAACGCTTCTAAGGAATCGTCTCAAAAATGATTTGCAGAAAAACTTGCTGTGTTATCTTCGCTGATCTTATTCATAAATATTTTTTACGTTATAAAATATTATTAAGAAAATATTTTTGTCTCAATCATAACATATTACATATGCACTTGTTAGCTGAACTTTAATTTATGATAATTACGATTTTTTTATTTTTAAATTTTCGATCGCTTATAACTTGAAAGCTGTTTCGATATTTTTGAAGAAAAATACCAATCTAAACTAGAAGACGAAAAATCAAGATACTTGTATAATCCAAATCTGGATAAAACAAAGTAAAAGTCGTTATTTCATAGATTTTGCGTATAGAGAACCGTAGAAACATATTAAATGTTCTAGCTGCTCAGAATGACGTTTTCACAAACTGCCCTATATTCTCTTCATTTTCGGATGACGGTTGGAAAATCCGCGTCTTCGATTTCGGCGAGTTCTCATTCACGGCGCGTAACATTGAAAATCTCGTTTTCCAGTCGGCCGAGCGCGGCTTTAAAGGCCGTCGTACCCGGCTGGTAGCAAAATGTAAACCGGAAAAGCAACGAGCAAGTGAATTAGCAAAGTGAGTTCGCGATTGCCACTACCTCCTCGTCCCCCTCGCTCGGCCACTCTCCCCGCACCCCACCCGAGTGAGCTTCGTCCTTCTTTCTCCTCGTTCGCCACGGCACCTTCTCCATTCTCTCTTCGCCACGGATCTGAAAGAAGGTCTCTGCCGGTCGTTGTCCCACTTGGAGGTCTACTTGGACTTGGACTTGGACCACACCATAGGCATGGTGCACTGAGTAACGAGGTTTCGATACCCCCATAGGGGACCCCCTTTCGCGCCTGCATAGTGTATACGGGGTGTCTCAGAACTATCATCGCTACTTTTATCTTTTATAGATTCTTCGATGCATTTTTTGCTTTTCGAGAAAACCGCCGAGAGTTCTTCGGATATGAGAAATAATAATGAAATCTTGTACATCGTTGAAACGGAAAATTGTGCTATAATGAAAATTTAATAATTTGAAGTATTACTTAAAAATATGTTACTAAAAATTAAAAAGTTATACGAAAATGTTTATAGATTTAATTTTCGATCATTTTAAGTGAAATGATAATTGGAGATTTTACAATATGTGTATTGCCACAAGAGCGGTTAGAGAGACAGTACCGCACGTCGGTGAACAACTTTAACGCATGCAGATTTGCGTAATTTTCGCTTCGTCGAGCAATGTTCTCTTTTGATATTGTCGTCGCTCTACAATAATTCCTTGCAATAAAATTTTCCAATTGCTGTACATGTAAAATAATATAATCACAGGCTTTATAACATACAATAATTATAAAATTAACAATAATCAATAATTGGTTTAATTTTTTTAAATTTAATTATTTTATCTTTTAAATTCAGTAATACAATATGACGAAACGCAAAACTTTATGCTGAATTTTTACGATAGAAAATTTATTATTTTCTTAGCAATAGATCTTTTCTTAACAATAGAAAATTTAATTTACGATAAAGGATCGCCTTCAATCGCAAGCAGTTCAATTATTTTATTTTACGGCATTGCGGCAAGTGCTGTGGTTTGCAGGTCAACTCTTATATCCTTGAAAATGACGTGAGGCGCGTTCAAACACGAAAAACCGAACGCATCATCATAGAGAACGCGCATTAGCCGAAGTGAATTGGGCGCACGAACGGTACCGCTGTATTTATTTGCAACAGATACAATCGCGCGGGATGCGCATGTGTGCGTAACGTGAGAAGATTTTCCAACACACGGGTGTCTTCGCGATTCGTCCCTGCATATTACCACGTTCCGGCATCGAAACAGAACCAACGGACGGAGCGCGTCATTCGCCTAACTGTACATATCTGCGCCTTGTGTATATACCGAAAGTACCGTACAGGTACATACAGCGCCGAGCGCCGCGGCCGAACGGTCGTAAAACGCATGAATACGTGAGGACGGCGGGGTACACGTGGGCCCACACTATGCACGCGTCGCGAGTCTATGCGTGTACAGGTGCGTAAAAGCACCGTTGTACGGCGAACAGGCGGAGGAAGTGTGGAAAAGGAGAAGCGGGAGATGGCATGGCCAAAAGTAAAACCGAATTCGTTTTCGGTAAGGCTCGAGGCGGCTGACTCTCTGCTTATCTCCTTATCACGAGTCTCTTCCGGATCTTCCTTGTCCGCTCGTGTGTGTGCCTGCGTTTTCTTTTTATGCATATTATATAAGAGTATGTGCCTACGCATGATGCTCTCTTATGCATTTTTACTCCGAATGACTAGTGCCTCTTTCGAGAGTCTATACACATCTTGCATGTTTAATCTTTTATTATTGTCTTAATCTCTTTTTAATCTTTTACTTTTCAAATATGTGACATTTCACGAAAAGCATTTCTTCAATAATTTATATCTTTCTTTCTTAGAGCATGCTCTATATTTTCTATAAATTAACAAAATATTTTACGGAAAGGTACGGAAGTTTGAACAGCATTAAGTGAGATTATAAATGTTTTATTAAATATTTATTTCTTTTCCAGAGACCAAAAGTTTTTTTATTTCTGAAACATTTATGTATACGTGGTATATTATCCAAAATTTACTGAAGTTGTATTTAAAACTAAATTTGTATATAAATTAAAAACTTATATTTCTAAAATTATTACTATTCCTTTCAGAATAATTTCTTTCGGGTTTAATTCAAACGCTTTTGTACCGTTAAAAACAATTTTCCAATTTCTTTTTCTTAATACTTCAATGCTTCAGCGATTTTGTTTGAATCTCAGCAATATCGGCAAATCTTCCCTTTCTGCTGCATTTTTATCTTAAAAAGTCGCATGGAGTCAGAAAATAGATGAAAGACTAAAGACATGTTATTTTCTGCTAAAAATTGCTGGACAGGGGGAATGCTGATTCCCTTCCCCCTTTCTCTCCCCCTTTTTTCTCTCTCTCTCTCTCTCTCTCTCTCTCTCTCCTTCCCTTCTTTTTCTTTGTCTAGAAATTTTTGGCAACAAATGACATGAATATAATGTTCTATCTCCCTTATTTTGCCGACCTGATTTCGTGTGACTTTTTCTTATTTCCCAAATGAAAATGCAGCTGAAAAGGAAAAGATTTGCTGATTGTGCCGAAATTCAAGTAAAATTGGCACGAGCAATGAGAAATACTGAAAAGAAAAAGTTTAAAAATTGCTTGAAAAAGTAAAATTAATAAAATCGTAAAGCAGTCTTTTTGAAGATCGCAAAAATGATAAGTTTTATTTACATATCTTTAATATCACTCTAGGATTTCATATTATCTCGTGATAATAGTACAATATGTTTGATAATAATATGAATACGTTTGACATTTTATCAAATAATCTTTGTGTCAAAAAATATTAATTTCTAGAAATATTATTTAATACGCAACATTAAATTTTGTGCCTATTTATCGATACTTTAATTTTTTTACAGTAATAAACAATTTGACATATATTTTATACAAATATAATTACAAGTATATATATATATATATTTACATTTAATGGTCAAAGGAGTTCAAGATGAGTCGTTTCTCATAAATATAAGAGAAGCTGTTAGCCTTGATTTGTAAAGCTGGATTTTCTTAATGTTGAATTACTCGCATTTCTCGAGTGCATTAGGGAAATAGAAAACATCGCTTAGTTCAAAGGACGATGTGCTTGTAATTTACATCTGTGTCGCTCTTACGTGCACTTCGCTTTCACGAAGATCCTTATACAATGGCAACGGCAAAAGGAGAGCACCGTTTGATCAACGAATGATGGGAGCGAGACAAGATGTAGTTCACTAATCGCGATGCGATGTCCTCCTTGAGCACGTTACGTACGATATAATAGAATAATTACTTCACGCTAATAAATTTCATAGTACAGGAAATATAATCTAATTGATTTAAAAATTGTTAATTATTATTTTTAAATTATAAATAATAATTAATTGAAATTATTATTTTAAATACATAGATAATAAGGTCTAGAGGTTCATTAAAATTTTATGAGAAATATTGAAAATCTTTTACATTTTGAATGTTGCCTATTTTATTTATTTTAGTAAAAAGTAATATTTTAATGGTTTATCCAAATAATTTGTACGTATACAAACATATATATGTCTACTTAGCTGTGTGTTGCTCTAATTTTTCAATCATTCAAAAGTGATTTCCTTGTTCGAAAGAGAGCCAAAGCTATGCTGCTTCAGAACATAATAAATTACCGGCATAATAATTCCGTTCAGTTGCCGCATACTTTAGCGTCGTCTCCTGCGAGAGAGCATGGCGAACACGCCGAAACTGATCTCCTTCGGCCGCGAGTACATCGACCCCCGCGGCCGCCGCGCCGTGCCGTTTCGCAAAAGTACAAGTGGAAACGGACGTCGGTCGCACCGACCTCGGTGAGTGGTGCGGCTCGACGCCGGGCCGTACGGCACGGCCGCTTTCAATGGGGACACGTGATCGTGCGTACTCATGGTCGGCCGCCGGTTCTTGGCCGCGCGTTCTCTCGCGTCCGACCAAAGCGTGCCTCTCTCTACTTGCTGGCGCGAGCGAGCGCGCACAGTCACGGACGACCGCTATATCATTTTCGCTACCGGGCTGCGCGCCTCACGGTTCACCGTTCTCGCCGGTTGTTGAACCCGACTCTCTTTGCGCGCTGCATAACCTATTTTGTAATAGCACACTTCGTGCCGCGCTAACCGGCACACCAGCGCGGCATCCTCATTCCGAAATGGGCTGCGCGCGTTCACGCTGTACGTCGTGGCGTGCTGCCAATTGAACGCATCCTGCACTTTTTCTTTCTTATATCTGTAATTTTATAAATTCACGATTTTTGAAATTTTCTTAGAGAGAAATGAGAGAGAAAAATATGAGACAGTACGTTGAAAAATTATTAAGTATGTTAATTTACAATTTTCTAATTTAATTTTATTACACTTTTATTTTAATTTTATAATTATTTTGTTTAATAATTGTTTCAAAATTTATAATGCAATTTTATATTTTTATGTTCGGTTTTTTAATTTTAAAAATTATATTTGTATATATGTTCCGTAATGTCTTTTTGTTTAATGCGATAACTTCTAAATTTCTTTTTTAATATTATTTTTCTTAAATTTTTAAATGAAAAAGGAATTTTCGCGTATCGCAAAATTTTTAATATTTTGAGAAATATTGTAATTTCGAATGTGAAATTAACTTGATCTCTCTTTAAAAATTGATACATTATATGTCTTTAATGAATTTGCATGGTCATGAGTATTATTTGATTAGAATAAAGTAGGTCGAATGAATGTGTCGATGTATTTTCTTTACCAAAATTTAGCCAAAATAAAATATTTAACATTTTTCAAATTAAAGTGGCACAAAAATAAAAAATGGAGAATCGAGTTTTAAAAGCACATCTCATATTGAAAATTATATTATATTGACAAACATATTATTTTTTCTCGCATATGAAAAAGTATCTTTTTGTAACCAAATTTAATAAAAATATTTTATAATTGTATTTGATGAAAAATAGTCTTAAATGCATACTATATTTCGGTTCTTTTCATTAAACTTTTTAATTACAATTTTTTAATTTTAACATTTATTATCATTTAATATTATAACATTTATTAAAAGATAACATTTATACAATTTATACAAAATATTATTACGTAGGAGCGGTGCTAGAATAAAATTGTGAAAAAACAGGAGATTAGCAAAACTAAACAACATAAAGCTTGAAAAACGTATAAGCGCTGTATGTATGTTTGCCCTTATTTGAGCTTCCGCGATAGTTGGCACGTGCGTTATAAAATTTCCCAGACAAAACTGATAACGTGCTGGTAGTAGCACGTGGTACGTCGAAATAGAGAAATTGTCGCGGACAGATAAGAACGTCGGTTATATTCGGGTATTGTGCTCGACGTGGCGTGAGAGAGTGAGGCAGGTCAAGTGTTTCTATATCTTGCGCACACGTTTCTCGCTTTCAGGATGGGGTTATCGAACGCGCGCGGAACGGCCGCGAGAAAATTGAGACCCTATCAATGCGCGTCGTGCGCTTTGCAACGTGAATTTTTTTTTTCGCGTTGAATAACGCGAATAACGAAGCACTCTGTAACGATGTATATCATGGAGATTGAACAAACTGAAAAAATTTCGCCAAACTTTTTGCGGTGTTATATAAGTTTATAAAAAACGGAAACTATGTTAGTTTATCCCACGGTTTATAAAACTGAAATCTATTATATCCGTAGAGAATTGTAAAAGCGTTTTAAGGCTGTTTCATTGATTAAACTAGAGCCAATTTTTCTACAACTAAAATATTGAGATGTTCGAATAACTTGAATTACGAGAAATGGAAGCTTCCAAAACATCATCTGTTACCACTATTCGATTCAATTCAATTGTATTTTATTCCTTTGATCTTTTAACATGTAAAATAAAATTGCAAAAATATTTAACACTAAATGGAAAACTGGAACGCGAATAATATTTTCTCAAAATTTTTTTTAAAGCAAAATCAATGCCACGTTGAAAAGCTAAATTATTTTATCAAAATTATCATATTATTATTTTTTATATTTCGTAGAACATATTCTTAGTTGTTGATAAGGTGAGAAATGTTCGTGTAATCATAACATTTACGTTGATAACGCGATATACACCCCGTAATCGTTGCGAAAGAGATTAAATAACGGAGTTTATGCGTTTCCGCATTGAGCGGCTTGGAACTTCAATGTCAATGTCAGTCGCCCTTTCACCTTATATAACGAACGAGCGCGCTGACTTGCCGCCGAGACTCGGGCATATTATCCGCTTAATGCGATTCGAACGCATGCCGTGGAACACGATGAAATAATTCCGCCGCCTATTTTGCCGCTCGCCGAAGAATCAGGAAATGCGAAAATTACGCGCTCTCGCGTGTCTAATCCTTCCTAATCCTGGAATCTTATCCCCATGTCTCCCCTCTTTCTTTCTCTTCCGTCTGCTCCCAGCTGTATCTTGTTTCGGTCGGCAGCCCCGACTAATTATCTAGCAAGTGTAACATTACACGACAGTTAACCGAAACGAGCTATAGTCATCTCATTGTTTTTATCTTAAAAAACACTTGAAAATATTCTTTTCAAAAAATATATATTTTTATTTAAATTTAATAATTTCGCTGGAATATGTTTATATAAGTCTGTTGTGTTTAAGAAGACACAATCTTTCTTCGTTCCTTAGAAATAAATGTTCCTTACTGGAATATTTGTATCATAAGTTAAAATACTTTTTTTTATCAGAGTTAAAGAATTGATTAGTAATTATCAATAAAAATAATTGATGTACGTCAATAGAAACATTTACGTTAATAAAATTTATCAATTACAATAAAATTTTATTTATCTAACATTTTTCTATTTTTATGTTGAGGAAGAAAAATGTTTATAATAGAAGTTCTAATTAAATTCTTTTTACTGAAAGGAAGTGTATCAATTAAAAATAAATAAAAATTAAAATACCTTTAAATATAGTGAATTTGTTTTTATTCGTTTATCTAGCTAATTGATTTTATAGATTTTCTCATTTCTCTCACATTCAGAGGTACGAATTAGTTGGACTCTAATCAGATAATATTTATCTGATATAATTAGGATATTAAATTATTCGGATATTTGTAGCCTTAATGTCGATTGAAACTCTTTAAGAATCTTCAAGAATTTCTCGTTCTTGCTAGGGAAGATTAAAGAGAAGCCGCAAATGACTTTTGAAGTACGTTGCTCTGTTACTCGTTTGGAATTAAAGGATATTTTTTTTAAACCATTTGCTGAGTAATCTCGGCTTTTTTGAATTGCTAATCGAACAAGGCTCGCTCCTTCCGTCCACCCGCGTATATTCCAGCAGCGTTTGCGGGTACTTGAGAAAATGGAAATTCTAAGAGGTATCTTTCTAGGTAAGTGTACCTCCTTCGGTGCAGCGTAGCGATAGTAAAATGCGTTTATGGCCGTGGTGAGAGTAAAGGATACGTTCACGGTACGAGTCGCGTATCGCTTGGCGAACTAAATTTAGCGCCGCTCGGAAGATGGACGATTAACTTTTCAGCATTGACAGTATAGAAAAAGTCGGCAGCTGGCCGAGAAAAGTAGGTAAATCCGCGACGTGAAAAAATCCCTTGGCGCGACACGATCCCTCGGTGCCGCGGACTATTTTCTCGCATCTTGCGGCCATCTGATTCCACTGAGCCTCATTTACTCAATCCTCAAATCGTATTCATCGCTCGTCACAACGTCAGAATCCGGAGAGACGCATTTAGCGGTAACGGATTCGCGACTTGTTTTTATTCGCGCTCAAGCGTCGTTCGTGCATCTTCCTACCGGGCCGCTTCCTGCTTTACAGTCTTCTGGTTTTGTGTACCCGCCGGTCGCAGCGGGATCACGCAAGTATTTCATCCGCTTTGCTGCGAGCGCATGTCGTCTTTAATTATCGTCGCATTCTCGCGTATTCGCCCCGCGGAATTTTCGAAAGGGTGAATGGTCCTGTAACCACGCGCGTGGAAACCGCTTCGTAAAGTTTGCTCGTCCCGGTAAAATAATCGCAAAGTTTCTTTCCTCGCGGTTTCTTCCGTCAAAACGAACAGCCGAATGCAAAGCCGCTTTAATTCGGTGATGACGAATCGCGAATAGCGGCATCAGCATTAAATGCGGATAAAGCGTATACATCGAATGGCAATCAAGAAGGAGCGCGTGTTTGCCTTTTGCCGGATTAAGAATACATACAGTCTATATGGAATGGAGGAATATAATGGTGGAATGATTATACAATCCGAAGTTTCATAAGAACAGTATACGTTCTCATCGGCGGCGGCAGTTCGCTTTGATTAAATTAAAACGTAAAGAATTCCGCGTTACTGATTTTCTCATCCCACGGTAACGTTACCGATAACAATTTATCGTCACCTCTCATTGTTCCGCGCGCACGCGACCTTGATGCATCGATAATGTCAATTTAATTGTGATCGCGGAATATAGGATGTTTTAAGCGTGCTAATTGAAATCTTGATTTATAAAGACCGCGTGTTTTATCTCTATAGAATTATCTCTACAAGTAAAGCTCTATGCATGAAAATCATCATCAGCATATCGATACTGCGGATGAATAATAAAAGAATTATAAATTCTTCTTACTTTTTTTCGGAAAAAGCAATATTAAATTGAGTGTTTTATATGTAAACTAAGAAAGTATATATGTAAACTAAGAAATTGATAAAAAAAATTTTAATGCTAAAAGAAGAAAAATTTTAAAAGATTACACATTTTAAAAGTAAGATAATTTAATTATTTAGAAAAGGAGATGTATGCGTGCGATAAATTCCTTACATTTATTTTGATCTTTAAAATATTTAAAAAATAATTTCTTCACAAATTTTAAATATTCATATTCTCTAAGAAATTTTTTCTCAAAATAATTCCAGCTATCCATTTTGTCAGATATACTCTCATAATTTTTACAGTAGTTTGTATACAGATTCAGTAATATATTGTCCCAAGATCGGTGATTCATCAATGCATCTATCCGAATTTAACTTTGTCCGCTGCGATGAAGAAGTGACGAATTTCCTACTCGCGCGCGACTCGTCGCCGTCGCTGGGCCGACCAGCAAGGCTAAAGCGAAGCGAAGTGAAGTGAAGGGAGGGAATCTCACGGCTGACGGCTGGCCGTGACTTTACTCAACTCAGCCGGCACTCGGGCCGGAGCAACGCGTCAATGTAGAACGGTCATTGACTCCTCGCCTCGCGAGCCTCCTATATACGCGAGCGCCCGAGTCGATTCCGCGCCGCTCGAGCCTTCCTTCCCATCCGCAGACGTCATCCTCTCGCCGCTGGACACCCGGTAGATGAGCGCGCCACGCGGCTCGTGATACTTCGACGCTCGATGCGCGCTTTGACCTCCGCGATTCGATTCTCTGCCGATTTACGCTAATTTTCATCTAGATCGCACACTCGGTATACCGGGTAGCCTGGAACTCTCGTGTGAATTTTACATTTTTGCTTTAAATAATAGTCTTGTAGCGTTTTTGCCGAGTAAAATATTAATCTTGCATTTAATTCGTTGACGTACGAGTAAATGAAATAAATTACATTTATGTAAATCTTTGATTTTAAATGTAGAACGCCAGACTGAGATTTATCGAATCTCAATTTACTAAATTTAAGTATTCATATTTTTCAACATCGAATTTTGTTTTGCCGAGTAGAAGTTTCAATTCCAAGCACATCCTTTAATATTTAAACGCGTTGCTCAGAATTTTCGAGATTTTCAAATTCCGAAAACTTAATTTAATGCGTTTATAAGTTTCTGTTTATAGCTATATAGATATACATCACAGAGAAGTAAATTGCATAATAATAAACCTTCATTTTTGAATGAATCATTGTTTCTACATTATTTCTTTCGCAATTTAACCGACGATCAACGATATACGCGACAGCGCGAGCTTAAAAGGGTCTTCGTCCGTAAACAAACGAGGATTTAACGACGCGTTCTTACGATAAACACTCGTATAACTTGGCTCGCGCGTATTCCCGAGATGCTGATGATCCGAGGTGCGGTGCTTCGCACGGGCCGCGATGGGAATTTTATCACGATGAATTCCGCGGGCTGAAGCGTAAGTGAGAATGAGGAAGCCCACGTAATGACCACACACGACCGTAGTGGCATCAACGTGGTTTATTTTGTCAAGTAAATTACGCTTTCACTGATGAACTGCCAAATTTTAATGAAAATAACTCTTCCAATCATCGAATACTTGCATTATTAAGAAATCTATTTCTAATTCTTATTGTATAAGATTTTCCAAAGCGAAATATGACAGAAGGAATAGAAATTTGAACTTCCAATAGTGAGCTTCCGTTTCCGCGATTAATAAATTATAGAAAATATGATAAAGGAATAAAGTAGAAATCGTGATATTCAATTTATGCTTGTCATAGATAATAATATATTTTAAAAGTTTTTGCGATAACAGGAATGATAAAGGAGAGGAGGATGCTTTCTGTTTTGAAAAATGGCAGCAATTGTATCGTTTTTTTTTTCATTTAGCAAACGCTAATTTTTTCGCGGATGTGCTACATAATTATCATGCCGATGCGTTTTATTTGTTACGAGTTGTATCACATCACATACAGTATGGCTGACACGAATTCAAGTTAATGTCCATTGTTCCTGAATTTATCTCCTGCTGATCGTAC
Source organism: Tetramorium alpestre (assembly GCA_021460005.1). Taxonomy (NCBI): domain Eukaryota; kingdom Metazoa; phylum Arthropoda; class Insecta; order Hymenoptera; family Formicidae; genus Tetramorium; species Tetramorium alpestre. The sequence goes on along the minus strand of JAJVSH010000067.1, from coordinate 354,052 downwards.
GCATTAGGGCCGCAGGTTCATGAGCGATCTAGCGGCACCCGATAGACACGGACGTAACACTTCCGAGTTCACTGCATAGAGAAACAGTGAGAGAGGAGAGGCAGAGAGAAGAAACAGAGGGAGGGAGAAAGGAAGAGAAGGGAGAGAGAGGAAGAGAAAAAAATCGATTATGTGAGCATTTTTTTTTCAATCTAAATCGCGAATTAGGCTTATTGTTAGTCCATTTCGTAGTCACCCTATAGATAGCATAATCGGGGTTATGGTACCGCGTAATACTTCGGAGAGTCTAGTCTGTGCGCTGCAGAAAATGCAGGCCGAGTTTATTGCACTCCGGTCGCCGAGAGAAAATTTGCACTAATTCGGCGTGTCTGTCCGCTAGAGCCTTCACCACGAATGAGAAAACTTCTTTTTTCATCGAAGCAAATCCCTCTTTTCTAAAAGTACTAATGCTAAATATGTGAAATGTCCAAAGCTCATTTAATTTGAACAAAATTTGATATTATCAAATATGAAAATGATAATTAAAATTGTCGCGCGCGTCCAACATTATAAAAAAGTAATAATGAATTCGAGTCGTTTGGTTTAATCGCAATTTTATTATATAGTGAACAGTTACATTATATTATAACGTTCATTAATACACTAATAATCGATAGATTCTTAAAACAAAATTTAGTCTCTTGCAAGTCTAGCTTTGCATAAATCTACCACGTTCTTCATCAAATTACAATAGCATTTCAAATAACGTTCAGAATCTCGCTTATTTCACCGTCGAGATAATACCAAATAAAATTTCGAGAGAATCGCAAAATTACGAGAGGTGTACTCCATTGAATATAACGACGACACGATGCGTCGAACGGGACACCCCGTATACGCGCGACGGACGGTCATCGTTACGGTAGCGCGTAATACTTTACGGTTCGGCGTGCGTATTATCGCGGAATCGCACAGGACAAGCGCAATTTTTGCATGGAAAATGGCGCTACGGTACTTTCAGCCTCGCCGCTCGTTCGCGGCGGACGACGAATCTAGGCTAGGCCTAGGAACGACACGGTCATCGACCACCCTTGATTTTTTTTCTAAAGACGGAGAAAGCCGTGCCTCACTCGCACAGTCCGATTTCCCGTTGATTAGATTATGACACCGTTGCGGTATGTGGCGCCGGACGAAATACATATTTCAAGATATATGTGAATTACCTTCCCGAAGATAGTCGAGAATTTTCAGTATAAAATAATTTGCAATTGCTTCTTATCTGCGTCCTCAATTATATGGCTATATATATATATATATATAGTATATGTATGTATAGGTGAATAATATATTTATTTATTGAAATGTATATATTTCGGAGAAAATATTGTGTCAGTCTGACGTTCTTTTTCCGTTTCTGCTTTCTGCAATGAAAATGTAACAAGTTTATCGCGAGTAGAAGACACAATAATCAATACTCTTATTGTAAAGATAAAATTTTTATTGTGTCTAATTGACAGTCGACAATGATAAAAAGAAATGAAACATAGATGAAATGATACTAGATTGGGAATATCTCTCGATCTTCGGGTGCTTCGCGGACATGCAAGAAAGTACGGATCTTTTCGATCAGTGCCCCCCGTACGAAAAGTGCAACGACCGTTCCAATAAATCGACCGCCCCCCTCCCCTTGCCCCTCTCTCTCTCTCTCTCTTTCTCTCTCGTTTTCTCTCTCTCTTTTACCTCCACCTCTCTTACCCTTCGTCCCACCTCCCATCCCAAAATGATTACATATACGCAAGTTCGCAGTGACCGCGGCTACGAACCGCGGCTGCGGATACCGTTATGTCACATTAGTAGGCACCTGCAAGCGTTATTATCCTCTCCCACAGCGTGCCATTCTCAAAATCGAAAAGCACTTATCCTGTAACACGCGAGAAAACGGTACCGGCCATCGACATTGGCCGAACCGGCACCTGAAAATATCCTAGCGTGGCGTCACGCTCGCAGGACATTTAGACGTTGCACCGTCACGGGACGAAGGATGTTGAATCGATAATCGAAACCGGTACAATTCCGCGAAAGCTCGATTTGCGACGCTGCGAATGCGCGAACCGTAAATACGTCAAATTGATTTTCTCGTACTCACATTCTCGGTAAACATATAGAATCTTCTCCCGAAATTATATATGGAAGAATTTGTAAAATAGGACAGCATATGATACATAGCGATTTCTTAAGTGTGTCTCAGTATTTTTTAAATTATGAGATGATTTAAAGTCGTTACAAAATTGATTAGATTAAGATTTAGATTAAGATTTGCATTTCTCAATAATTATATCGAAAAAAAAAATATATAAATCATAATATATTTTTTGTTTCTAACTGATTTTGTTCAAGATATTATTTGATCAAAGCAATATTATATAAATATGTTATGTTCATAACACAATTTTTTATGTATTATAAAATAGAGGTTAAAAAAATCTTGAATTTTTGAAAGGAAATTTCAATTTCCTTCTTACTTAATGTTGTCTGATAAACAAATGATGTTGTAAAGTTTAAATATGAAGTCCAGTTATTTCTACATTTGAGATAAAGAAGTTAAAAATTTGAACCGTTTTGATATGTTTAAAGATATTCTCTAAATTTATATTTGTTATAGATAGTCTTGCTATTTCTTATGCATTAATTTTTTACCGAGTACGCCAAATTAAGAAATGTGTAAAATTAATATAGTTATGATGAGTTTAATATTATCAACATTTAGATATTTCAGCACATAGTACTTATTATAGATAATATTTATTTTAATATTATCTATATATATTTTAATATTTATATTTTTATATTTCTATTTTATACATTATATTTTTAAGAAAATATAATTTTCTTGAAAAATTAATAATGCAACGCGAACATTTATGAAATAAAGAATTACGTATAAATTTGTATCCTATTTTAGAATTTTATATATACTTTATAATGTCTCCTGAATTATAAAACCAAATTATCTGGATTTTCTGGAGACCCAGCTTTCTATTTTGCAATTATTAAATCATCGTGCGCATTCGATAAAGATAAGTCTCTTCGCACTTCTTGAAGCAACGCCCGATAGGAAACGTGGGCCGTAAGTACAAAGGACTCGTTTCCGTTCTTGACTTTCTTTATACTTCGTAATCCTTTGTCGCCTCAATAATTTTCCACTCCCCGTCCTTTTTCCTTCTCCGTCCCGCTTCCTCTCTTATCGTTGTCCGCGGTGGGATTTTGTTTCAAATAAGAAACGTCTTTCTCCAAGCTGAGATTTTCCTCGGTTGGACCGAGAGTTACGCGCCGACGAAAATTTCGTTCGGCCGAAGAAAAAGTGGGAGGCCGTAACACACACCGTTATGTCATATTAGGAAATACGTGCGTTTAACGGTGTTTCCTCGTACACTTCTCGTTCCTATGACAGGAAGATGGTTCCGATCGTTCACTCAGTCATGAGTCAATATTACGTTCGACTAACAACTGCGAATCAAGATTATATGATGTCACGTAAAAAAATCGATTGTTTGTTTCCTTTTTTTTGAAAAAAAAGAAAAGAAAAATCGACATTTTAATCATTTATAATTTATGACTTTGTCGAACATCAGAAAAATTTGAATGGTTGACAAACAACTACTAATCTTTAGTTCAATGACCTTTTGCGAGTTTACACTGTAGAAAAAAAATCATTCTTTAATAATTTCTCATTTTGTATAATGCCTCGGGGGAAAAGATAAATCAAATATTGATTTGTTTCACAGATTATCAATAACTTATATTTCAAAATATCTTTTATCATTGGTTTACTGTTTCGTTGATAATATTAGGATATCGAAATGAAACTGACATAATATCTTATATCACACAAAACCCATATCAAAATATTTAATGATTTTTTATGCTTTGTTCGTAAATAATGAAAAGATCATAATTGGCTTTTTGTATCGTAGGTAGCTTTTGCTGGAATAATATCAGTTTCGAATGCCATTGAAAAGAAGTGAGATGATTATATAAAAATCAAGCCGTATGTTGCAGTACCGCGGTACTCCGCAAAACACGAACTGCGTTATTGCTTTTACCGTTGTTTTTTTCCAGACTTTCGGCTTGGTCCTGGTACCGTTATGGATACACGGAGGCTCTCGAAGAACGAGCGTGAAGAAACACTTTCTGTATTCGAAGAGCATCTCCCGTGACGTAACGTGTATATCGAAGGGTTCAAAGTACTCGGGACTGCCTCGTATATATTCATTTTCGTTCCGCGCGATTATGCTGGCCGTTTTATTCGACTTGCTTGCCGTCCCGATGGACCGTTATGCAAAATTGCATAATTGTTGGGCTCTGTCGCTGCATTGTTGCTAATTTATTCATTTTATTTTCTGCTTGTATTATATCTGTCGAGTTTGTTGGCCAGACGGTCACGCGAAAATTTAAAAAACGATCAAGTTAATGCGATTTGACCAGATTAATGTAGTCCATGATTTATTTACGACGATTTGCATCGTAATGATATCCCGATGAAATCGCGTATTAATAACGAACGAGGACGGATTTGCGCGCGTTTAATTCGATAATATAGAAGAAAAGCATCACGCTTTTCAGGATTAGTTCTTGACGACGGTTTTAATGAGATTTCTGATCATTTGCCGTTATGTCGCGCAATACTTTAATTCATTATAAATTATATTACAATAACATAGTGAAATATCATTCCTTGCATTTGCATTCTAAATAATTTCTATAATATTATATAGCGATTTAATGTGAATTCGATATAATTACCTTAAATTAATTAAAATGCTTGGAGATGCTTATATATCAAAATATTGAAGAAATTTAAATTTGATGATCAGCATCAAATTTAAATAATCGTAAAATTTATGAATATATTATAATCGGAATCAATCAATTTATATGTAATTTAAAATCATTTCACGTTCATTATTGTTAAAATACACCATATAGTAATCTTTGATTACGATTATGACATCATTGAAAAGTTTTATGTCGCTGTAAACCTCAAGATAACTTGGATTCGCCTTTTAAAAGCTAATAGCTAAACCCTGTTATCTCCTTTAAACGCGATCAGTGATGCAATTTGCAGTAATTTATTTAAGTTTAGAATCTGATTGTGTAACATGAAGATAGATTCTCGTTCAAAAATAAGTAATTATGAAATTAAAATTTCATACGGACACTACGAAATGGTAAAAATTTTCAGAGAAAGTATTGACGTCATTTAAGTTCCGTATAAAAATGTTGATTGATCATTTTAAAGTATATCGATATTGTTATTATGAATCATTTTTTTTTGTCTGATCGTGGGTTTACATTTGCAAAGTGTAAAGCCCTAAGTGTATATCAGACAAGATTAGAATGAACAAAATGATTTCAGAGTGTTATAATCTGAGTGGTACATTTGCCTTTGGTGATATCTTTACCTTTCGAAGTGATATTATCATACAATTTATCGGACTCACCTTGCGATGTGTCTGCCTGGCAGCCGGTAGATCCTCTCACGACGAACTGTCAAAGTTCACACGTTGAAGTCACTGACATATCTCTAGTCCGGCGACGTCCGGCTGATAATCCACCATCGATATCGCGTCAACTGGTCGTGTCGTCGCCGATTCACGTCTCGCGAATGTTTCTTCGAATTCTTTGACACTGAAGTATCGGATACCAACCGGCGGGACGATCTCGTAGCGCAATGTCACAATGCTTCGACGGTACCTCGCACCACCCAAGAAAGAGACTCAGCTGTAACGTTGCGCTGTCGTTGTTAGTTTATTATCGTCGCGGAACGTTTTCGCACCCTTTTGCGCGTGCTGGCCGGTTACGACGAGATGGTCGAACTGGGAGTGCGGCTTTCTCGTAATCGCGCGCGTCAAGACTCCTCTCTCTTCTTTCTTTTTCTTTCTCTCTCTCTCTCTCTCTCTCTCTTGATCCGCGCCGGCAGTCGAAGACTGCCTCGTCCTTGACGTACGGTCGTGTACACCGTGCGGAGCCGCGTGGTTCCAACTGACGAGTACGAAGCGGGTAAGGTGAGTCTAGGTGTCTCCTTGTCCGTGCTCTCGCTCTCGCACGTGTGCGTGACCCACGTAGGCAGGCCGCGAGCAAGCGGGCGGACCTACGTGCGTGCGTATCGCGGTTGGTGTATGCGTGCTACGTGTTTCTGTGTGTGTATGCACAAGGGGACCAGCGAGGGGACTAAGGAAGGAAGAGAAGGCAGAGCCGCGATGACGACGATGGGCCGTTGGTTCTCTCGGCGTTGCTTGTTCTCTCTTTACAGCCACGCGGTGAACACCTCGTGCTGCCTCTCGGTTCCTCCGCTGGTTCGTTGGTTCGTTGGTTCGTTCGTTCGTTCGTTCGTTCGCTTGCTCGCTCGTTTGTTGGTACGCTCGCTCGTTCTCTCTTTTCCTCGTCCACGCCACGTTGTCTTTCCTCGTTCGTTCCGTCCAGGTTGGTACTCGCCGCGGTATACAGGCAGTTATTCGTTTCGTTCGTGCGCGCACGCCGGCATTCCCCATCGACAGAAGCAACGGTACTCTTCCCCACCCCCGTTTCAGCATCGCTCGGCATCGAGTTCTTCTCTCCCGTGTGTACGCTATCACTCGCCTCCTTCACCTTCTCTTGCACCTCATCCTTCTCGTGCTCGTCTCCCTTTCGCCTGCGTTGGACCCTTCTCGTCCTCTTTACCATCCGTGCCCTGTGTGTCTCTGATCGTCGCTGCGTTTTCTTTCACGCTTTTCTGTATCCTTTTATTTTTAGATTTCCGCCCTCCAGAATATCGAAACAAATTTCTTATTTGTAAAACTTTATCCTCACAATTAGTCCTTATTCTACACCAATGTTCTACACCAAACGGAATGAGATGTTTTGCAGCACTCTCCAGCGCAGACGAAGATGCTAAGAATACGGAAGTGTTAAGAATAGGAAGATTCCAGACTTTTATTAACATTTAAACTTTGAGAAATTCTCTTCGCGCTCATCACCAACTCGCTTCGTTTCATTCTTCACTCCATCTTCTCTTCGGTTCGTCTCTTTCCTTCCGTGGGTGCTAGCGTTCTCTCTTTTCCTCTCTCTTTCCCTCCGTCTCTTATCTTGTCTTTCCTCTTTTCTTACTCTGTTCTTTTTCTTTCTCCTTCCACCTTCCCTGTCTCTTCTTGCCTCTTTTCCTCTATCTCCCACTTTATCTTTCCTTTTCCTAGTCTCTTTTCCATGCGTTCTACTCTGTCTCTCCTTCTTTCCCTTTCCCTGTCTCTTACTTCTTTTTACTTGTTTCCTACTTCGCGTCTTCTTTCTCTTTCTCTTTCTTTAATGTATCCTGCCTTATTCTTCATTCCATCCTTTTCCCTGTCTGTTAATTCATCCTTTCTCTTCTCTTTTTCTCGATCTCTTACTCCGTTCTCTCTCTATCTCTCTGTCTCTGTCTCTGTCTCTGTCTCTCTCTCTCTCTCTCTCTCTCTCTCTCTCTCTCTCTGTATCCCCTCCATCCCGAACATTTTCCTCTGTCCTCTTTGGAGTCTACCTCGAGCGTATACGCGTATAGGTCTCTTCTTCCGTCTCCCTCCTTATGAACGACAGACGAGTGTGTGTGTGTGTGTTCTCTGGTTACTGACCTCCGAAAATACAAGATGATCATATTCGCTAGTGGACAGATTTTAGAAGAATTTTTTTATACGAGGTACCGTATAGCGCCGGTCTATACAGCAATACAGCCTTCGAATGCCCATGTACGTCTTTTCTATTTCTTCTGGTTACTGACCTCCGAAAATACAAGTTGTCCGATCGCTAGTATTATATTCGGATAGATTTTATTTACGAAATAGCGTGGATAGCAAGGTTTTTTTCAAGTATTTTTTTTCAAGTATTTGTAAATGCCATCAGTTCGTAGATCTTTTAACGGCCGATGGGCAACGACGGAGAATCTGATGAGACGGCAGAGATGACCGATAACGACAGCGATCAACATATATTGCGGTTTTGTTTTTAACCACCTTCCACCACGCGCGAGAGATGTGCCTCTCTCGATTTCGTCTACGAATGACCGTTCTCGACTGAACAAAATAATTCTTATTATAATCAATGTTATCTCTTATATGAAAATTTAATTAAATCTTTATTTAATTTTAGTTATTTCAAATTTATGAGAATGATTCAAATTTATGAGAACGTAAATGGATTATATTTTACATTTTAACAGGTAATTACAATAAAAGTTATATGAGATATTATTTAAAAAACATAGATTAAATTTTAGCAGAAAGTAAATTTAAATATCTGTCACAAATATATAAAATAATATTTTCTTGAACATGAATCTTATTTGCATTATTCAGATTTTAATGTTTTAATGACTGATTTTTTTGTAATAATGTCACATAATCTCAGATATCTATAAGTAATTATTACTTGAACTGAATTATTGTTAAATGAGAATTTTTTTTTTCTAAATAAACTAATAATTACTTAAATTAGAGTTTTACTCATAGATAATTTAATGTCAAAGTAGTTGCAACAAATCATAGCTATTTTTCTAGTTTTATCGTGCCATTGGTAATCTCTATATTTCTTAACGCATAGATTTTACTTATTAAAGCTTACGAGATATCGTTGATATATCGTACAGTCTGTTACTGCAATATTGTTGCAACCTTGTACTTTGCAATTCCATGCCTCTGTAATATCTTTGCAATATTATACCGCAATTTGTAAGAGTTCAATGTTGCCGCAATGTAGCCGAGAGGTACTATGTTGTACGGATCCGATGGTCACGATCGCGATAAAACCGCTCGCTAGTCGAAGAGTCGATTTTGTGCCGTTCATATTTTTTGCGTTAACAAAAACATCAGCCTTGCCAATGTATGAACGGATATAGAGATATAGCTATGGCTTCATCGGCATCTGGTGAGCTTCGCGCTCGCAGAGTCTCTTATCTAGCATTGAAGTCTCCGGAGTTGACGCCTACGTAATTCCTCGCACGGCCAACGAAACCAACTCTATCCGATTTATAAATCTATACGATTGTCCCGAGTTGCGTAACACGTAACACGTAGCAGCGAGATCATTGTACTATAATGATATACAGAATATTTTTATTCAAGAAGTGACATAAATTCAGTCTTGTAACGTAACGATTTTATAATTAGAAACTGATATAGAGTTAGGATTTTAGCGATGTTCTCGAAACTGGATTTCGTTTCCTTGGAATCATGTATCTGGAATGATGAGTTGGACTTTTAATAAAAATAGACACTTCTTTATTAAAGAGCTACTGAAATAAATGTAATGAAAAAATTAGTAATTAATTACGATTAATGTCAAATTTACAATTTTTCTACGTTAAATTCTTCAACATAAATTCTTCACTTTAAATTTGAAATTGTAAATTAATTTTTATTTGTTTATCATATTTATATAAGTTTGATGTATAACATAAAAATTTTGGGAAACATTTATAAATTCTATTTCATTGTGACGTATAAATTCTATTTTATTGCTTCTGAAGAGATTTAACGTGATGATTTAAGGCAATCCGTGGCCACCGACATTTCGCATCAATCACCATCCGGTGGCACTTCGGGTGGTAAGAATAAGATGGGTACTCGTGGAAGAAGGATGCGATCAGAACAGGAAATCGCACGGTAACGGAATATCATTGAACGATTTGCGAATGGAATGTCGTTGTTTTGAGGCATAATTTCTCAAAATTCTCTCTTCTCAATCAATTTTTTCATGGTCGCTAATTATTCTCTGGATTATATTTTAGTGTATAACAAGTGTATAATGAGCTCGACTTGTTTGAAGAATGAAATTGCAATAAAACATCTTGTTACGCGATATTATCACGAATAAATGCAATCGGAGGGTGAATTAAATTAAAAGTAAAGCCTTGGCGTTCCATAAAAAGTAAGAAGATGAGTATCTGATAACTGGAGCTCTGAGATTGTTAGTGCATCCTCCTTGGAAAGAAAGTCACGGCTGCTAAGAGAGCTGGTTTTCTATAAAAATCACAATTGAGGAAAAAAAGAAGAATCATATTTACTTAGTTAAAGTTAAGAACGCATTATGTTTATGCCATTTTTCAGGCAAAAGATAAATTATTCGAGGTACTTGACTGTAGAACATCAATCACGCATTTCAATCTTTTCTCCACCGGACATGCAATATATATATCTGTATTTAATCTGCAGAAAAAGTAAATTTGTTGCTTATGAAACGCAAAATCGCACTCTATGTTTTCCTGGGACCGAGAAAGTTCCCTCGGAAGGACTGCATAAATGGGGATTTAGATACTTATCGCATCCGAATAACGGTGCCGCGAGGGAACTCTGTAACGTCATTATACGGCGTAGGACGAACTTCTGCAGCGCAAAAAAGTTGGACGGAATAGCTCCGCTGTTTACCGCGAACGCGAAAACGCTAATAGGTGAGCACTAGAGAGAAGGAAGGTGGCAGCGAGCGCGCGATCGCCCGTGCCGTGCCGGAGCGGGTAACCGGAACGGAACGGAGCGATCGCGAGTGGTTACTGACCTCTAGAGCCGAGCACTCTCTTACGCTTGCACTACTTAGCTAACTTGTCGTTACCGCGCGTATTGCGTACGGCGCGGCGCGGCGGTCCGTCGGTGGTCACGCTGAATCGCCACTTTTCACGGGGATACCTTCACCTTGGACGCGAGTTGCAGCATCCGCATAGCTTCGCGACTCGCATAGTTCCTAGTACGTTTATATCAGGATTGCGAGGCAGATACACATGCTCGTACTCATTGTCATTCGAGCGTGGCAGAAATTCGCTGACCGCAACCAAAATTGGAATTTCGGAATAACCGAAATATCTTAATGCATAGATGACAATTGATTTTACCCAAATATGACTGTTATATTCGTCAAAGTTTGATTTATTTGACATTTTGGATTAATCAATTCGGTCGCTTTTCCCCATTTTCGTTTCGCGACGGTCAAACCGCGCCGCGCGATGAACGGAGCATCCGGCGCGCGGCGCGATTTGATACGGACGAACTCGACGGGGCGCCGCGCAGCGCCGGGCTTTGCCCGTGGAGATCGACTTTCGAACGGAACTCAAATTAAAATCACGTTCGCGGAATCGGGAGAAAAAATGGCCGATTTCCCTCGGCAGCGCCGAGCCGTCATCGAGTTGGTGGCTGCGTCGTCGGCGAAGCCAGGCAGGCTCGCGAGGAGCCGGGGAAGCGCAAAGTAAGACACGACCGGCGAAGATGGCCGACTCGGCGCCTCTCTCGGGTTCGTTAACCCCCCTTGAAAATACTCTCCTTACAACACGTCGTTACGTGTTGCACACGCCGCCGCGCGCGATTCTCCGGCTCGGGGATGCACTAGTTTACTTCGCGCATCGCCGCCACCGTCGCTCCTCCCCGTCCTCTTCCGTTTCATCTTCATCTACTAGAGGTAACAGAGACGGACCTCTCCCTCCCCCTCCTTCTACCCCTCATGCGGTTCCTCATGTGGTGAACGCGTGAGATACTTGGACGCGTCTTCGTCGTCTCGCACGCTTCGTATCATTAGAAAAGCCACTTCACCTACATCGGGGCAGATAGGAGAAGATGGCTCTCTCGTCACGTCTCGCTTTTACATCGCCGCGGAAGAACGATTACGGTCGCCGTCGCGCGCGGTCACCATCCTCGAAGGCGATCTTCCCTCGAAGACGATTACGATTGAATTTTCGAGAGAAAAAGAGAGAGAGAGAGAGAGAGATTTTGCCTTCAGAATAATTAACTAATGATTCGTTAATTTAAAATGCAAATTTTTGTACATTTTGATAAAAAATTTGCGTGTAATCTCTCTAAATTGAAAACGCTGTGTCTCTCAGAAAATAAATTATTTTTTGTCTACATAAACATTTTAAACTTTTTTGTGCTTATATGTGTATATAGATAATAATAAAAATTACAATATTACGGATAAATTAACAATTACAACTCTGGTGACGCGAAATTTTATTAATAACCAGAGAAAACGAGAGAGATCAGATCCTACAAAATTAGAGTGAACGTTTAGAGCGGATGCAGCAGCTACCGTTGTCGGAAAGATGAATAGCGCGATTTTGCTCTTCTCGCTGACTTGCATTGTATATTTACAGTGACGCGCGTAACGGCGTGCAACTCGTCTGATAGTTATCGAATCTGGTTTTGATTGCGAATAAAGTTTTCCGAAAATCGTTCTTAACATTGCTAGTAGACAAAAAAAGCATAATAATGGTAAATAATCACTTTTGTGATATAATTAAAGCTAATTGAATTTAGTATGTAATTAATTGTTTATAAAATAAAAAATATTCTATCTATAAAACTTATAATGATATAAAAATGCATGACTTTGAACAATCACAGGGAAAATAGAAAAATTGATTACTAATTTTTTAAACTAATTATAAAAATGTTTTTTAAACTGAATCGAGAAAATAGAATTTTTGTTAAACTTTAGATAATGCCAATATTTCTAAAAATATCTTAAGTGAGTGTTTTCAAGTGGAATAATTTTTCCCTTTTATAAAGGAAAATATTCTTTTTATTTCCAATATATGAATCACACGGAAAATTCAAATCACTTCACTTACGTGTAAAACTCTTATTCAGATCTTCTTTGTATCCCGCACGGTAAATTAATTGATTATTAGAAGAGAAGTTATATTTTTACCAAAAATATACGTAAATATTATGTAATTATTAATATCATTATATTATTTGAATATAAGGATGTATAAGTATGTAAGAAAAAAATGTATTTATAAACCGTTATCAGAAAATTATCATTTACAAATAATAAAAATTATTGGATATATTAATATTTTTAGAACAAATTTTTTTAAATTTAGCTACTTAAATATAATATTTCTCTATTCTTAATTACAATTATGAGAAGGCTATCTTTAATATAATTTCTTTCTATTTAAAACGTTATATATTTCAAAAACTTCATGCATATAAATTTATATATATCAGGATATATTCCATTTATAATTCTGCGTTACTATTATTAACTAAATGTAAAATAAGTAATACTTTTTTGTATTAGATAATTTTGGAGAGTGCCAATCCCGGAATATTCACGTCTAGCCGGTTAAAATGAGATTTCAGTAATTCTGTTGGAATTTTATGAGAAATAAATAAATACATTATCGATTCGTAGTAATCTGTCTTGAAATATCTTTGTTGAGAGTTGTAAATGTAATAATGTTTAATCGATTTTAACTTTTTTTAACAGAAAATAATTAAAATTTTTTATGGAAAATCTATGATTCTAGTCAGTTACTAATTTCCAATATTAAATACCTTAACAATGAGCTTTAAATTGCTGTTAGAATTAATTGCAGTTTTAATTAAATGGAACCAATATCCCGTTATTCGTTTTCGCCCTTGAGAGATCTGCTAAAATCCTTCTATTTTTAACGTCAATTAGCCACAAAATTGATGAAAGCAAATACCAGTTTTAGCCTCCGCGGATATCCGGTATTTTTGGAATGGATAAAAAACCTATTCTTGGAATCTATTCCTTGTTGATCAGTCCCGTAATAATCTTACAATACAATTTTAGAATACGACCCTCATTCCTGCAGCTGAAGTATTCGTTGTATGCAGGTATCACAAATCATAGGGTCTCTCCTTTTTTCTTTTTTCTCCCTTTCTTTCTCTCTCTCTCTCTCCCATTTCCCGAAAGCCGATACCCTGGACCCACGTGTAGCCCCTCCGAAGTTTGTTCTCGAGTTTGTTCGCCGGGAAGGACAGGACAACGGAAGATGGGCCCTGAAATTCGAGCGGTACGTCCCTGACAGTCTCAATGTCTGACTAGTCTAGCCGGCGGAGTACTGTTAGCTCTTCGGGGTCCCAGGGAATGATCGGTGCGCGAGAGGAGGCGTCTTGTGGATCTGAAAGATCAGAAATCAGCGGGGCATCGGGAGACAGCAGCGATGCGCTTTGTACAGAATCCCCGTGGTGCACGTGTGCATCGCAAGTAATACCGAACGAATCGGTGAACACCGAGGTTTGTTCTCGCTGGCTCGCTGAGCGAGGATGAGAGCGGGGCCCGTTCCGTCCGCTTCGAGACCGCTCAGAAGTGAAGTGGCACACAATGCGTAAGAGTATTTTTAGAGGTCGACGACCGCTCTGCTTCCTCGAGGTTGCCACCGTCCGTCCCCTCTCTCTTTCTTTCTTCTGTCTCTCTCTTTCTCTCTTACTCTTTCCTGTTGATTCGTCGGGCTCCCTCTCACTTCGTAAACCATCGCATCATCACGCCATGGGACCCCATCGGCAGCGAATTACCCGTGTGCGGGAGATGCGACCAATGAACGGCAACGCGCGAAATCGCTCTTTTAACCGTCCATTCTCCAATTCTTCCTTCACATGGATTTTGCGCGTTTCCCCTTTTCTTTCTTTCACGCATTGAATTCCGCGTGAATAAAATTCAATGCAAAACAAGTATGTTTCTCATTCTTCTGCATGCTTAGCAATTAGAATTGTCAAACTTAATTAAGCTACGTGACGGAAAGTTAAACCGTATTACTACAACAATTTTTCTTGTTGCTAAATGGGATTGAGTTTGAAATATCATTGATAGCGTCACCGTGAATTTCTTTTTATGATATGTATGGTATTGTTGAAAAAGATTTTAATTTGCACTCTGGCACATGTCAATTTGCAATAATATTTCTTTTGTTGAAAATGTTTTAGATTATATCCAACAATGAGTTAAAAATTAGGAATAAATACTTTAATGTAATTGTAATGACAAAATTCCAATAATTTTGAGAATGATTTTTTTCTCAACACACGTTGTTTGACATTTGTCAATTATGGACATAATCTTTCTGAATGAAGAGATAAAGTAACTTGATATTCTTTTTTACGATATTTCAGCAATGATTTAAGACATCGCGGGTATTAATCCACGTCGTCCGCTCCTCAACTTTCGCGGTTGATTTACGCCACGAAGATCCGCCGTAGGAAGAGGAACGAATGCGAGTAACGAAAAGATAAAATCAAGATATCGTGCAGAGGTTACAGTTAAAAAATGATCTTTTTCGCCGTTTCTGCCAACCGGTTTACATTTGTCAGTCATGATTTTATTGGACGTTCTATTTCACGATTCTATGAAAAATATACAACATGTGACTCGCACATATTTAATTTTTTACTTTTAGATAATGAATTCGCTTTATTTATGCCGCGAATCGTTATCAAATTTACATCGTACGATGTCATGCGCGACCTCGTTCGATGAACTACAGTTCTATGTGAGCTTTTCGCCAAGAGTTCAACGCTCGAGGTAAAAGTTACGCCTTCGCTACCTTCGATAAACTCGATTGTCATTGTATAGGTTTCTTACTAGATTTTTATCTGTAGCTTGTCCTTGTCAACGCTTTTACGATGTGCTAATCAAGATGGACATCGAAATACCTCGTAAGGATTTAATACAGCCACGTATTGTAACATCAACGAATACATCAATAATTTGATTTGCGAACTTTGTAATTTATTCTTATGAGATTTTGCATTAATCGTGCTTACTTTAATAACATTTCTATTTTGCAAAGACATTAATATTAACAAATTATTCATTGCATTTACATGACATCTTCTTTCGCGTCAAATGAATGATGAAGCATCAAGCTAATAATTATTTCACGTAGTTTATCGTGTCATAAATAGCAACGGTGAATCCCGATGTGAGAATCGGCGGCATCAGGATTACTGGGAGATTACGCTTTGAAAAGGAAATTCCCGTAACACATTCGTTTTTATCGCTATCTGGACTCGGGCATGAATCTCAGGTGAGGTTTCTGGGCATACCTTTACGGAAAGTCGGCGAGGTATACTTACTGCTCCGTATAGAAGGCATTGACCCCGTTGGTGTTTCGTCGCGAGTCCGCAGCGTTAATACGTATTCCGCCACACGCATGTCTCTATATGTAGTATATAATACGAATACGGGCGAACGCAAGCAAATTCTAACGGTGCCATCCTAATGGCAGCTGACGTAGATCGATTTGACCCGCCTTACGTAATCGCCTGTTTCTGTATTCCGTCCGACACGAAATTTGTTACTCGTGAAAAATTTACGTACGTCGAGCATACTTATCTAATACTACGGGGAAGAATATTAATACATATTTGCAATAAAATGTGTAAATTAATTACTGACTTCTCTTCTGACGTATCGAAATTATTTTTATTTATATTTATTTTAATACGAACGATTATAAACATGAGCATTTTCCATCAATTTTGTTTGCTGTGTAAAATTTGTGTAGTATTTGCAATTTTAAAAATACAAATTTAAAGTTTACTAATACGTTGACAATTAGGAGATATGATTTCGATATGAAGATTTTAACTCTGTTGTATTTGCATACAATATTCATGTTTCTTTCTATTTTTTTCACATTCTCCATTTTAGATTAATGAAATATATAATTTAATAAATTCTTTTCTATATTTGTAATTATCAATATAATGTAATATTAGATTAATGAAACATACATATAATCTAATAAATCCTTTCCTTTATGTTGCTATTTGAGGAGTTGCGATATCTATCACAGATCGGTATTTGCAAAATCTTATCGTGATTTCGCGCGCCGTTATTACATTGTTGCAGTTAAGTTCTGCTATAATTCATCATCGTCGCGAGAAACGTCTGCAAGCGCAGTCTGCACACATAAGTGTGACCTAGAACCGCGCGTGCAACGTGTGTGCGCGCGCGTGTGTTTTGCAGGAGTTCTAAGACGCACAGCGGGGTCGAACATTCGAGAGCATTCGTCGCGCGGACGCGCGCCGCATTGTCCCTGCGCGTTCGACTCGCGCTCAGGATAAACGCGCGTTAGACACGCGCGGTGGATGCACCCGCGCGCGAGAGGTGGTCCCCTCCTCTCCTCCGTCCCGACGTGTGTGGTGCATTCTCGCTGGCCTTCTACGCTCATTCGCCGCTTTAGCGGACTTAGTTGGGAACGAGGAAGACCTAGTTCGAAGGTAGAACGCCGCCGCAACGGCACTAGGTCACGCATCGCAGTTCCTGAACGGCTTGGCCGCGCGCGAGTGTGCGAGCGTGCATGTGCAACGGCGTGCAGCGTGCGGCACAACGCCGCGGCATGCATACGCGACGTGAGAGCTTCGATGACGAGCGGACGATTCTTCTCATCGGGCTCTCTTCGCCTATCGAAATCTTCGATATCGCGCAGCAAGCGTATCTCGTAACATCGAAGCTTGTACCTTTGGCTGTTCCTCCAGGGCCTCCACTATGCATTATTGCACTACGACTACACAGTCTGTTTGGAGAAGCGCCTTGATGCTCTTGACTTTGAAGAAGAGCGAAGATAAAGTTCAATGTACTTTTAAAAAAATTTACACTCTCCTTCCCCCCACACATACACATACTCTTCTTCTATTCCTTTTCTTCTTTTTATCTTCTTTTCTGACATAAGATTTTATTAAATTCTTTTTTATATTGGTGNGCATTCTTTTTATTGATATATAATTTACATTAGAAATTACAGTTTTTATATATTTATATATTTTTATATATTATATATTAATTATATATTTTTAATATTATATATTAATATAATATTAATTTAAAGATATTTAATTTAAATGTAGATCCCAATTAAGACTCGTTTTTATATTACATATCTTAGAATTTATACTTTTTTGATACTTATTCGGCACTTCTCATACATTTAATATTGATTTTTATAAGTTATTAAAAATAAAGAATGATTCAATACAGAAAACTNTGAAATTATAATTAACAAAAATATTGCGAGAAGATAGAATTGAGTGTATGCCATATAAATAGAAGAAAATTTTAATAATTAATAATAAATAATTAATTTTACATGAAATAAATCAAGATCATGCGACAGGATCGGTTCAATGATCCTATTTTAGAACCGACGATCATGCGCGCATGAACAAAAGAATGTCGATGGCTTGATAGGTGTGTCTCATGACCGAGACGATTGTCACATGCGTATCTACAATGTTCTGTAGAACAGGAAGTATCAATACGATATCTTGCATAACGGAGAGCAGTCCTACACTCGGACTACTTGTGATTCTGCGTGTCTCCATCGCCATGCTAGACTCTATCCGGCAGCATCCGTAAATCGATACGCTACTCTTTTTCTGATATCTGCTTTCACAGATACGGGCTTTAAGATTTTCTCTTGTCCGCGTCTAAGCGCATCCAAATTCGAATTAATGTACAAAAATAGATACGAATCAATGCAGTTTGCTTCAAATACATTTTTTTGTTTGTTACTTTTTTCATATATTATAATTCGGTTTAATTTATGCAAAATTAGATCTAGAAATTATCTAGAAAGTCATTGGTTGTCTTTTATATAATGTTTCAGTTTGTAATGTATTAAATTTACTTACAAATTAAATGAAGTGTGAATAAGATATTATTATTATATTACTGTCAATTTTCCTTACAATTACCTAATTTGTTAATTATCTTATTATATTACAATATTACCTAATAATTACAATTTCCTCTATTTCATATTTTAACACTGGAAACAGTGGCCATTCTGTTTTGCTTTCTGTGGAACTTTTCAAAAATTTGTCGGGACATATGTGTTCGAGTGGTATCGAAATGATCATTGCAGTCTCGCGCGGTACCCCGAGAGTTTCTCTACAGTTGAAGGATTAAGATATCCCGACGGACGTCGACAGGACAACTTCTCGCAATCACGACGCATGTTTCTCGCGCGCCCGCGCTCGCGCAGCACGATTTCTACCTACGTCAGAGCCGCGATAACGATAACGGTGTCGAGAGTCTGCCGGTCCATTCATGTCGAACGTTCTCATGGCGTTTCCTACCTCGCCTTCCGCTCTCTTCCTCTCGCGCGCGCGCGCGCGCGTCTTTCAGCGTGCGAGCGATTCCTCGATGGCTTGGCGAAGAGCGAATCGGAGCCAGGCGATCACCTTGAGGGCTAACGGTATAAAACGCGCGCCGCATTCGTTTCCCGTTGTCCCGATCGCGTTTAGGGTACTTTTCCGCTCGGCGTCAACGAAAGTACACGATCGGCATAACTGTATAGGGATGAGAGTGAATTTCGTCACGACGGCGACGACAGCGGCGACGTCGACGAGGCGGAAGTCTCCTGAATTCGCGGCAACAACAGCGGCGACGATCTTTTCTCAGCTTCCTTCTTATCGCGTTGACCTTTCGTGCTAGAAACTTATCGCCAACGTGGGAGTACGATCGGTTTTAACGGGTATAAACGGGCGTTTTGCTTTACATTTGCTGCTCGAGTAACGGGACCCGGAAGCTAGTAATCTCAGTTTGCCATCACTGGTCTTACCGATATTCTGAATATGATCGTGAGCTTGTATGTGTATCGCATGTTTGAAATCGGTTGAACACAAAAATCGACTTTTACAGAAAATCTACAACGTAACTTTGACAATGATATTTTTAAGTGCACTTTCAAATCTATTTTTTTAATTTTTTTAATTTTGCACGATGCTATATTTCCTTATAGATGAGATTTATTTGAATTTCTAATAATCTCTTTTATATCTTTCTAATCATATAATTTCACATAATATTATACGTGTATGCAATATCGATGTTAATGAATAATTTGTTCAGTGATTTGTAATTAAATGTTGATAAAATTAAAAAGAATTAAAAAGAATTTTTTTTTGTAAATAATGTTTTTGTGTAAAATAATGTCGTTATATGTATATTAAAAATTTACAGTTCCAAGAACTTTACAAAATTATATTAAATGACTCTTAAATCGCGTAAGAAGATAAAATTAAAATTTCTTGACTGCGTGAGTCTTATCGCAATCCAATATAATATTGCGGTACTACTTTCGCAAAATTTATATTGCTTTACATTTCAAAGTTACTCATTTTGTAACTTAACGATTTCGAAGATCAGTGCACGTTCGTCGCTTTCATATTACGCGAGATTTCGAGAACCGGACGGTTGCATTGCGAGACGATTAAAAGTGAAGCTTCTTGACCACGTGCCCGCGGGTCGTAGTTGGCGTAGGCAGACGCGCTTCGCCTCTCCCCGTCCGACCCGTGGAAGGTGGTAGGAAGCGAGGCGCACACTAACGCTGCCATTGGCTTCGTGCAGTATGGTAAGTGTGTTAACAACGTAAGCGGGGTGAACGCCCTCGGCAGACCTAGACCCAAAAAGCGCTCTCGTTGTGAACACTGGCCGCTGACACTGGGTTAAGGCGAAATCACGTGACGTGAATGCACATAAGTCGTGCACACGCAACGCACACATGTGCATCCGCGTGCACACGCATTTACTTTCACGTACGCGTGAGTATGTGTGAGCGATTGACGTTCGGAACGGTGCCCTTTTCCCAATCAAATCAAGGCCCACGGGGATAAGACTTTCGGCAATAATTTTAAACCGTAATATAATAACATCGTAAATTGATGAGCTCTGAGAAATCCGATATTGATTTATGTCGTAATTTCATTTTGGCTTTTATCTTATTTAGATTATACTAAGTTCAGGGTACTCAAAAGTAGTCCTTTTTTTTAGACAAAGTGATTTCTTTAATTAATTCTTTAATTCCAAAATTTTTAACATTCTTTTAGCATTTTCTAAACGACAATAATATATTTTTTTCACACTTTTTTTACATTTCTTTTTATCAAAAGGTTGAATATATATTTATTTAATTGTGCAATTAAATAAAAAATTATATTAACCAAACTCAAGTTAAAAATTAAAATTAAAAACTTTTTATTATCAATATATTTATTAAATAATAAAGATAGGAAGAATAATAACAAGATTGTTATGTAATGAGATATAGTACTTTGATAGCAATATAAAATTCATTAGAAAGATATTACGAGATATAATTATAATTCTTCAATGTCAAAAAAGCTCATTAGAAATTTAAGGACAGAAAACTCGTTTGCAATTTAGCATTCGTTTCTTGTGTGAGTAATTTTGCGATTCGACCCTTAAGGGATAATTTTTAACTCATTATGGTCAAATTGATTACCGTTAATTAGCGAAAGTATAATGTGACTAAGATTTTGGAGGAGCACGCATATGCGCGGTCATTACGACGTGCGTGAATCGTTAGTGCGCCGAATATTACTGCAACACTTTCTTTTGGATGGTCGAGTTCTGGTCGTCGCTTTGAAAATTTCGTGATCACGTACAGTGAGTCACGAACGTCATCAGGAGATCTTGACAGCGAAGATATTCGCGAGGATAATTTCCAGGGAAGTTGATTTATCGGTTTTCGAAATCGAAATTGTATAGTGACTACGATCAATGAAATTGATCGTAGTCACTATACAAGTAAGAATTATATTACAGTTATTAATGTTTTCCGTTTATAAGAACACATTTTATGAAAGGTGAAATTAAATAATGTGGTTACAAAGAAAAGTGTAATTGGCAAGCTTTAAAAAATTAATTAATAACTCTGAATAAATATACCCGAATATATTTCTGAATTTTTTTCTCTTTTCTGCATATTTGTATCTTTTTCATTTTAATTTTTTCAATTTTAATATATATAAATGATAAAATTGAGCAATATATAAATAATTTTTAGGTAAAAACATTGAATGTATAATTATATCTTTTAGTTTGTCACATTTTTTACCTCTACATTCATTAATCTATAAATTTTACAAATTTATTATTATTGTGAGATTTTTAGATTTAATGCTTTGATATTAAAGTTTTACTGGTAACATTTTTCTGTTATTTACTTTTGAAAATACATATATAGTGTGATATACTTATTGTTAGAATAGCTTATATATTTATATCTGCTTAAACTGCTTAAATATTACTTAACTTAGATTTTCTAAATTTATTTTTAACCATTTCTATTTTTACTAAAGAAATAATTTAGTGAGGGTAAACTTTCTATTCAAAAATCGAGGAGAATTTCGACGATTTTGTAATGATCTGGGAAAACGTTCGATTACGAGATATTATGAACACGCCGCGCTTTCGTATAATTAGCGGATCTGCGATATACGAAACGCATTTCCGAGGCTTGTAAAAGTTCGGATATATCTTTCGGTCTGTAAGATTAAGAGACAACCGCGTAATGAGTACGTTCCACATTCCTGTATTTCTGTTTGCTCGAACGCCGATCGTCTCTTTCAGCAAGCATTGACCTCACTTCTCGTTTCGCGCATTCGCCGAAGGAAAACACCGGAAATACCGATTTATATCGCGCTCTCGTGTATTCGCTCGGTTATAAAATACATGAATGCGAAGTAATTGTTTCATCTCGTTCGCGTAATTGGGTGACTGCGTGCTATTCATAAAGTAGAAGTGGGAATAGAAGAGATATTTATTTAGTATAATTTAGTATAATTTAATATATCTGAAAGAAAAAAATTATTCAACAAATTTTGACAACATTTTATTTCTTTTTACGTTTACATATATTATACTTACACACACTATCAATATTTTAATTATTTAAAACATAGCCTTAATATATACATACATGAATTGTTATCGATATACCTTTTTATTATGCCATTCCTTTATTATTATTATTATTAGCTAAGTATTAATTAAATCGAAGAGAGAATATTATATTTATATAAATATATTGAACGTCATACGCACACATTGTACGTCCCGTTAATCATGAAAGGACTTGTGCAAAAGGAAGACGTCAAAATTGCTTAAAGAATCTCCTAGCTGAAAGAAGGTACGCGAATTCTGGGACGCCCCGTATAAAACTCCTCCAAACCGCGGTTTCGATCCGTTCTCTGGCATTCGTCGAGGTGACCGAGCACCGCGGGCAAAGCACTTTTCTCCGCGAGGAGAACTCGCTTTTCCGCGCGCCACGCGTGGTTTCGTCTTCTCGCGGATCGAGGCCGTTTGCCGCTACACAGTGGCGGATTTAGCAAATCTCGAGCCCAAAATGTGAAAATTTGACAAGCCAAAACGGCCAGCGATTTTAATTTCTGCGTGAAAAATTGTTTAATATTTATATCACGAATATTTCGCGCGTGATTTAATCGAAAGAAGTATTTATGTCATTTCTGTAAATATAATTTCAATCAATTTTTACTCTTATTAATACATTTTCTTTCGTAATTTATTCGAATTTTCTTCGGGGGGCTTAGTCAAGAAATTCACCGAATCCGCTGTTACAAGATAATCGTCCAGACGCGTGTAACAAGGATGTATAATGCATCTTGGGGCCGCCGCCGCCGCCGTCAGTGGATGGTGGAAGTCCATCCTTGATGGAGGTTACTCCGGGGCATCGTCCCACATCTCGTTGGATATGAACTTGCGTCTTCGTTCGACTTGCCGGTCATCTCCCTTCGGCTTCTCCTTCCTCGTCTCCTTCGTCCTTCTTCCTGCCACCTCCACCGTTGTCCGCCGGCAATACCTTCCTGCCTCCCTCCAGCCCAACCCGGACTTATCCCCCTCGTCCTCCGTCTCTCCAGACTCTTCTATCTTATTTCGTCTTGCTTCTCTCTCTCGTTCTCCCCCTCACGTTTTCTCCCCCTTCATTTTGCATAGAAAACACTGTATTACGTGCAACGCGCGTTCTTTGAATTTCCGTGTCTTTATTCTCCGTTGTAATTATTTGTCCAATTATTATTCTATCGATAGAATCTTCGATGAGACGCGGTGTCACGGTTAATAAATCTCTATTTTTTTCTCTCACTCTCTCTTTCGCTTCTTCGCCACTCTCGTCTCTCTCCTCAGTCTTCCCTTTCTCAAGCGTTTCGTTCGAAACAATAAATTTCGTGAAATGTGATTTTTTAAATCAAGAAATTACTCTTTTTTCTATAATTTTGTCTATCGTAACTATATAAAAAATTATAACAGAGTATGAACGCAAGCGATTTTTACTTAAGGTCTGCCAGAGGTACTCTTCGCGTACTGTCCTTGAATGGTTATCGACTTTTGATTTACGCCATCTTCATTAGGGGTCCATGGCCAAAGAATTACATCATTGTATCTTCCTCTTTCCTTTAGTGGCGACGATCTCCCTCTCGACTTCTGTGCGAACGTCACGGAAAGTCAACGGACAAGATAGCGCGACCCGGATTACACTTGGAGGCATCGGTTCCTTCGCACTTTTCTTCTCTTCTTCGTCTCGAAGAGATTCCGCCTCGCTCAGGGTCAAGGCACTCTCTTGGAGGAAGCGACCAGCGCAGGCCGCTCTTCTCCTCCTCGTTCTTTCGCGTCCTTCCACGAAGCCGAAAAGAGAAGTCGAGTTCCTGCCTTAATCCTTCTCTCGCTCTCTTCCGTCATTCCAGCGCCGGCCGA
The DNA here is from genome assembly GCA_021460005.1 of Tetramorium alpestre. Lineage (NCBI taxonomy): Eukaryota > Metazoa > Arthropoda > Insecta > Hymenoptera > Formicidae > Tetramorium > Tetramorium alpestre. The sequence continues at coordinate 329,755 of JAJVSH010000067.1, read as the reverse complement.
GACGCCGATAGATGGGAAGTCGGCGAGGTCATCTCTTTCATTTTCATGAGGATTGTTAAACTCGAGGACGCGCGCGAAACGGCGAACGCGTAGGGCGCTTCGTCGCACTGGTCATTCAACTCATTGAATTATCTTCACTCCGAGTATATACAACACGTTTCGTTCTTACTATTTGTTTGATACTGTGCTCGCTTCTGCTCAGATGTGCAAATATTTTTTTTAATATAATTTCTTCTTCGAATAAAAAGAAGTTTTTCAATAGGGCCTGATTAACATATTTTGATAATACACGAGCAATATTATCCGACAACAATTACCAAGTTCCATGTAATTAAACGTAAAAAATGTTTACGGAGCGTGAAACGAATTAAGCATTTTATTTATTAAGTATCTCGAAATTGTGGTAAATTTTATGATCATCACTTTCACTATTTTACCGCTGCACTCTCTAATGACTGTAGATTTTTCGGTATTTTTATTTTCTGACATAATATAAGTTTTGCTGGGACAAATACTTCATTCTTAAGCTTATTCATCTTGTTGAATATCTAATCCCTCATGATCTGCACTTTCGGTCCGCCCTTCTGCGTCGGTCTCTCTGTCTCCGAGGTGTTACAATAGTCGGCCGCAAGCAGAGATGCTAATGTCGCTCTTCACAATGTCAGCGGCCAAGGATTCGAGTTGGCGGACAGGTAAATGGCTCGAACGTTGAACCGACGAATGACCTCCGACAACAACGGCCCCCGTTTTCGGTGTCGAAATCATCTCCGGAATAACACCGCTACAATAGTGCGGCGACTTTTTACGCCTCGCTGTTCGTTGAGCCGATTTGCCTGTCCATTCGGACTGATTTGTATAAATTTAAGATGACGCGAACTGCCCGTCTAGTTACATATTGACGTTGGAAGCGCGGAAATTTTCATGGCGAGCTATGCTGTTGTAAAACCACGTGCAACCATGGAAAGTGATTAAAAATAAAAATAAATCCTTGAAAATAGACTAGCTTGTGCGTCATGGCTTTGTCAAGGCTTCGGATTTTTGTAGAAATAGCGGAAATAACATTCTGTAGTTCGTCACATTGACGTCTCAGAAGAGATTGTTTTAAATATTTTTTTTTTATAATTCACAACGTTAAGCAATGTAAACACGAGAGATATTTTTAAAGTTTCAATTCTATTTTAAATCTTTTTTCCGTAATTACACAAGTTTACGTGAGAGCAGAAATTTCTTCATTTTTGATGCTATAATAACGTTATATAAAAACGTTATATAAAAACGTTATATCACGATTAGTTTAACTAATTTATTAGATTAGATAAACTGACTAGTTTAAAATAGGTAGCATCGATCCTTGAATTTCAATATTCACGGACAGGAAAAATTACATTGAAATTAAATTAATAAAATTTCGTTTGCTCCATAAATCTATCAGATTTCTTGGAAATTGAACGGAAAGCGGTTTGGGAACATTTCTCTTGGCGCTCTCGGAGTGCGAAAGAAAAAACAAATGGTTTTTATTTATATCGAGGAAAAGACGCCCGGTACAAGATCACGCGGCATCGACCTCGAGATTGAAGATTTAACAATCGCTCTACAGTGGGATTCCGATGTCAAACAAATCCGAGGGAGACAGACGCGAGAGACATGGGAAGTGGATCAAAAAAGAAAGATGATAGAGGAGAAACGGACGGAGCCAGAACCCGCCGCATTACGAACCGGCCCGCCGAGGATGTAACGTTATGTCTATTAGATTCCGGAGAGGGCCAAGAGGAACGTCATGACCGAAGTCCACAAAGACACGAGAAACAAGATTAGGATTCGAATGGACAGCATCCAAGGCTCTCCCGTCTCCTCTGGGATAAAGACGGTTTACGAGAATTCTCATATAAGCTGACGTATACGAAGAAGCAGAGGCAATTTATCGTGTTATTATATATTCCGCTGTAGTGTCCCGACTCTCTTCGGAATTACGTTATTTCGCATCTAATATTTAGAAAACTTGGATACATCAAGTTATGTTTAAAAATATTAAAAGTTTACACTAATATAATAAATATAATATTTTTAAATATTAAAATATGATCAAAAAGAGCAAATAAAATATAATATGTATTGATGAATATATAATTAAAAGTGATTTAAATAATAGAATTTTTTAAATTTGACCCATAAATGAAACAAATTAATCAACAAATTGCCATAAATGTTCTCTCACACGTGGCCGTAAAATATTTTTAATTCGTTATGCAGCGTATAGTATAGTAGCAGCTCGATGACGAATATCCCTTTGTTCGTTGACTCGATAATAATTACAATTATAAGCGAATGCCTATTAAGCTCGCGCTTGCGTGGACGAGTTCCGTGGAGGGATTTTCAGGGACAGTGTCGAGCGGAGCACGAGCGGGACAGAGTCAAGGCGAACGGTGACGTTTGTGGGAGACGAGGAGGGCGGAGGTGAGAGAACGGGGAGCCGGCAGCCTCTCCGAAGAGAGAGGCAAAGTGCTCGCTCTCCCTCTTCGGGACGCGGTCGAAGACACGAGACACCACCATGGTCGCTCGTTACATAAGTAAGGTAAAGGATCTCCTCTTCTCTGCTCTCCTTGAGTCGATCCACATTCGCGATTATACCACTTTCCATCGACCTCTCCTTACCCCGAGCGCGGTGCTCGTTCGCGCGTATAAGCGCGCGCGTATGTGTCCGCGCGTGTGCGTGTGTTCACATGTAATTATCAGTTCTGTTCGGAACTGTCGTAGGATTTGGCTTACAACCGCGATACGGACGTGCGTTCGCGTCCGCTAAATTTACACAGAGCGATTCTGCATCGGAGACGCGTAGTTCTGTCACAGATTTGAACGCGATGCGTTCTTCGCGGAGCGTAACTTCGAAAAGGAGATTAATTTTACAGAAACAATAGATTGCGTATGTACATAGAAAATCACCATTCTCCAGAACTATCATCAGAACGCTTTTATACGGATTTTGGGACCGAGTTGGAGTTTATTCATTTTATACTAAAATAGAGAGAAAGCGCTTGAAATAAATCTATTTTTTTTAATATAATCTAAATCAGAGGTGTGTAAGTATTAAAAGTTCAGCTTTTCTATATTTTATAGAAGCCAGCTCTATATTAGCTTAAAGAAAAATCTCACTTTTTTAGAAACTCGAATATCTATTATCTTTTCATTTAATTTCTGATAACTGTTTCTATAAAAAATAAATATATAAAAAATATTATATAATACATAACAAATATTGTATTTTTGAATTCACTCTGTTTGTGAAGACATGTGAAAACAAAAGATAACAAAAAATATGAAAGGCTTAAAATATAAATTGTTAATATTGTTAATATAATTAAAACTTATTTTATGTGAACAGTGTGTGTATATATGAATTTACATGCAAAGTCATATATATATATATATATATATATGACTTTGCATGTAAATTCATAAACTTATTCATAATGAATAACTTTCTTGGATGATTTCTTCCACATGTTTTGTGAAGAGTTCTTAAAATTCTATATTGCCTAATGAATCCGCATGATGCAAAGAACCCATTATAAGTGGATTTGGATATTTTAATGTCGGAGTTGATGAAGAAATTGTAATTTGGAGGTCGTCATCCAATGGGTGGCTCGCTGTCACGCAGGAGAGCCGAGCGTACATTGACCTATCGTGTGACCTCCGACAACACGACCTTAATGCCGATGATGAACTCGACGTCGATTTACGTATGGTGACCCTGTACATATCCAACTGTATGTGCCGAAATAAATTTTCACTTTTGTGATGATGCATTCATGTGCGAAATCAATCTTTAATTTTTATACAAACTGTTCAAATTAAGTTTTAGGAGCGAAAAATGACATAACTAGTGAAACCGAAAATGATAGATCCATTATGTTTGACCAAAATATAATTGTGCAACATTGTATATTGGTCTTTCCATTCATCTTTTCACATTTGTTTAAAAAATTTAATTCAATTTAATAGAAATTGAATTAATCATTAAAACTCCATCTATTATCAGCATTCATTTAAACTAAAAATCGTCATTAACATTTTATTATAAAAAAAATATTGACAATTGGAAATTAATATGGTTTAATTAAAAGTATGTCAACTAAAAAATTGTAATAATTTTTTTATCATAATTCTATCGCATAAGGAAATAGTACAGACATCTACAGAAGAAAGAAGAAACTAATTTTACATCTGAAGGTAGAAAATCAGCAAAAGATGACTCTCTTTCTTTACTTGATCTGCTAGATGGCAGCAAAATGGACATTATGAGATGTTTAACTATTTATGTTTCTATTAATCTTATGTTTCAATTAATTTATTTAGTTAGTATCATGTAGGGCAATCTTATATTGATAAATAATTAATCAAGTCAAGTTTGATCATATCACAATTCTATAACTGTAAATTATAATTCTGCTAAAACTGTAAATCTAATTTTTTAATTCTTAAATAAATAAAATTTGAAAATGATTATCTTTTATGAATTAATTTTTTCAGATAATATAATTAAATTACAGAATCAAATATATAAATTATCTATTTTTAAAAAAGGCATAAGTTAGTAAGCGCATCTAATTATTTTCTTTTTAGTAGCTAAATGATTATCTCAATATATATTGTATATATATTATTTTTTTTGTGATTATGTGTTTTGTCATGTATATCTTAATAATTTGTATGTTAAATAGATTAATAGTATGTAAATTAATCAATAGATTAATAAGCATTACTTATTTATATTTTTACTTATTAATATTTTAATTATATTTTTATAAAATTTTTCTTCAAAAGATAGAAGAAAATCTTAATATATTCTATATAATGTTTTAAATCTTAAATGTTACATTGTATAATTCTTAAATTTTTAATTTTATTTATAAATATTAAATTAAAAAGTTAGAATTTATAATTAAATTTTGAAAATATATTAATATATGATAAATTAAATTAAAAAATTTTAATTAATTTTTAAAATTAAAACTTAAAATTTAATATGTTGCGTTCTGATTTAAAAAAAATCTAATTTTTATATTTATTAAATAAATAGGATTGGCTATTTTAAATTATTTAATTCTTTCTTACATTTTAATGTAAGTGATTATCAAGTGACTTATTAATTATATGTATATTAATATATTAAATAATAATTAACTATTAATTTAACTTTTTGTTTTTGTATGTCAATAATGTTTAATATTGAAAATTAAAAATTTTGTAAATTACGAGGTAAATAAATTGATAATTCATTACCGTCGTGTATAATTCTCTTTATTATTCTCAATTTCAGAAGAATTGTCAATGATAGGAAATGGGATACAAAACCCCCACGTAAATAATTACATTTATTTATTTATCAATTTTACAGTGTAACAGTGTATAGGATACGCTGAATATAGAATAATCTCTTTTTTATCGTTTACTAATTAAGGCGATTAGTGTGTGTAAGTGACTCCGTCAGATAACATACATATTATATTATAGCACGTGTGTGACTTATATTGGTTACGATTAACAATTCGAACTTTCGTGGTTCGAATTTGTCTCGTAGTTCCCGTGTTCGTGGATTCGGTTCGCGCGGCGTTACACTTACCTTCGTTCGCGTTGTATAACAACAGATTTGATATTAAATATCTCGTAACGAAGTAAATTACTGTAAGTTAGTTCCCTTTTTTTTTACTCCTACGGTATTCGGTGCGGATAAGGCCACAATTAGTATTTCCGCGTGTGCGTCCGTCGCACACTCGTTCGCATGTATGTGTACTTATTTGTAAGTGTATACTTGTGTATATGCGCGTGCATATGTATATGTACGGATACGAGCTTTGTCCCTTTTCTTTGTCGTACATTTTTTTTTTCAACAAAACTCTTTTAATATGTTATTGCAAAAAATGTTCGCAGCACGTGTGTATGTGTATGTATGCAAGTTGTCTTGTGTCATATGTGTGTGTATGCGCGTGTGTGTGTATGTGTACGTGTGCGTTGCTTATTCGTGTGCGCGCGTGCGCGCGTTTCACACGAGATGATGATGGATCCCTATGTTGCGCGCCTATTTCTCTCGACGATCGAGAGAAAGGGAGAAAAGGACCGAGAAGAGAAGAGAGCCGGGAAACATCGTGAAAACCGAAACACGTACATATTGTTTATTATATCCTACTTCGACACGCGGTGTAATGCGTACAAAATCTGATGAAAATTTTAATTAACAAAATATTTTCACTCTCCCGATTTTTCGGACATTAAAATAATTTTCTCTCAAATTTGAATATATTAATAATTTTGGAATATTACATATAAGGGAAATTGGTAGATTAATTTTCTCATTTCGCGGTTCCGTTTATAAATTAACAGTTGACATATTATACATATTATATTAGATTTTATTATATTAGATACGAGAGAACAATGTCGTACAAAGAAGACAAGAAAAAAAAATAGTGACATGTCAATCGGGTAGACCTGTGTCGGTGTGTGGTGTGGATGTGTACGTGTTAGACCGTCGTGTTTTTCACGCGAGTGCGAGTCGAATAGAAATAACATCGCTATACGTATATCAAATTTTTAGTTCTTCATAAGAATATATAATAAGTAGGACTCTCTTTGTGCGCACACGCGCGCTTATCTCTCTACCATTGTACAAAGCAAAAACGTTATTAATATTAGTAACATCACGAGAGCACGCGGAGCGCTTATAGGCTTATTCATTATCCTAATCGACGTGTCCGTGTCAACGACTGTTTTATTATAGTAAGGCGATTTGATTTCTCTTCATCAAGCTCGCTGGTTGCGCATTCCCTTGTTTTTTATTCATATCTCTTTCACTCTTCGACATCCAATATCACGCGATGATCAGCGGATCATTTCGAACACAGGTAGATTCGCGTCAGTGTCCTCATAAATACACGTAGAACGAAATAACGAATAGACTAATGTCGCTATAACTACGAAGCTAGAAATGACTTTCGGCGCCGCCTTCCTTTCCTTCCGTACGATCGATCGGCGATCGTAAAGTGCTGACCAAGACGGGGACTTGGTCAGGGGATTCGCGAGCTTCGCCATTTTTTGAAAAAAAAAGTCGGCGCGGAAAATCTCGTCGAAACACGTCGGTTATTATCGTAACAAAAATTATCGCGGCGCAAACGCGAAGGTTTTTTGCTTTTTTTTCTTTAATTTATAATTTTTATTACATCTCCCCGCGATCTCTCGTCTCTCGATGCGGCTCTGCGAAGTTCTCTATCGTCTGCGTGCGTCTCAAGTTCGGCGGGTAAGATCGCGACGACGATATTATTATGGCGTGCAACAGAATCCGCGCTTGACTATACGGATTCCGTATCGGAAGTGCGTCTTGTTTCTCATTCTTTCTCTCCCTTCGCTCCTCCCCTGTCGATCCCGTTGTCAATCTCGTCGTCGTGAAGCCGCGCGCTTTACATCAGCTTCATCTTGGCGCACTCGGGACAGATAATGTCGTCGCCGTCGGTGATGAAGCCACGTCCGACCAGCGAAGTTTTACAGCCCGCGCAGATGAAGCAATCGTTATGCCAGTGCCTGTCCTCGAATGAGATGAAGCGAGTGCCACCAATACCTGCAAATTAATCGACGCAAATCGCGCTTGGATTAAATTTAATTCCAACTGTTCACTTAGATCGCGTTCGTATAATGTATTCGGAATTGTTTCTAACGGTAGACGTGCATTCACTGAAAGATCTATTGTCAAATAACAACGAGCACGTCATTGAATGACTTGATTATTGAAGGATCAAATCTAAATTTAAATTATTAACTGTTGGATTGTTTTTAGAAAATTTCGTTTTTTAAATCTTTCTAAAAATCTATCGCTCGATATTTATTAACAAGAATTTTTTTATTAATAATTAATGAAGACAATACGCACCAGTAATCGGCTTGGAGCAAGCGGTGCACCTCTTAGCGAAGAGCTCGCCGAAGCAGTCGGCGCAGTACGGTTTGTCGTCGCGCGACGTGAATCGTTGTCCCGCCAGGGAGTTGTTGCAGTTGCTGCAGGTGAAGCAATCTCTGTGCCACGGTTCGTTCTTATATGTCACGCCGCCGCTGGTGATGATCTGTAACAAAGAGTTCACGATATCTCGTAGGACAACTCGCTTCATCGATCCGTTACATCTTATTGCGATGCATTTCATTCGCGTATTTTTAGATATACTTCGTAGGACTTATTTCTCAAGATTTTTCTTTAAAATACGAAGAAAATAGGGGGAACTGAGAACAACAGCGAAAATCGATTAACTGGCTATTCGAATAAANGTGTAAATTGAAGAAGAGATAGTGAATGGATTATATATATTATGTAGACATATATGACATTAAAAAAAAATATATAAATATAATATAATATATATATAAATAAATAGAGGAAAAAGGAGAATATATGTATTCCTATATTCTCTTCTTTTAAAATGCATTTCCTTAGAATATGTGTGTATATATATATATATATATATATATATATATATATATATATATATATATATATATATATATATATATATGTATATATATATATATATACACATTGAAGCAAGCCGCGATATCGACGCAATATATGTATAAGTGGTTGAAGAGCCATTTGACAGACAATATTGAAGTTACATTATGCGCATCAATAGAAAAGAAACGAGTTCCAAAGGCTGCGAGTGACTATATGAAAGATTTATGGAAAAATGTTAAAAATATGCAGACATTTAAAAGCACACAAGAGATTCGTCGAAAATAAAAGAACATCTATAATTCAATGATTAATAGTTTGTGTTACATGTGAGTTAAACGAATACCAAATGTTGTTGATCATTTCATTTAATGGTCTACTGTAATTACTGTAAAGCATTAATACATTTATAGCGGCTGTATCAATGACTTTATCGAATTGAGATTTATGATCTCGCAACGAGATTTTTTTATTCGTTTGTTACGCTCGACGAGCTTTTTGCGCGACACGCAATAAACGTACGCGGGATAAGATGCGGAGTAATCATCGATACAGAGAAAGGAGTGGCCCACCTTGTTGCACTTAACACACCGGGTGGCGAACTTGTCCTCGTAACATCCGGCGCAGTAAATCTCTTGCTCGCGCGGGATGAAGCTCTTCGTGCCGATCGGATTCTTGCAGACCACGCAGCAGAAGCACTTCTCGTGCCATTGTCTGGTCTTGTATTCCATCTTCTTGGTACCTGAAACATATGCAAATGCGACAAAACAAAGTTAGAAAAATCGTGCCTTTAAGATTGAGCGACATTTAAAGATATTTAACAATATTTAATTTATATTCAATAAGTCTAATTGTAAGTGGAAGAGAGAAAGAGAAACCTACATTATTGTTTAAGTGTATGTTGTTTAAAATACAATATAAAAAAACCATCCAATATTTTTTCCAATTTCCATTCTTACTTATTACTCTGTTTTGCAAAATCTCTTCGTTCCACCTTTTGAGTTCATGTTCAATCGTTATGAGAACATTGACGTTCGATGATTGATGATTACTTCGCAGGGAAAGCAAACAAAATACAATGTTGTAAAAAGAAGACAAATGAAAGTTTCAAACAAGTGTAGCGCAGTTCGCTGGTCCGCATTTTAATATCCAAACAAGCGGATGGTTGCGTGTGGCGACTGGTAGGCTGCAATGCTGCAACTCAACAATCGCATGCATCATCGCGTGTTTCGCCCGAAATAAATTTTTCGTGAATTTCTTCACGAGCTCCCTTATTGGACACTCGTCTATAAAACACCCCTCGTTGCAAGCGAATTAGATCGATCCATGGAATTTCCTCGCCCACGATTTCACGTTTTGCTTCGTGCGGCCATAGAAAATGAGAACGGTTTGCTGCCGCGTATAAATCTCCGTCTTTTGCGATCCGCAATTAGCACATGCACAAGTGCAGACAGTCACATGGGAATGAGAACAGCCGTAAGAATTTAACCGCACTGCAGACTCGGGGTTTTGATTAGAAAGCCGCGTAATTGCGGTCCATGATGAATTAGGAAATTTAAATTATCGAGGCGTATATAAGAATAGAACTTTTAAAAAATACTATTAATTTAAATGTGACTATATTAACAGAATATCCCTGTTGATCTCTTTAGTTTTCGACATGATTTGTCAAAAATTTCGATGTTTATATATGAAAAAATAAACGCCGCTAAGTCGGCTGAACAGTCGTGACATTAAGATTTTTTTTTTCATGTCACTTTGCTCATCCATTGCCATAATCTATCACTAGAAACAAAACAGTCTCGGTTACTTGTTTTCATTAAGATTAGGAATATTATGAGAGGAACGTGACGTGACGTAATATTGTCTAGCAGATGAGTATTATCGTCTCGTTGTCGTGGTCACGTTCTGGCCCGTGAGTCGAGAAGCGGGCAGATAACACCGAAGATCATTGACTACAAAACGCAAATGTATTGTCTGTTGCTAATGCCATATTAATCATACCTCAAGCTAAAATTTTTATATTATCTTGATATAATAACGTAGTAATGTATTGTAACACACGCATCACATGAAATAACTATAAAATATAGAATATATCCCTCAGAATTTTCTACAGATATTTACATTTTAGAATAGAATCTTTTTAAATGCCTTACTTTAAATTAATATATATTAAAAATCATTTAATATTAAATTTCTATTTTAATTTTTTATCATATTTTAAATTCTATGTAGGATGCATTTGTAAATTTATAAATTTTTGGAAATAATAATTGTATCTTTGAAATAATAATAAATGTATCTTAAATTTTAATATATATCACATTTTTAATTTTTTTAATTCTTTTTTTTCATTCAATTAAGCTCTACATTATGCTGTTTTCTTTCTCTGTACATTTAATGAATTTTATATCTAATTTTAAAACTTTTGTGAAATGATACATACATGTTATACATATAGAATCCAATTTGACACGTAATAAAATTTATTCGCACAGAATGAGGCGCAATATTTCGTAAGTGTTTTTTTCGCGTTTTTTATTTTTCCTGTTTTGTCTGAGAGACAAGAAGATGAATTAACAACGTCTGTCTATTTCGAAAGGTGATCCAAAGCCCGGCCAAATGACATACTTAAATATGACATTAAGTATAATAACGTGTCTCGTGAATCATCAGTTCAATCCTAAATGTTTATGACATAGAATCACGTCTGAGAGATGAGTCTCTCGACGATCGAAAAGCTTGTTTCATTAAAGAATGCTCAAATCTCATCTCCGGTTTTTTTTTTCGTCGAAGATAGGCGGATTTCTGAACAGAATATATTATATAATATCGCGACTTTGTTAAAATAAATTCTAAATTCTCTTCTTGACTAAGCTCTTCAATGTATCTGAAGAACACTTAATACTCTATCGAGAATAATGTCTATATTATTGCGTATTGACATGAATGTCAATAATCATCTCCATCACAGATGTAGATGTGGTTATTGAACAGTGCACAATATCTATCCAATACTAGCTCGTTAATCATCGTGAGTTGATTGGTTAAATTATTCAGTCGTCACTAAGCACTTTGTCAAATTTTGTTCAATCTAGTCTTCTAATTATATCGCTATCCACAAACTACTAATTATTCATCTGTTACGTTATTCAAACGACTAATTATATCTCGACCGCGGTACACGTGGTAATGCAGAATCGAAAATATTAAAGTAAAATTGAATTAATTCATCTTATGAGAGTTCGTGCATATTTGACAGTATTTTGTTACAAATAAAAAATGATATAGGCATCTCCAAATTTATTTTTTTCATTAAAGAAGATATTCACATTACATATATTTAAATCGATACATTCAATCTGTAGATAAGATTTATTAGAACATCTATTTTTAATATAGAATTAAAAATCTTTATTTTTTGTTATCTTTTATAAATATCTAGATCTACTTTCTTTTAGAAAGTATGTGCACATTTGATATTTTTATTTTTGCCATTTATTTTAGCCATTTATGTGTCAAATCTTTAAACGCATTTATTTTACGTTTCGATGTTTTTCGAGGTGCACACTAAAGATGGACATTCTGATATCCATGTATCTTTCGTGCACGACACGCCGCCTCCTGGACCACTATGACTCAAATGGAGACTCGTGACGTCACGTCAGCCAGGCAATACCTCCGTATATGTATAAAGCTGATGGCCCAAGGCCGATGTGGTAATCTTATGCGCGTTGCGTTGTAATCCACGTGTTATTCGCGATATGAACGGTGCGTACATATTAAAAATTGGGTATATTTACATATCCTTCATCAACATAAAACGTTTATATATAGTTATTATGTAACATCCTTTTATATATACAATCTTAGTTTAATCTTTTAAGATGTGAAGGAAATCTAAAAAATTAAAAAAAAAACAACGGATATGACAAGTAGTAGTATTTTACTCACGGATTGAGCATTTAAATAAAAATCCGCTTGATGACAGAATCTATGAATATAAAATAATTAAATGTATCTGCTCGTGGGGCATTCAGATAAATGTATATTTAAAAATACGAATGCTTAATATAACAGTTGCTATATATTTCAAGACATAAAGCAATTCATAGTTCTTGATACACGTGTTAACCGTATGGAATCGCACCTCATTGACAGGCACGAGAGATGCGCTTTAACACCTACTTAAGAAGTGTCATTCACGCTCTTAAATGACCTGTTCGTTCGTCACGGTAATGAAGCGTCTCCCGGCGTCATGACGAGGAAGATTTTTCGATTACCGCAGATACTCCCAGACATCATTTGAAACTCATCTTATTAAGCCTTTTCTTATGTATAACGCAATATCACGATTCTTGTAACATGTTTTCGTCGCGACCATTAACACGAGATGCACGAAGTATTCCAAACTACTGGACATCCATTTGTTTATCGTTTCTTTAGCAATAGACATCCATTAAGACCTGTTAGTCCCTTCATTGGCCAGATGAGTAAACAGTCCAACGGAAACATTATCTATTTCTGTAACTGTGAATGCCATCGTTAATTATCATCATTCTTCTTCTTTGACGTTTGCCGATCGTTAATATGATCATTCAGATGGATTTTATGATTATCACTTGTCAAATTGGTAACGCACCCTCCTAAGCTGACTCTATCTCGAGGCGGAAGCTGCCATCTCTTTCCTACGTCAGATCTAAATATAATTCAATGAGAAGCAGACGCTGTCGTGCGGTTGAAATTTCCTGACCCAGGCAAACTCTGTTCGCTAAACGTACGAAAATGAATGATAAAAAATTATAAATTGCTTAGCTCATGCCCGCGAAAGTATTCACAAATGAAAATTTCTTTCAGCCTTATTTTTAATCCTGTGCCTTCTCGACTTTCAATGATACTTATCTATAAATATATTTTTATTTTATATATACAATTAAGTAATGTCAGCGTCATATTCTTTTTTATTTGATTAATTATTTGAGCAAAAATACAGCAGAAATAATTAAACATTGAATGTCTTCTTTCATTCTTATGTAAATAAAACATGAATTTCGTATTAAAGATCGGACTTGCGGAAGAAGTCGCAACTCAATAATGATACGTTTGTTTGGGCATGCCACACCGATTGACATTCAAGTAAGTATGTATCGATGGAACGATTGGCCGTTATGCAGCGATTGATGACATCATTCATAATAATATACCGATATCAAGTCCCTTATCCAAATGGAATCGTGTTTTCGATGATATGCGATTTCGATAATTCGGCACGTATAACTGCATCGATTACTGATGTTTTTTTCTCCCCATTCAACTCGTTCATCCACCCGTGCATCGATCCTTTTCTTTGCCACTTCAGCAATAAGACGTTTACAAACAGGACAGTTCGTTACAAATTGCACAATTGTTCGTATCTCTCGTAATGCGTACAGTAATGCATGTTAAAAGTTCTGACAAGACGATCGAAACGAGTTGCATAATTTTTTTTTCATCACAAAGCCTTAAACACGTACAATCGAGACTGTAGACTTTTTCATCGCATTAAAGTGAATTCCAAAGGCATTTCACAACAATTTTTACGTCAATCATCATGTATGATCGCTGACAATGTCCGATTACATATAATAAGCTAATAAATTATGGTGTATCAGAACACATGTGTTTTTTTAAACGTTTATTTAATTAAAAAAGATATCCTCCGATAACTTTCGTCACAGGTAATTTCAACGATTTGACAGTTTCCCAATTTAACGGTACATGACGAAACGATTCTAATCACTAATTGAATTTTCGTTATGAATTAGAAATTAATTGCAGATTTGTTTTTTTTTAAATTGTCCATTTGATTCGACGAGATCGCGATAGAATGCGCATGCAATTCAATATATTTAACCGCAGCGTACACGTGCTGAGACTATCTCGACGTTTACGATGTCGTGAGTCACGTTCGCAATAAAATCAATCATAGATACGCGAGCAGGCACAATCGTCGTGCAAACCTGCCCGCCTATACAGAGTGTTCAAGGTTTCCTTACATTTCCTTCTATCTAGCAATCTTTCGATCAATTTGAAATTGATTTAGAGTTCGCAAATTATTAACTATTAAAAATTTAAGAAAATTTAAATGAAACTTACAATGAAGAATACAATTTTAAGGAAAGTTTGAGGGATAGATAATAAAATATTATTTAACTTCAAAGTTCGACTTAGAGTTCGAGTTTTTTCTATCGTATATACGAATAGCTTGCAATAGTTCAATCACATTGCTATCTTAAAATTAGACGTTATTATTACAATAGACGGGCACTTTTGTAATAATATAGTACAGTATCGCGGGAATATAAATGGTTCCGTAGAAGAAAGATTAGATGCAAATCGATTGAATTTCATTATCATATTTTAGTCACCTACGTGACCATATCGTATTTCCGCATTTTCACACACTCAGCAGCCTGATATCGCTCGATGATATAACCTATATTTCCAATTTAATGCATAAATTTAATTGTATATTTAATACAATTATAAGCAATATTAAATACAACTAAAATCTTGATTTATACACTAAGATTTTACCAAATAAAATCAGACTTGTTTATACATACACATATTTATCTGCTAAATGAATTATTTTTCTAAAAAGAGGAATAATTTTTTTAAATATATACATGATACATGAATCATAAAGAGTTTTTTTATTCAGACGAACTCTATTATGCTTTTCAAATTTACATTATTTTTTCCTAACTGTTTTTCGAAATTAATTCCGACTTACTTATCGGATTTACTCGTCTTGAAAACTCATAGTTATTTTTACGGATGACTCTCGCGCGTGCCTATATCGCTATATTACTGATGATACTATTGAGTGGCTGATTTGAATAACCATATTTGTTAGTTACACCTTCCCGTACCCGCGTGCGATTAAATTAAGAGAATAAGGACGCGTAGTACAGCATTTACGTAGTACAACCGAGATTTTCTCGATCTCCGCTGCGATTCCGTGCAAATATTTGTCAAGCTTAAACGTAATCATGCAAATCCACACGCAGACATACACGGCGACGAGAAGACACACTGGTAATCTTTCGCGTGGGCATTATCATCAACGATAAGGAGGGGGCGATAATTGCAGAACAAACGTATTATCGCAGTATCGAAATGAATTAAATCGCGTGAGAAAAATTCGAGCCGATGCGTCACATTGATCCGATGCCTGTTCGTTTGGGAATTAAGACTTTGCATCAGATGGCAATTAGCAATTAGGTAGCCGAATGCACTGTACACAGCCGAGCAACTGTGGGCACTGGTGTTTCCTGATAAGGTCACGCTCGAGGTTCTCTATCTTTCCTCTCTCTTACTCTCTTTTTCTCTTTCTTCTTCCATAAAGGTTGCGATATCGTTATGTTCAACCGGTTCTGATACATCTAGTTCTCTCGATCGTTGAAGGATTTTGAAAATGAGCCCTTTTATCCACTTTACAACGCGAGAACAAGTAAAAGATTCTTTGTCAGATGCACCAAAGATGAAAATCTTATGTGTCATTTCTTCGGAATATTCGATATATTTCGATATACTTACAAATATGGTTGTAATATTTTTTATTATATCACTATATGTGTTATATTAAATGCAATTTTAATTAATTAATTAAAATATGATTTGAAAATAATTATTCTGACTAATGATCTCTAACGATTTTGTACAATATATCTCCAATATATTAAAAAAAAAAGAAATTTATATTGTATCACTTATATCTGCATTATTTTTGCAACTGCATTATTGATAGTATATCATGTGAATATTGAACATTAATAATATTCATAATATAAAACTGTTTATTTAAAATAATATTCTTAAGAAACTTAAAATGTTACTATTTTTGACAATAAAATATCTTGCAATGTGCCGTATGTATATTCTTCAAGTTTTTTGACGGATATAAAAATTATTATTTCACTAAAGTTATCGAAAATTATTAAATATCGAAAAATTATATTATTTCACTAAAAAGATCATTTATTTAATTTATTTATTCATTAATTTATTTAAAACGAGATTTATTTAATTCAAAACGAGAGTATGCATGAGTATGAATGACATACATATATATATATATATATATATATATATATAGCCATGATATTTATATTTATCTATTATATTAATACTAATAAATATTAATTTATATCATTGGTTTATAATCTGTAAATTGAGCGATCATCGTTTGGATCATCTCTTTTCTTCGAATCTCCGACTAGACAATCTTTGTCCAGGCAGCATTTGAGTTTAGGATCACTCTCTTTGAGGAATATATTCAAGATCGCGACATCTTCGACCTTCTTTATTATCGGTCTCTTCTCATCCGTCTTCATTTGCAGGCGTTCCTTAAGCCATTTATTCAACAAATGCTTATTCCAGCAGTAACCCGATTTTTCTATGAGTCTTTTACTGCAGTTGAATATTTCTCTCGAAATAGTTGTACATACAAACACGTATGCTTGCACCGGCTGCCACGAAGTTTACATGAAACGTGAACTCGCAGAAACAAATTTATGCGCCTCTTTTCAAGGCGTTCAATGATAATCACGATTAGATCTGTGATCATGATTTACGACATCGAGATAAATTTACACGAGATAGGAATTAATTAAGAATATTTTTAATTATAATTGATAATTGTCATACCAACATGATTATTTTTATCAAAATATTTACCAGTTTATTAGAATTGTTATTTCAATTCTGTACTATTAACTCAATTCCTTTTTATTTTGTCAAGCAAGGATCGAGCGGATTTTATTAACGCGCGAAATAAATCGAAAAAGGAGAGAAGAAATAACTCCATACGCCGAATAATCAAACATCCAACAACTCAATACGTCGAATAATCAAACGTGGAGAATCAAACATGCGATTGAGCCAAGATTTTACAAACTGAAAGTAAATTGCTTTTCGGTTCTTATTGAAGTCATTATTGTGTCGTGTGATAACTTGACTGGTATATAGCAAATGAAAAAACATTCTATTATCTTTGATTAGTACTTGCGGATTATATTATATCTCTGTCACATTACGAAAGAATTTTACATATTGTGAGTTTCGATCATCGATAGAACTGTAAATTAAAATTATATTATTTAACGCGAATGTGTATCTATACACAAAATTTTAATAATGGATTTTTGTTTAATTTAAAATCGATCTTTTCACAATATATTAATAATTAATATGACCCTATTAACTTTGGTGTTATAGGCGATTGAATATAAAGATTCTTCAGCCTCTTAAACTTTCGATGTTAAGAATGACATGACAAATAATTCTGTAGATTTCTGTGCAAAATTTGTTAAGGAAATTTTATAAGAAAAATGATTCATTTTCTCTCCATTATTATTATTATAAACTCAAAGCAAGAGTATATGCCATAGTTGCGATATTTATATTATATTAATGTTAATAAATAAATACTAATTTATGTCAACAGTGTGACATAATCCGTTTTTGAGACGAACGATCGTCGCGATCGTCACCTGGGTCTGCTTTCTTCGGGTCTCCGATCAGACAGTATTTGCCCAGACAGCATCTGAATGTAGAATCGCCCTCCATGGGGAACATGCTGAAGATCGCGATATCTTCGTCCTTCTCTTTCGCCCTTTTGATTCTCTCCTCACCCACAGTCTTCGTTTGCAGGTGCAGCTTGCTCGACAGCCGCTTACTTAACGCGTCAGTGGCCATATTTTCTTTCGAAAAGTTTATACAAATAAACACGCGTGCATTCACCGCGCTGCCGCGAGATTTACGCGAAACACAAACTCACTGAAACAAAACTTTTGTGCGCCTCTTTACACGGCGCTCTATGATAACTGCGATTGGACCTGACCTGTGATTATAATTGTTAACGTCAAGATAAAGTTACGCGAGACAATCGCGAATTAACTGTGATTTCTATTTTTACTTCAAATGGTTAAGCGCTCGTTTATCAGTTTATCCAAACTGTCATTTCAATTCCGAACTATAAGTTTAATCTCTTTTTAATTTGACGAGTAATCAAAGAATCGAGTTAATTAAAGTGCGAAATAAATTGCGAGATAATGAAGGAGAGGGAAAACCCCGTAACCCGGTGTGCCGAATAATCAAACGTGGAGAATCGAGCGTGCGATTGGGCCGAGGTCTTACGAGCCACTGAAGGCAGACCGCTCTTCGGTTCTCGCTGGAGTCACCGTTGCGGGCAGGCGCAACGTGTGTTACCGTGTGATAACTTGGCCGTTATATAGCCAACGAGAGAGCCATTCTACCATCGCTGGTTGGTGCCCGCGGATTATATCTGGACACGCGCCTTCATTTCGACCGCGGATCCGTGCTGATCAAAGACGCACTGTAGGAATCCTTCCCTACTGGCCAACTCACCTTCCCAATAGGGAAAACTTTACATAATAAAACTTTACAATTCCCGAATTACATTATTTTAAATAAAACGAGATAATTCACGTAATGTTCTTATGATAAAATAAAACTTGTCACGAATGGAACGAATAATTGATTTAAATATTTTTCAATAAATTTGCTAAATCACGTGCACTTCTTTTTCGATTAGGATATTTCTATCGTAGTCACGTTACGAGTTTCTCAAGGATTTCTGCATATTGCAAGCTTCGATCATCAATGGAATTGCGAATTAGAATTATATCCATCTAATTATATCCGCGACATGTTTCCATATACAGAATTCCCGCGCAAAATCCTGACCTCAATTTTAACGATGAGTCTAATTTGAAATCAGTTATTTTACAATATATTAATACAATTCTAATATAATATCTTTGGAATCAGGCAATTCAATATGTAATTGGTGAATTGAATTTTTAATAATATTGTGGCAAATAATGAAATTTACTTTTAAGGGAACATGATTTGATTTTTTTAAACGTTGATTAATGTGCTATTGTATTCTGTATACAATTGCAACTTTATTGAAGTTGTATAATTTGACAGAAAAACTATTTGAAATCTCTCTATTTATATTTCTTTACAATTTCTACATTTTTCTTAAGAATAATGTAGAAATTGTACTTTTTAAATATTTTACAAATTGAATTAGATTTATGATATATGTCATTTAATAACTAGATTTCTTTGATTAACATTTATAAATTGTTATTCATATTTCGTCAAATTAAGGTACTTAAAGATTTATCTACGGACATCGAATGATTAATGATTCGTAATTTCTTTGAACCAGTTATCTGGAAAAGTTATCTCACGTGACTTGCACGTAAGTATCCATATGCAATTCTCTTCAATCTATTCTTCAATCGACATCAGAAGAAAATCATGGCGGAAATAGATATGAAGGAAACAGGAAACCTCGATGTTCGAGCAGATCGTATGTTCGCGGTATCGTGAATCCGATCGGAATGCATTAACGATTTCAAAGATTGATACGTAGTTCGCGAAATGTCAAACTTCGTATACAGATACACGTTGGTACCAAATCATTCACGCCGACAACTTCTCGATTGACCCTGACGAACTAATCCTTTTTATCTGTCAGAAGTGAAATTGGAATTGGTCCCGACTCCCACGCCATCCGACCTTCCTCAACGTGTCTTCCTCACGCAAATCATTCCTAACGAACAATTATGTTGTGAGAACAATGCGAGCTGAATCCAAACGATAAGCGAATATTTTTAGAGCATGCGTCACAAACTTCGACAAAAAGTCATAGTATATTGGTAAAAATTATAGTTTGCGAAGTTTCTTGAAATTTAGCATCAAAAGTTTTACTTTTTCTGAGATCTGCGCTGATCAGAATCTTCTGCTTTATTCCAGAACGAAAAATGTTTCTTATCTCTTTTGCTTTGTCACAATCTTTTACACTCTTTTGAATACTTAGATATTTAAATGTCATCTATTCAAAGGGAGAATTTCTCTCATTTGCTTTATTTCATCGATATCAAGATCCATAAGTCGACACACTTTGCACGCTTAGATATTTAAATTACATCCAGCTATCTCGAATAAAATGACATTTGTACTATTCAGAGGTTTTCTATAGCATTTTTTAATTTGTCTCGTAATCTTTCGAATGGATCGTGGTGCATAGTGTAAACTGTATTATAATATAGGTCATCGATCTTGTGTGATATCTGCCAAGAAGGTTGCGCGTACTTTAAGCCAACTTTGAGCAACAAATGGATACGGCGATTATCATCTCGGATAACAACCGGTTCCTTCGTCGGTTTATCTCAAAAAAGGTCGATCGTCACGGTTGACCACTAATCTTCATTGTTGACCCACTTACACGATTTCGCATTGGATGCATCGGAAAGATTGCTTTTCGATAAACTCCATTAGTTTACGATATTTCCCTTCCATTGTAGAAAGTGAAAAAAGTATATAGCTTATAATATCGTTATATATGTATTACATATTATATTTTATTAATTGTATTATAATTTTTATAAAACCGATTCTGCGATATGACTTTTACGACTTTCGCCTAAGTTTTCAACTAGATTATCTCTCAAAGTTTATCTTTCTTTCAATAGACAAAGAAAAAGCTTTTAAATGCGAAATAATCAAAGAGATAAAATTAATACTTAGATTTAAACTGAGCTCATTACAAGATAAACATTCCCATTGTCCACACTTATCGATTTCATTATCTGTCATTTATTCTTGTAGCTGAAGAAAACTTTGTGTAAAAAGACCACTGAGTTTAAGATCAATCTATGAAAAAAGCTATTTGAAAGATAGGACAAGATATCTGAATACGAAAGAAAGATAAATGCAACTTAATTAAGATGTTTAT
Organism: Tetramorium alpestre; assembly: GCA_021460005.1. NCBI lineage: Eukaryota > Metazoa > Arthropoda > Insecta > Hymenoptera > Formicidae > Tetramorium > Tetramorium alpestre. Next base: position 308,450 of record JAJVSH010000067.1, on the reverse strand, counting down.
GTAAAACGATTTAATATTATTAGAGAGCTGGTGAATTAGACGTAAAATGACGTACTCAATCTCAAAACGGTTCATAATAATTGGCCCGTGTCTGAAGCCTGAGCCTTGACTCAGTTACCTTAATAAGAAACGCCGAATGCAAGATCTATCGGTTTTTCTCTTTCTCTCGTAGTCGTTCACGCTCGTACCTGACACCATGAATCACTGTCGGAGAACGATTCGCCAACGATCGATCAAGAACAGGTGTTAACGCGGTCGTAGGTGGAAATTGCTAGGAGATTTGTTTCTGACTCGGCCTTTCATTGTACACCATGACTCTGTTACTCCGTATTTATCTCTCTCACTTCGTAAATTATACTCTTCTCACGTTCGTTTACGTTTCATGATATAATCACCGATGTGGTCATCCAGACAGAGATAGCCGATTAATCGAAACGTTTATGATTTATGTTTATCGATTGCGTTGATTGCACATTAGATTGATTGCGTATTTATATTTTTACGTTTTAATTTATTTTTACATTAATTGTTAGAAGGCATATTCAATCTCATTAAAATCAAATAAATAGAATTTATAAATTTATCGGAAAGTTCATGCGATGCAGTAAATGAAAAAGATTACATTATTGCATTGGAAAATTCGTAACTTTTTTGGGCAACATATTTGTTCTAATCTTCTATTCTTCCTATTTTCATTTAAAATATAAAAAAAAGAGAGAAACAAGAATAAAATATTCTTATTAATTGCAAATTGAGTGATCATAGATATAGAAAAACTTTTTTTTTCAATAATCAAATTTTATCGTACAGAGCCTAATGTAAATCTAAAGCTTTGTGCAATTTCAATAGATTTTCTTGCATCGTTAAAAAAAAATAGATGGAAATTGCGTTCTTGCATTTCTTATGGTTGGCGTGTATGTTATAAATAGCCATAAACAATTATGATAACTGCGTCAGACATAAATAAATCATGAGCATACAAACGTATTTACATTTGAAAGAGATCGAAGTCCCATGACATTTTAAGGATCTCTTTAACTTTGTCGTAAGGAAATTAACTACAGAATTAAGATATTACGTACCAGCACGGAAGATCTCGCCGCATCCATCGCAACGGCTGGCGAATTGGGCGTCGTAACAATTGCCGCAGTAAATCTTGTCCACCTTGCTACCGAACTGTTTGTCCACCAAGGACACTCTGCACCTGTTGCAGAGGAAGCAGGCCTCATGCCAGTGCTTATCCTTGTACGACAAATCCTGAAAATGACATTGTATGACATTAATTCTTTTTATATTAATTTTTTATTTTTATCTTACGTAATTTTATTTTATTTATTATAATTTGGGAAAATCTTTCTAGTAACACAGTATATTAGCGTAATAGTGAAACATAATATAAATATTACATATAAAAAACGTGCAATATGAATAATACATTTGCATTTTTTCTAACAGTACTGACTTCACATTGGGAAATATTGACCAATGCATTCTCGATATAACTAATGTTTAACCAATATAGTATAACGTTGTGCTACTAGGGGTATACGTGTAACTGTTTCACCAAATACATTTAATGACAAAAAATTACAAGGCTTGTTTATGCAACGATATAAAAGCGATTCATAAGAGATTCAAATATTTGTCTTGGTAAAAATTCGATTCTGAGACAGCTAAAATTATATGATTTTCATCAGAAATGCGAATATGCAAAATAGCATTAAGTTATGTATTACAGAAGAATTTGATTAATCTTCCGCAAACAGTGTCACGTATGTTTTATCTAGATAATTTCTAGAAACCATTGCGGATGCTGAGATCATGAGCATTATTAATCATATAAATTACGTAATTCCGCATGGTGATGATGGTCACGAGGAAAATAACGTCTTCACTTTTCCACTACAGGTCGATGATATTTGCGCGTGGGATCGAACGAAATATTACAATAAAGGTGACCGCACGCGCGGGAAAGAGAGAGAGCGGAAATCGGTGCTCGAAGCCGATACACGGCACCTGCATCATCGCTTCTATTTCTAGAAATGAGTAAGTCAACGCCCATGCCTCTCCATCTATTGACACCGGGTCTCGTAATCATTCGACGGTTGCTAATTACGCCTTTAGGCTGTACAATGAACGAAGTAATTTATCGTTCGCATACGCATCGAAATGCGTAACCTAGCTCAAGAACGTTCAACAAGGACGATTTTCTGATCAATCCTGACTTAACATATTTTTTTCACATGCAATACGCAAGTATAATTTAAGAGTCATTCATCTTATTATTTATCTTATTATTACGACTTCAAGTGTTTATTTTATATATCGAATTATGGTTTATGTTTTGAAAATGAATACATAAGAAAATTACAGAGAGATCTAAATAAAAACTAATAAAAATTCCGATCTGGTTCTTTAAATGGAGAAGCATAGTTGGAGTAATTATATATAAAATTTTTTTATGTGATAAAAGTACCTTGGAGTCAATGCCGATGATTTTGTTGCATTCCTCGCAGCCATTGGCGAAAACGCTTTCGTAGCACTTAATGCAGTAAGGATGCTCGTCTCTGAGAACGTAGCGCTGTCCTGTCAGAGATTCGTCACACTGCCAGCAACAGAAGTGGCCGCTGTGCCAATCCTTGTTCATCGCCTTTGTGTACTCGCCACTGAAAATCAACTGCAACGCGAATATCAAGCGTTTAGAATGCGTGACACACTCGCGGAGAGTTGTCTCGGAGCTTTTACATCAGTCAATTGTATGGTTCTGTATCAAAACTAATTCTAAATCAAATCTGTACGATGTTCTTCAAACTAGAAAATTATAAGGAGCTATATTAAAATTAAAATTAAAATTTTGCATAATAATAAAAAATACTTTTCCTTTAGTAAAACATCTTAAAATAGAGATATATAGAACGCACCCACAAAACTCAAAAGTAGATTAATTAAATAATAAATATTAATAAAAGGATAATTATAAAATTCATAAAAAATCTAAAAAATGTCATGTTTGAAAAATAATATAAAAATATTTAACTCCTTATAATTTCCATTCTACCATCACACATAAATAAGTAAAAGGAAAAAATAACATAAAAATAAGTAACAGAAAAAATATTTTACATTATTTATTGTCATTATGTTTATAGTTTGCGTTACTTTGTACATTTTTATGTAAATCAGTTTGTTTTAATAGAAAGAGTATTGTCCAATGTTTGCGTAGTGGTACTTTGACTTTGTTGCTACAAACTATGACATAATGTGCAACGTTGGTAGTTTCATGTTTCCCATGTAAAATTGTCAAACACATGTCGATTTTTAAATTTTGTTTTATAATGTTAAATTGTATACTAATTGATATGATAATTTATCTTTCATAATATTCATATGTGGCATAAACATCCTTTACTGTTTGTACATAAAAGAAAGAATAAATTAGTGATTTGAAATATTGAGATTTCTCGAACTCTTAAATTCCATTTATAAATATATAAATGTACAGTGAGTTAGTTTAAATTTTATCAATTTTAATTGTCAATTATGCTTTTAAATTAAATTTTTGTTACGCATTTTAGATTGCCTTATTCCTACACTGATTTTTGAAAGTTTGATGATCGAGAGGAAAATCATTCATAATAGTTAAAATATTTCCTTAAAATTTTGTGGAAATGACATAAAATATACACCTATTTGGAGGTAAAAAAAAATCGCTCCTCTCAAGGTATTGTATTTTACAATCTCGTAGAGAGTTCTTCGATCGCTTTTTTTCGTTCATGTATTATATGCGATCATGGCGAACTGGAATCGTTGATACGTGCTGGTAATATGTACCTTGGATGAGTGCTGTTGTATGTGCTGGCTGAGTATTTCTGTACAAAGTCATATCTATCGTGACGCGCGTATGACTGTACAAATCTTGTTTTGAGCGTTTTCATTGCATGAATGTTCTCTTTTTATTTTTTAATGGCATTTACTTGCTTTATCAGTCTTTGAAAAATCATTAAATAGCAAAAAAAGTTATAGATGTTCCAATCATACTTATTACAAAGTGTGTACTCTTAATTACATTTTTCTATCACAAATAAGCTGCATATCTAAAAGATATATATATATATATATATATATATATATAAAACAAAATATATTATAAAATTTTTCGAAATATTTAAATTATTTTATAACCCTCTTATGTGTTTGCTGATATCTCCCTCACTCATTTTATTCCTAAAGTTTGCGTAAAACTCTGAGTTTAAATAACGCAAAAACATATATATTCATATATTGTCACAATAAATTATAAAATTATATAAAATAATAAATTTAAAAATTCCAGATAAAGCATCTAATTTATTTATGTGTATAAGTAAATATGCTACTGTTTTAAAAATATATTAAAAAATTTCTTGCTTTCGTTTTCAATGTTTCGATTAACTCGACAATCTTAAAAATAAAATGCACTTTTCCATTTTTTTTTCTAATAGAAAAAATCGTCCTAATTAATGAGTTTTCAAAGGCAGATAAGACAATCGTGTAGTCTTATGAAAGAAGAACCGTTTCTCTTTTCCTCATGTAATTTTGGAAAGGCTCGAGTTCCTGGAGCGTCACCCTAATCCTCGTCATGATACGGCAAGGTCGGATTGTGGCCCACAGTCACGAAATGTCAGAGGATATCCGGAGAGGATCATTTACGACGAGTGATATCGTTTTAGATACGGCAAGTTCGGTCCTTGCGTGACGAGATCGAAACGCGATGCTCGAAGTTAATCTTTCTTCACTCGCGAGTATTTTTGGCCGCTCGTAAATCGCCCGAGTTCGAGTGAACGGAGTGAAATGGTGTTTGAAATTAAACGCGTCGTCGTCTTCCAGGTTACGATCAAACCGCAAGCAAAATGAAACCATACGCTTATACTAATTTTTGTGTGGTACGATTATTATGTTTGTATAAATTATCTATAGAAAAAGATTGAGAGAGCAAGAATAATTTTTAAAAATTGACATAATTTTGATACTACCGATAGAAATGCCACAAGACGTATTTTCTCCCATTTATAGTATCGAGCAACGTCAAAATTCAAAGAAAAATTCTAAATTCCAAAAATATTTAATAATAATAATATTTATTATTAGAGCGGAGCCTTTTTTCATTTTAGGCTGGTGGTACCAATAAGCTTTGTTAAGTAATCCTACAATTAGTTCACAATTTTTTTAAATGATCTATATTACAGTCATACTTAATGAAGAAAAAGATTCACTTAACCGAGATCAGCATGAAACTTTGACGAAACCAGCTGACGAATGTCCGCGTTGTCTGTGCTATCTACTATCACCATCGCTACCGTGATTCCGATCGCGCGCGCATAATTTCCGGGGTGACGCTCGCAAGATCCCGCTGCCGGATGATGCGAATCGTGAGCACGACAATGAGACCACGACGACGGCGGGCCGTCGTTAAGACGATCAAGAAAGAAGAAGTGATAAAGAGGCAATGCGGGTCTGCCGGATTGCATCGTCAGCCAGCACATACTCTTCGATGGCGTGGTGGTTCTGCGTGTTGTCGACCTCGGTGATCGTGACCTCCGACGCATTCTGATCGCTGCTCTCCCGGCGTTTGCTCGTCTTCTTCACTTTGCGCACCTTGCGCTCGGTGGTCGTGTACACTACACTGTCTACGTCCGCCATCTCTGCGTTCTACCCTCTTTCGTCTTCTGTCGTCGCGATGCGTTCTCTCCTAGGCGACAGAATCAACTGCGGACTGTCGTATTCGGACGACTCTCTCGAAAGGGTGAAAAGGATACGAGAAGAGAGGACAACGAGAGGGGGAGAAAAAGAGAGAAAGAGAAAGAGAGAGAGAGGGAGAGAGAGAGAGGGAATCCGTGAATTTTTCGACGTCGGTTTGGAAAAAGAAATCGGAGCGGCGAGACTACTGGATCCGGGGCTACTACTGCTCAGCGGCTTTCAAGCTTGCGAACTGACTGAAATCTAGGATCGGCCCGCTCCGGGCGTCATCATATCGGGACGCTATTTTCGGCGTCCCGACGACTCCAGAAACGCGCCGCGCCGCGCGCGCCCCCTTCGCCACCCTCCTCCCTGCCATCCGACTCCGCTCTCTTTTCTCCGCCACCCTTCTGCTCCGTCGTCTCTCTTTTGGCGTAGCCTCTCCTTCTCCTGAATCTCGATGCAGTGTGCCGGGTGCAACTTTTCTACGTTATGCCCGTTTACTCTTTCTCTCTGTCTCTCCTTTTCTCTCTCTCCCTCTTTTTCCTCGAGTTTCTTCGAGCTTCTTCGAGCTTCTTCATCCCGCTCTCCCCGTCGCTTCTTTTGTACGATTTTCCAGTTCAGATACCAGTGGCCGATCTTCTCGATGACATCCCCGCCCCTTCCTCCCACTTTCTCTTCTTCTTCTCGACGTTCTTCTTTTATGAGTATTTATGGAGCGGCCTGTATCTCCGTTTTGCGCGAAGAAACGAAACGGGGTCGACGTAGTCTGACGCGAATTCCGGAACAACGGTTTTGCTTCGCGCAGCTCCTGGGATTTTTCAATACCCGGAGGAGAACGGGGAACTTCCGACGCGGGTGCACGCTTCGTTAAATTCATCTCTATTCAGCTTTATCCTCCGTGTTAAATCGTTGATGTCGCGTCGCCGTCGCCGTTGCTGTCGCCATCGCCGCCGCCGTCGTCGCGATTGCTACCGCGTGCGACAGTCGCGAAAATACTCGGCGAAGATTTATTTTTCATAGCGAAATGCATGTTTGAATAATCGGTTTTAGCAATTTATGGCTGCGAGTTATTATCGACCCCAATCGACACGATGTAACCAAGAATTGTGAATATGTCGCGTCTAAAAAGATTTTAAAAAAGAAGAATGGTTCTTCAGCAACGCTCATGTTTAAAATCAGAAAAATATTAATGCTTCATTATCACTTCGTCAGTATTATAAATAATTCATTAAAAGTGCAAAATTTTTTTTAAACTTGAACATTCGTGATTTAATTTTGATCGCTTTGGTTTGATCGAATAAAAATTATTTCTTGCTTAGATATCACTTACTAATTTTTTGTTTAATATTTAATGAGGTAAAATTTTTTATAGATTTATTTTGTCACAAATAATGATTTATTTAATTACCTAATTCTCAACGTTTCTATCTTACATGTTTCGCAAACAGACTCGCAACATCACTTATAAAGAATAAAATACGAGGGAATATAAATGTCACGCATATTTGTTTGTCGTTTTGCTTCATTTATAAAGCACAAGGTATGATTAATTAGTCTATTCGCAAAGATTACTACAATAATGCTAGCGGACTCGCAGTGAGGAACAACAAATCTCCGATAGTTCATAAAAGCGCCATATAAATATTCTTTAAAAGTGACGGCGAGCGATCATAAACCGAACCGTTTACGATCAACCGTGAACTACTTGACTAGCAACTTTTGACGGTTTTAAAATGAGACGCTCCGTGTCGTAACGCTGTGACATTTAGTATTATATCTCTCTTTTTTAATTTTATGTATCTTATAGGAACGAAAATAGAGAGATCATCCCTTATTGGCGCGTGCGTTCGCGTCGTCGTTTCTCGAAAGTATCAGATTGCCGATGCTACACGACGCGGCGTGATTGGCACCCCGTGACTCAGAATCTCCTGTCGATTTTTTCCCTTCGGGTCTGCCGAAAAAAAGCCTCGTCGCGACGCCTTGATTTCCTGCCAAACAGGTGGTTCCGGGCCACGCGCGTGGGAGTGCGGAAAAATAGAACTCGAACGAAAAGTAGAGACAGAGAGAGCAATCGGCGAAGTAATTGGGTCGGAATGTTTCACACATCACCAATATCCCCCGGCCACCTACGCGCGGAGAAAACTCGCGCGGACATTAATCCGCGTGACGCGGAATGCGAACTTGTCGGGTCTCGATTTGTGAAAATAATGCAAAGATCCGAAAAATATATATGCCTTTTAATATATCTTATGCATATACGTTCTTATAGAATTTCCAAGAAGGAGTATTAAAACCAACACAGTCTTAAGATTAGAACTTCCTTTTAATTATTAAAAATTATTGAAGAACATTCAGAACAGAAGAACGTTCTTTTTAATTCTTTTCAAAGAATTATATTGTTTCGATTTATATGCCAATATAATGTAATGTGTATAAAAAAAGTGTCTGCAAAATCGTATCGTATATCAATCGCAATGATTCAATATTTCCGTATTTCTATATCTATTTTTAATCAGAGCGATAGTATTTTATAGTTTACTATATTTGTTTTAGTTTTATCGGGAATGAAACATCTAAGATAATCGTTGCAAGTGCAATTTTATCTTGTATAATTCAAACAGTCATAAAGTACGGAATTACATTAGTTTATCGTTATTGTAAATAACGTATCGAAATAGCTGCTCGTAAAAATTAAGATATCGAAATATCGCGGCGGAGGTAGAGAATATCAGTAATATAATATTACGAGGGTCAGAAGAGGGTGGATTAAAAATATTCAGGTGACGCCTCGCGACGCGAAAAAAAATGAGGCATCTGATGAATCTCGGCGTCGACGGTGGAGTCTCGTCGTCGTGTAAATGTCGTGCTAGATGCGCGCGCGCGATGTATACGTATATTATTTGCAGACGGGTATGAGATTGATATTTTGGGAGACCCCACGCGAGAGGCACACGGCACCAATAAACGCCGCGGCACCGACGAGGGCTCCGCGCAAATATCAAGTGCGTTTTGTTATGGCATTTGCATACTGTTCTGATGTGAGAGTACCCGAAATTGCATCCCTTGCATGCTTGAGGAATCGCTGATAAAACAAAGTAGCCGGCGTTAATTGATTCCAGCACCAATTGCTCGTGGAGCCTGAATGGCGTTGTTTTGTGATATATCTCGAGCATGATTCCTAATTCTGATTGACGCACTCACATGTTGTTAATATTAGTTGGTTTCTCGACTGACAGAACGATTCTATGTTGCTGAAATAGTTGGCTGTCTTAATGGCTCTCCTATCAGACAATTTTAACTACCGTCTATGTGACAGGGGCAAGATTGTACATATTTGACATATTCAAAATAATATATCGTACAGTGATTATATAATCTAAGATAATTGAGATATTTATTTTTACAATGATTTAATAACTTGTAATTACATTCAGTAATCAATTAAACTTCTGTACATTCAGATTGTAGTAATAGCAATACTTGAAAACTAATTTCACAAAGTGGGCGAATATGTCTGACGATAGAGAAGTGCGTGGGATCCTTTAATAACGAATGCTTGCTTTGCGTAGCCAAATATTCGAAATATTTTGGGAACAAGCATTGCGCAAGATCGGAAGCGACTTGTGCGAGATTCCACGCGACGTATGTCTGAACGCGAGGGAGATTTTCCTCAGAGAGTAGAGTAGGAAACATAAAGTTAGCGAACTGCCCGATTCACTCAAATTGCCTTGTCGAATAATATTTATTGACACATTGATCACACTGACGCGAAATAAAAATCAATGATCAACAGCGATTATTTTTAGTCACCAAACACGTTCGATATTAAAAGATTCCATTCGTTATGAAATCTGCTCGTGGCTATAAATGCACGGCTTCTGGATGTAGCAAGTAAATGTTCTAGCTGAGAGTAAAGTCCTGCTTTTTTAACTCAACCCGTACAGATTACGACTGAGGGCTCGCAATAGCTACATTAGCCGTCGATTGCGACGTCAGAAGTGCGGAAATTTACGCAGATTTTTTAATAGCTAACATAAATGGTTTCATCAAACATAAACCACTTTAATTCAATAAATAGACAAATAAAAGTATTCCAGTAATTCGTGCATAGAATAAACATTAACCATCTAGTTTCTTTTAAATTTTTCTTTTAAGGTCATTTTAATAATTATTTTATTTTTAATCATTTTATATTATATACTATATGATATATACTATATGTTTCTAACTGATTTTATGAGAACAATTTGCTCGACTTTTGCTACGAATAATTTTTTATTTATACATAATTACAAGAATCATTCATATAGATTTTTCATAATCTTTTACAACAGTAATTCAAGTTTGGAATTGAAATATAAAGGAGTTAATATAAAGGATATAAGTTTTGGAATTGAAATTTAAAACAATTAGATAAAGTCATAAGAAAATTGAAACTAGAAAATAACGCAAAGAATTAGATTAATTATAAAAAATTTTCGAAATTTTATCAAGATCATCAAAATCAATAAAAACTTTCAAAAGGGAATAATAAAATGATTACATAGATTAATTACAGAGTGATTAACATTGTGATCCGTCCCTTGAAATACATTTTTAGATGAGTGTCAGAAGGCAATCTGTTGCTGAAAAACTTTCCACATTCTCACATGTCCGATTGCAATATCTCGAAGAATATAAGTGTAATTGGTATAAAACAATATTATAAGTGATTTTTGCATCGTTTGCAGTGTATTCATTAAATTGAAGATTTTTGAGTCATTACTACAAGATCGATTCTGAGCTATAAGAAGCACCACCATTCTGAAGTATATTGATAAAGTCACAAATTTTATAACTGCATAAGTCTGATTTACTATTAGATAACTCGATATAGAAAAGAAATTAAAATAATAAAATGAAAATAATTATTTAATATATTTGAATCAGTTCTTTTTAAATATATTTATATGAAATACTGAATTGTTTTATCGTCTGTAAACGATTATAGAAATATTTAAAACTAGGATTTATGTAATTATAAAACACATGACTTTGATTGTTAAGCGTATTACCCAGAATGCTTTGTTCTGATCGGTGTCAGGTGTCGTGTATTGTATAGATGGTTTTCCGCAACTCACATCCTCCGCGTCCACGAATTCATCGTCGTCCTCTTCAAATGATGATTTCGATCTCGAGTCATCCCTTCTTCTCCAAATACTCGATCCCTTCGAATTATCGAAAATATCCCTGATTCTTTCGTAGTCTTCCTCGCTGGCATCTTCGAAGCTGGACACTTTCAACGCTTTCTTGTCTCTTCGCGATCGTTCCACAGAAGCAACGGCGTTGGTTATCGTGTAAATTAGTTTGTCCTGATCGTCCGACTGATCTCTCGAGCTGGATCGAAATCTTTTGTTCTTGAAGGACTTTCTAGCAGAGCTTCCTCGAGAAGACATATCCCTTCTGCTCTCGGAGAGTCCGATGACGTTGCTAACCAGCTCCTCTAAGGCATCATCATCCAGCAGTATGTCCTCCAAAACGGTCTGTACTTCTACCGAAACGCTCTTCTTACTCTCCGACCTGGACAACGATGGACTGTTAGTTGGAGACGTGTTCGTTGACATATCCCTGAACAAGTCGCGCACCGTCTGTACGGATATATCAGACTTGCGACGCTCTGGATCGTAATTTTTCTTCGATTTCTTCGTACTCAAATTATCCGCTGATTTACTGATTTCCGCGTTCTTGGATTTTAATCTAGTAGGCTTTCTCAGGATCGTAGTGGAGGATTTGCCGGATTTTGGTTTTTTCTGGCTGACAAAGGTCTTTTTCTTTGTCTCATTTTCTTCAACAGTTGGATGGATAGCCGAATCGATTTTCGTAAGATCGTTGGAGGGTTTTTTCATTTTTTTGGAAATGTCGGCATTTTTCGATTTTTTCGCTAAATCTGGAGATTTCGAAGATTTTCTCGGTACTCTTCGCGCGCTCTTCCTCTCTTCGTGATCAGACTCGTCGACTGACGAAGCCGACTGTGAATCCTTGTACCTCTTGATGACTGGAAAGTCATCGAAGGATCTCATGATAGGCGCTTCGTTGCCCGAGTCCTTGTCAAAAGATGTATCCATCTCGCTCGAGGAGGCGGATATTTTGATTTCCTCGTGAACAAACACAATATCTGTCGGGATCGGCGTCGGTACCCTGACATATTGTTTCGGCTCCGGTGGAACCAGGGATCGCGCGACTTGCTGTAAGCTTTCTCTAATTTCCGTATTGATTTCCTCCAGAAATCTTTTCGTTGCGATGTAGTCGTCATCGTCATCGTTATAATGTCGATCAGCTTGGACGATCCACGTTTCATCGTCCAGTCGCAGATAACTGAAGTCTGGGCTGAATCTCGAGTCCGGACTGAGTCTCGAGTCCGGTCTGGAGCCGCCGAGCAAGTACCTGGTGCTGCACTCCGATAGTGTACTTCGACCGTCAAAATTCTTGTCCAACGATCGGAGTTCACTTCGCACTCTCAGACTGTACTCGTGTAGATTTTCGAGCTTATGCTTAGCGTCGCGAGGAAGCCTCACGTCGGTCGAGTGACTAAAGCTACAAAGCGAATCATGGATGCTCTGAACGTCATTGCTAGCCGGCTCGTGATATGAGAGGCACGGTGTTGGTGGATTGATGCTGATCACTATGCTATCAGACGCGTGTCGCAAGCACGCCAATAACTCTATGACGCCGACGCAGCCGACCAACACCGATAGCAATAAACCCATCTTTGAATTAATTATTGAGAATGATTTGAGTTATCTTACGAATGCTCGTTCACATTTGAATTCATCTTTAAAGGTGGAATTTATAAGTCTTACAGACAAAAATTTAAGTACGTTTAAAATAAGACTTTGTTTTTAAGAAATTATTGAAATTGCGATTTTTTTGTTTATATTAATCACTGGTTATATTTATCAGTCAGTTATCATTGCATAATTCAGTGAGTGTTCTCGTACTTTCAATTAGCTATAAATAATTATGTTCTGGCAGCGTTTCGAATGATGATCTAATTCTTCACTTTTCATCAAATAAGATCGCATCGTCGCTAATATTAACTTCACAGACGTCATTAAAATTCAATATCAAAAGGCTTTTATGCAACAAACGAATCTTTTTCAAACAAACGAAAGTAAAATTTGTAAATCAGTAACTGATAGATTCTTTCTACTGATCGATGAAGATCGTCGTTTGCGATTTATTAATTTCTTCCTGTCTCGATGGAAATTGCTGACGAATGATGTCACATAACGAAAGAAAGAGAGAAAGAGAGAGCGCCAATTCGCTGGAGATCATACGAGTCTTCGGAATTATACGCCTACCTTTTTCCAAATTCGTCACGATTTCTACACCGCGCATTCGGGGGAACGTGCGAGCTTTCTCTCTCGAGAACAGTTGTAATCTCACAAGTGTGTACGAATATTCTGTATTCCGGTCGATGATAGATAATTTTGGCAGAGAGACGCCGTGCGAGCGCGAGAACCCAATTGCAACACTTGTCTTCTGCTTCGAATTCACCCAGGAATATTCCTACGAGTATTCACCGCTCGATGTCGATGTTCTCCCGAGGGAATATCCAACGAGAGCTCCGACGTGAGACAAATTCGTGATTCCGTGAGATTTCTCACAGTCGCATTCAAATAGAGAAAGATCCAGTTCATGAGAAATTCCACCTTAGGTAGCGTTCTCGGAGATATTTCTCTGTATCTTTCTGAAGATTCATTGGTATTCCGGTGCGCCTGCCTGAAAGCATCGTCCGGATCGGGGCCTTCGACCTTTCGCGCGAGGCAACCTCGTGGCCCCAGCGCCGTGAGCACCGGTCTCTTGTAAGCACGGTAGTAATTCTTGGTGTCGGTGACGTCACCGGGAAGACAGACGACGATTACGCGATCTTGAGAGGGGGGCCGGACCACCCACGCGTCACTCTTAGGTGTCTACCACTTAGAACGTAGGTAACGTTCTCCACTCGTCGATGAAGGCGCGTTGCGACGTCTCTCTCCCCCTTTTTCTCCCCCTTTCCCTTCTTTCTCGCCCTTCCGGCGCTCGGTATCGGAACAAACGAGCGGCTATCCGTATGCGAGGATCATGTCTGATCACGCGGTTATCGGCTTATCCATGCGGCCGGATGGCGGCCGGAGCACTGTTTTATTTTCCGCGGGCAAAAGCGGCTGGCCAGGCTGGTGGCCGTCGGCTCGTTATGTCTCGACGTGTCGACGTCGCGGGACGTCGGCTACGATGCGCGGGGCCCCGGCTAAAAGGCTAAAGTTAGCCCGAATGTCCCTGAACGCGAGTCTCTGTCCTTAATGCACGATACGATGAACGGCGCGATCGATCGGCGCGGACGATAATTAGCAATGCCGATCCGGCAGCGGCGATGCAGCGGCAGCAGCACTCGTCGTCGTCGCTGCCAGGCTGCTTGCCAATACCGTCGACCATCGATCGTATCCGTTCAATAATCGCAGCTTGTTCAGGGAGGGAAAAGCAAACTCGCCGATGTTTGAGTGCGAGCGCATCGAATGCGACTCTCGTTCGACCCGAATATTTCGACCCTGTAATGACGCCGGTAATCTCATATGGCTGCCAGAAGCGTAAATCTGACGTTTTCGGAGAGGTAAACAAAATTTTTAAGTTTTAACGTATGTGGTACGTTAATTTGGCGCTTAGCCACTGATGATTAACTAATTGAATGATTCATGTCGACCCTGTTTGCCCAATAGTCGTTTTCGCACAAATCGTTTAGCTTTAATTATAATCTCTTCGGTACTGTGCCTTTCTCTATCATGAAGTAAGATTAAAATAAAAATTTTATTACGTTATATTGTAATGTTAATGAACATGAGATGTAAGAATTAACTCTACAATAATTCTATAATAAATTGTAGACTTTATGACATGGGTAATAATTCTCCGTTATCATTTCATATCGCTGATGATAATCATCCCCTGGAAACATAAAACAGAAACATAAAAGCCTTTTACGTTTTTATTAACAAGATCTTTCTTTCATTTTTTTTTTCAATACATTGCACATCAAAACAAATAAAATACATCTGGAGGCAAAGTACAATTCATTCAATTCAAACAATTCTAAATTTATCGGAGGAAAATGCAGATTTCTGTGCTTGGATAACAGTGGAAGCCGAATTCTGCGTGACTATTAACAGGGTCAAGAATAATTCGGCTGCAATTCTAAATTGACTCTGTGTTCGATTCGCCAGATACACGCGCGATGATTCTCGCGCGTGGCGCTTGGAGATACATCACGCCGCGCGGTGTTTACGCGCCCGTGGTCGCCCGAGAACAGAGTGAGCTTCTGGCGTCACCCGATAGATTTTATTTCGGTTACTTCATCGGTTTGTACGGATCAACGTCAGGATTCATGATCCCCGATACCGCGCGTTTTGCGCGCGGTACATCGCTCTGGCGCGCCTCCAACGAGAAGATATCGGGGCGGCGGCTCCCGGATCGAGCCCCTTATCGAATCCTCGATGATCCATATTCGCACGTTGCGATATCGTCGCGAGCGACTCGAGCGCAACGGAAAGTCAGATGTCACGGAAGCGACGAGCGCCTCCCCCACGGTTGCTCATCGATTTATCGCGACGCGAGTGGGCAAACAAGATTACGAAGTGACAAAAATGCATTGATACAATGAGAGCGCCTGTTAAATGATCAACACGCATTGTCTCATTGACAAGTTACATTCACGTGACAGAAATGTTTTACTCACATATCAGATATAAAGATGCATAAACACAATGTAGGAATTTTTAAGACTATATAAAGATGAGATTTAACAAAAAATACATTAATATAACGAAAAGCAAAATCTTGATTCTTTAGTAATATAATAAAAATATTTTTTATATTAAGTATGTCGAATATAAAAAAAAGAAAAGAGAAATAATATTATTAAACTAAGGGAATGTATACTCGGCTGCAAATAAAAATTATAAAGCTAATAATTTACGTCTATTAACATAATCAAGATTAACAATTACAAGAGCATTCATATTTAAATAAATTCTGTCGAATAGCAACATTTTAAAAGAATATTAAGAAAATATGGTTAATCTCTGATCCATTTTTCAGATCCATTTTAATATTTTATATCTATTTAATAGATGTAACACAAAAACATTAGATGAATCTTGTTATTGGTTGCAATAATGATTTATTATGCACCGGAGATTTAATTATATCAGCATACGAGAAATGAGATCTATCTACATTAGAATTTTTACGCGATCAATTTAGATTTTTGCGCAGTTTCCAAGTATAGATCTAATTATAATACTGTTGATGTAATTAATACCGAATATTGTCTTTGAGTTGATGCATTTGTATCTATGCCACGGAGGTTTAAGATAATTTTAATCTCGTTCGCTTTGTTTTAATAACAATGAATTAATTTTGCAATTAAGTACCAAGTATCCTATACAGGATATGACTCAATAATTTCTTGGTACAATTTTATGATATGTGTTATCTACAAATGCTGTCGAGAGTCTTTAAGATACCACATGTTAAAAACCATTTTCTTTTAGATTACTTTTCTTTTAAATTTCTGTTAAGATAAGTATTGGGAGAGATAATAAATCCAATATATAATAAATCCAACGTAAAATATATAGAATTTCAAAATTTTTGCCAATGTTTATTTCTTCTAAGTTTTTCTTCTATTTCTTGTAAGTGAAAATGAACTCAGAAAATTGTAAATGTATTTCTAATAAAAAACGATTACGATTACTAAGGATTTATAAAAATTTCGCAATAAGAGAAAATAAAAAAATATAAAATCATTTGCTAGAAAAACAATGCTGTTATATTCCAATATCCAATAATAGCATGATAATTTGTTTAAGCGATTTTAATTAACTTTTCAGAATAAAATATTTAAGAACACATATATTTTTAATTCAAGATTTAACATTTTTATTCATATTTTACTGAGCTTTTTTCATTGGAGGCGTGATATGCTCCATTAAAATTCCACGAAGACATGCAATAGAATCGGAGAATGAAAAATCACGAAATACGCGAGTGGGTGATGGAGCATCGGCTGCGCAATCCACCGGTCCGAACCACTTCCCCGACTGGCGCCGAAAATAAACGTTTATGTCGACAGCGTATCGGGATGCAAACTAAAATAAATCGGCGTTGTGTCTCGCGACGTCTCGCTCCGCGAATTTACTCGTCAGGTTATCCGACGCGTCGAGTGTCCACTAGCATGCAATCGTAATTAATCCAAAAAGTTTTTCTCGTTAAGCGATCAACGCGAAAGTATATATATTGCTTTATTAAATCATTATCATTATCTCTATGCAATTATGGCATAAGTACAATAAAAGATCATTTTCTTACGCATGTATAAATTATATTCATTCATAAATAAATATTTATATAATTTTATATAATTTTATTAAAAAAATTTTTTTTCTTATATATATCGAAATGTTTCTTCTCGACACGATTACATGTAAGTTAAAAAACTTTAAAATGTTTATAGACAATTTAAAATTAATTTTTGGATCATTACTTTATTTTATAATCTTTGTTAATCACATATGGCGTTTTCGACGCTGTCTTTGCTTTATTATTACTATTATTATTAGCAGTTTCATGAATTTTCTTAGCATCTTGACATTCTAAGAAATAATAATAATACCAATATAATAAGTCTTCAAAGAATCACTAATAAGATATTCAACAGAAATTTATGAGGAAAAGACGGTAGCACGTATAAAGAATAAATAAAAATAAAGATAATGAAAAAGAAGTAAATGATAAGAGAGATATCTACATAATATCAATTTGACGTTATAAATAGCGTCATGGGACTCAACAGTAAGCTGTTAAAGCATTGAGCATACAATCGGGCTACACCTTGTCGAAAAGTAAATTGGACTCGCTGAATGGAGGACCTTGACTCTGCACGTAAAAGCCAAGAACGGACTCGGAGCAGGTCTTCCCCACGTGTGTGCGCGCCGTTCGCAGGTAATGGCTAATCGATGAACCGTAGAAAAAAAAGCAACGTCAAACACTTCGACTCTTGAGAGAGATCGATCGAGTGTGTAATCCAGATGTGGAAGAAAACGCGTGCTCGCGACATCATATCCTATCGGCGGCAGCGACGGCGGCGGCGGTGGAGGTCGAAATTAGTCGACCTCCTTGCCCGCACCCGAGAGAGCCGGTTCCTCTGGAGGGAAACGGAACAATGCCAATGCTATTTCGGTCGATGATCGAACGGTGGCCACGGTCGAAGAAAAGCGTGCCACCGGATCTGAAAAGCCCCGCAATTCATTCGCGAACCGACCGAATTAGATTAAAGCGGCGGAATTAAAGTCTAGCCACTGTCGGGATTATTCCCTCAGGAGCGTGAGTCCTCGCGTCTCTCGGCTTGACATCAGGTATATCTACATCGAATCGGCCGTGATCTCGTTTCGCGACTCGCAGAACCGTTAATACGCTCCTCTTTCTCTCTCTATCTTGTTCTCTCCCGACGTTTCTTTTATCTTAACTTTAACGTACGTTGGTGGTGCGTGACCCAAATTGTGTCGAATATTGCTGCGAACTCGTTTTTGTCGCGAGGTATTTATTATTGGACCGTACGTACAATCGGTTATGCTATCTGATTCTTTGCAAAGCAACTTGGAACAGCTTTTGCGCGAAGCAAATATATTTCATTCACAAAGTTCCTTAATGGAATCGTTTATGATAAAGAAAATTAGCTTTAAATTTGCAACAAATGTAATTGAGCTACATTTTAAATTACATGGTAAAATTTTAAAGTAAACATCCTCAAATTAATTAAAAAATTATAATTTGTGAAAATATTCGAATTCAAAATTATTTATTTTAATCTCGGAAGTAATTAATAATGATATAGTAGATCTGGCCGATCAAGATGAAATGTAGCTCTGGCAACCAGGAAATGGTCAAGTGCAAAGACCTAGCTAGAATGCCTGGCGTTCGAGAGGCGTGTAACCCCTCGCCGTCACATAGTGTTTCTTACTGACAAGAGTGTCATTGACATTTTAATTATTTTTGTTAAACATCTCATTCATCAACAGATTGCAAAACATTAGCTATTATTACATTGAAGTAATCATTGAAGTTAATCCGAACGTTATTTATATCCCTGCCCCGCATCGAATTTGAATCATATAGTTTATTATCTATTTAAATATTAATAAATATTATAGGTATAAATAAATATTTTAATATTTAAAAAAAATTTTAAATCGATATACTGATTAAAATATAATTTTCCAAAAAAATTAGATTACATTACTATAACCAAGTGAATGAGCTATAATTAACATAAATGAATACATTCATAGGTGTATTTTTAGCTCTGAGTTGGCATCCAGGTGAACGGACAACTAATAATGATCTTTTGCTACTAAAAGCTATAATCAAGATTAAATCATAAATGAATCGCATCTAAAAGCAAAACGTTGCACCCATCTTGCACAATTGGCGCTGTAGACCAAATTGCTCATCAGCTTATGTATTTACTGTTTGTTTGCGTTGTTTCTGTTACATTTTCAGTTTATGCGCTAATAATAAATTAGTAGATTAAGAAGTGACTATTCCATAAATCACTTTAGCACAAGTGTCCACGTAATTTCGCATCTTTGAATTATTGTTGCGATTAACTTACATGAAATATACAAATAATTCAGAAAATGTCTTATATGTATATCATATTTTTTTACGAACTATTTCTGGTATGGCACATTAAATTTATTGCGTATTAAAATTAGTATAATTTTGTCTAACCAAATTTTTAAACTATAAATGTACGAAAATCTGTATAATTTGCCTGTCAGTAATAATAAAAATATTTATCGTACAATAATGTCTTCAGAAACAATTTATTTAAAAAAATGCATATAAAGATATAAGTTAATACTTAATTGCTTGATTTAAAATTCGTGATAAATCTACAGCTACAAAAGAATGTGATATTATCGCGATATTAAAAATTATAATCTACAGACTCGTTCCAAATTCATATATCTATTTTCATGCGGTAGTTGCACGTCGTAAAAATGTCGCTCGCTTGAAATAGACAATGTGCCAGAATTTTACGGTGACGCTATTACGACACATTGCGTCATTGTTACGCCATGCTTTTGTATAAAACCCGCCACTTACTTGTTCGAAGTCAGAACACTCGCAAACTCTCAACAGAAAGCTTCAACGACCGTGCCAAAAAAATCGCGTATTCCCAAAAATTGAGAGCTCCATTTGTACAATCCGCATTCTGCGCGATTTATATCGTAAATGTTTTGCAAATTGCACCGACGTAAGTTGTCTCTATATTGCACAATTTTTTAAATTAAGTTGTGTTATCAGATCATATTAAGTTTTACTGCAAATCCCAATCCCTTGTCACTATATATATTCCATTATCACATTATTTATCGTAGACGGAACAATCTATATAATAATTCACACCGTCGCGACATTGTAAACATGTAGTGTGAATTGTCTTTGTGTAAATTGTTCTGTATCCTTAGGCGCGTCAAAATTTCACGAGATGTTCGCACGGGTGCGAGTGGGAAAGGGGGAAATGTGTACTTTGTTCTGGGGTAATGTTTGCGTACTTTATTATCAGATATACAGGTATAAATCGATTAACGAGTGGGTCATTTCATCAAGGTCCTTACCATCCCACATGATTTTTACGCGACGACTTTTCTTTCCGATCGTTCGCAGTTGCAAACGTCTTGGCAGCCGACCCGTAAACACTTTTCCTCGAGCGATTATCGTGCAACCGTGTCTGACTACGCGCTGGCGCACTTCACTTACCGAAATCCAAAACCACCTTTCTCGAGTGACCGCAGGCAATGGTCGTCACAACGGATTTTGTGTCAGGGAAAGGCGCGGTCACTTTCCTTTTTTGTTTTGTTTGTTAATCGATTGACGGAAAAAAAAGATATCGCTTTTCGATTTGAATTAAAAAACAAAGTGCGAGAATTAAAAAAACTACTACCGCAATAAAGATATTACGTCGATTTATTCGCGCGCTTTCGTCGTCTTTCGTTCCCTTCCTGAAACTCTCTGACTGGCTCTAATAAAAGACTCGAACGGGTCAGTCTCTGGATCCCATCGTGGTGGGAGCTTCGACAAGGAATCAAAATAGATTACCGGCCGGTGAGGTTTCCGGTTAGATTAAAACCGACTTGAGGCAATATTTCTTAACGAAACAGCTGACACTTTTCATATTTCGTAAGTGAATTCCGCGACCTCGAAGAATCTCGCATTACGTAATTTGAATCTTATGTTATCCTATATTCCACGAATTATAGCAATATCATAATAATTTTCACTATATGTATTAATTTGAAATAAATTCGTAATAATTCTTGATAAATTTGAGAATAAAGAATTATTATCAATTTTATTTCATAAGAAATTCTAAAAAAATTCTCAAAAATTTTTATTTTATTTTAGTGAGATTTTTTAAAAATCAGTTTAAAATCGTTTTCGTTGAATTGCAATATTGTGTCAATAATCTTCGAATCTAAAGCGATGAGAGATGAAAGGCTCTTCGCGTACTTTTAAGCAAATAAAACTGTCAAATGACGAAATAATTTTTGATCGATGTAAATAAGTTTATGATAAATTCAATTCTTTAAAACAGTTAATATTACTAAATGTGTTTCTAAATTGCTTATCAAGATGTGTATTATGATGTATTATGATATGTATTCTTGTCAACTTCTTTGGCGTAATATTTTGAATAAATTGTTACAATCCGCCAACTGGCCTGGTAAATCACAATGAAAAACTGAGAATCTTGGCGCATAAATCGACGGTTTGTGTTGTCGCAATATAATTTGCATTGCGCAGTTCCGAAAGTGACGAACGGCCGACTATGATGTTCCTCCGCTATCCTACTCGATTTCTATTTTTGTTCATCTAAATAAAGCCGAAAGTGGCCCAGTTTCTACGCAACAAGCGAAACAACGGCATGCAATCGCGCGACATTTAATATTATTCTTCAGATATTTTAAGAGAGAGCGTCTCTCTTATTTCTACATTGTGCCAGTTTACGTAGTATTTCACAACATACACAAACAAAAAAAACGCGATAATTACATATGTTGTAACATATCAAAAAGCGCAGATAATTGAAAGCTTCATTAAAAAACTGCATACATTATATTTTTTAAATTCAAACACATGCTGATCAGCCAGTTTGCCTCGCAAATGTATTCCCATGCAATATTGTAAAGCAAAAGAAAATGCGCATCTCCGTGATAAATCAGTAGATGCTTAGAAAAAATGCGTTTATTGTAAACCAAATAGCCGCTTGACTCGTGTGTCTACCTTGACGACAACGTTTATATTTGGGTCACTGAGATTTCAGGTTTTCTTAATGCAAAAGCAATGCCATCGGCGTAATAAACGTCTGGCGAAATGATGTACGGTACGAGGTATAGCCTTACAGCGTCGCGAGAACGCCTTAAATGGATAGGACGACTCCGTCGACATCCCGGGAAAGAGCGCAGTTCGAGTACAGATACGATCGAATTGTGCATAATCGATTCTGTGCAGCCTCTCAGTATTAAATTGTAAAATTATCAAATACCGCGATTGTGATCTTTCTAATTTTTTTATTCTTCAAACATTTATTTTTCATTTTTATCCTTATATATTTTTATCCTTAATATAATTTTATATTCTTTAGTCTTTTTTACAATTTCGCTTTTATCGAGCTCACGCATTTTACGGACATTCGTACAATCACCAATACCGGTTTTACGGGCTGTTGCAGTAAGTAGATACGTACCGTTGCCGGTAAGGCAGATGGCTGAAGATAAACTCGATAACTACTGCAGTCTGACAATTACCTACCTCGACTACTGCGGCGGCTTTCCTTCGTTAACGCCTAACGATAATTCTGTTCTTGATAGATATCATCTGCTATTGTTTTGTATAAACAATATTTTTTTAAATAAACATTTTATTCAAGTGTGTCTGATTATTTTTACATCAATCATAGATTTATTTATGCAATTATTATTGAATAATTTTGAAATATCTTGATGTTAATTTGTTATAAAATTCAACAATACCCTATTGAACTTAATTTTTATTTGATTTTTACTTAAAAAGTATTATTTATCTTTATGTGGAATATCATATAAATCGTAAAAGTCATCAAATACCAAATCAAGATGCCAAATAGAAGTAATTAGCATATCTCTCTCATGAATTT
Source organism: Tetramorium alpestre (assembly GCA_021460005.1). Taxonomy (NCBI): domain Eukaryota; kingdom Metazoa; phylum Arthropoda; class Insecta; order Hymenoptera; family Formicidae; genus Tetramorium; species Tetramorium alpestre. Next base: position 285,478 of record JAJVSH010000067.1, on the reverse strand, counting down.
TTAGTTTTCTCATATTTTGACACATTTATATGCATATAATTTTTTTACTGACTAAAATCATAATGCAATATGTTTCTTTTCAAATGTGATATTAATTGTTTTAATTCAAAATTGCAAATTAAATTTTAAAAATAATGTAGAGATTATATCATCAAATTATAAAATTTCATGTTATGTAGAGCTAGTCAAAGTACCACAATTTTTTAGCTAAAAACTGCAAAAACAATCTAAATTCTGGTCGCCGTATAATTTCATATATAATGTTAACAACTCTCTTTTTCTGTATATGAATATGGATACTCACCTCGTCGCATGCTGCACATCTCGGTTTAAGTTGCTCCGCATAATGCCTCTCGCAGAAAAGCATGTCGTCGTGCACACAATAAGCGAGATCGACCAGGAGCTCTTTGCAATCCGCGCATCTGAAGCATGTCGGATGATAAAGGAGACCCAGTTTGCTGGCTGACACAGCGAGGCTGCCGTATTTCAGGGACGATTCACACACGCCGCACTCCTGGAAGACAAAAGCCTGGATATTAGAAACTTCGACGCTATTGTCGCGGATTGGTTTGCTATTTGGAATCTTAATATTAATCTCTTGTGTTTAAATTTTTCATTACCCTATCATTTTATAAAAAGATCTCATTTTGCAATTGGTACCAAAGCGATTTTTGTATCGAAAAAAATTTTATATTATTACATAAAACCTTAATTTTTAAAAAATTGTTTATACTTGTTGCTGTAAGCTGAAAGCTCTACTCACAAGATCCCTCTCGAGAACTTCCTGCACGCTACCAATGTCCAGAGCGATCTCATTTCTGGCGGCCATGAAATCATCAGCGCTGCTGGCATGTTTGGGATCCAAGTGGCGACAGTAAGCCCTTGCTAGATCCTGTTTAGGCAATTGGATAGCTAACTGACGATCTCTGTGCCGTTCGCCGGGCGTACCGAGTCTCGGTACAGCGATTTCCGGTAGCATCGAGAAATAGTCTTCCACCTGCAAAAAATAATTCGTCAGTTTTAATTATATAAGCTGCAGCTATCTTTATTTGTGAATGCTATTAAAATTTCTGTTGCAAATATAATACATATAAATGAGTAATTTGATTTTTCTTTCAAGTAACTACGAAATAAGCTTCTAAAGAATCACTTATTTCAGCTTCTGTGTGAAAATTATGATTTTCTTTCCATATTGCTTTCAAAGAAGAAGTGCAAACGATCTACGCGATACTGTTTCAATACGCATCAAAAACATCGTAAATGTATTCTAGTACTGATCGGCCGCAAGTGGTCTTGATTCGTAAAAAAAAAATCATGAGAAGCGTCCATAATAAAGCACATTGGTGGTGCTAAAGACCAGTTCTAGCCCATAAAGCTTCGCGTCAGGATTTTTTGAAAAATATTGAAGGTTGGCGGCACGCCAAGATTCTCATCACCGTCAAACGTCTCGCACGTCTATTTCGCTATGCACGCTTCGCTCCTACCTTTTCTCCGCCCACAACTACCCGTTATTATCCCATTCGCTTCGCGATATAAACCGCAAACGGTCGTTTAAGGAAACCACCTTTGTCAGTTGTGCGAATTCTGCCTGTATGCGTACGACGATAGACAGATTTCGCGACATCTGAAGATTAGAATTGCGATATGTACGGTTGTATCAAATTAGAAAATAAAAAATATTTTTACAAAAAATAAGATGAACATTTTATACCGATATGATAACCGTTGAAGTGAATTGAAATCAAAGAATGTGTTAAAGGTTGTTTGACGGCGAAAAAGGAAAAGAGAAGAGAAACGCGGTTTATGATCCTTTCTACAAGCATTAATATTTAATACGCAAACCAGCAAAATATTCTTCATTTTCTATACAACAATCTGATAATGTTTCTCCATGTACATAACTTATACATACTTTCTATAAATTGTATTTTTAATATTCTTTTTTTACAAAATATACAAAAATATAAAAAAACAAAGAAAAAATCTGACCTTGTGCGATGGAAGTCCAGGAGGTGCCCAAGCGAGTCCTCTTTCTCTGGGATCCACACCGATAGGCCCGTTCGACTCGTCGCCCTTAAGTCCCAAGCGGGATCTAACAGACACCCATTCTTCGTGGCAGACATCGTGAGCCTCTCGTGGACACTTGCAGCTAGTACAGTTTTTTCTGAAAAAAGAAAAAAACATTGTTATCAGTTCTTCAGTAGCACAACAAAATCTTTCCACTATCCATGATGAACCGATATAAACTCTTAATTACAGAATAAAAAAGATTATATATTTTATTATATGTAAGATCTTGCGACTCAATTGAAGTCTTTCAATTAAATCTCTTTCGTCCAGGAAGAAAGGTTCTCTGATAAATATTTACTGCGTGTCGTTCATTAACTCTAGACATGGGGCGCTGTGATGAGGTATCCAATAAACTTTTATTACCTTTACTATGTCATGCTTGTGCGTCGATAATCACATAATTAGGCCGAATGCCAATAATTTTTTTTGGAATTTGAACTATATTTTCTTTTTAATACTACAATAACGCTTTTATTTGTCATTGCTGCGTTAATTATAAACGTTCACGAATAGCCTTGCGATAATTATTACCATTTACTATTTTATTACGTTGTAAAAGCTAAATGCCATTGCATTAGTTAATTAAGTTAAACACTGATTAAGTAGGATGTTAATTAAGTAAGACGTCATAAAAACATAAGGACAATAATTATCGCTATATCATTGCATCGAAAATGATGAGAATACAAAAAAATAGATTCTAAAGACCGTAAAATAAATTTTAATAAACATTGAATAAAGAATTACTATCATATTATAAAATATAAATACATAAAGTCGTAAGTTATTTGCATCATTTCGTATTTGTATCTTATTCGTGATTTTTTATTCCCAACAAGAGATCGTAGATTAATCGATGAACAGTCTTGCGAACAGGCGCAACTGATTAGTATAAGTAATACTTAATATTTGTAGCGAGGTGTGCAAAAGATATCAATATCCATATGTACGTGACACGTGGGTGCGTCAGGAAACTTTTACTGGCGAAAAGAGTACGCGAAAGGCTTCGAATCGATATCAGCACTACCGTATCGAACGGCGATCGTATAATCAAGGGGATGCATTTGCGACGGACGTTTATCGCGGCTTTACCGCACCCTTCCGGATGTCGGTCCCAAGGCCGTCGAGACCCTTGCCGCTAATGCCAGGGAGACCTTCTCTCGCAGTTATATCTATGTCTCTTGTACGCGATAGCGGTCGGATAAGAACGCGAATTATCGCGTAGGTAAGAATTTATTCTTTTCCTGTTTATTCGTGTTTCTTGTTTTTATTTTGAGATCGATTTGCACAAAAAAACATCCGTTGTAAATTACATTACCATTTAATAATAATTTATATCTTGCTTTAGAAATATAATTCTATTAGAAATATAAATTTGTTTATCACAATTATATCAATCTTAACAGGGCTATTAATTTCATTTTAAATATCTGATATATTTCGTTTGTGTAAACAAACGTTATTTAAATTGTAAAAATAAGAAATATACATAATTGATGTACATAAATTATTAATGAGCAATAATATTTTATTGTGTCTAATCTGTGTATAATATTTTTTATATTTTGTAATATTATTTATTTTGTTATAACAAATTATATAGATTTTATATTTACTACAATTTTCAATTATACTAAAATAGCAAATTATACTAAAATTCCAGGTTTCAATTTAATATTTTAATATACATTTTCAATAAATACTCGCTTTATAAAAATATTTTCATTATATGATAATGAGAATAATTTGTTTTACCCAGAATAATAAATTATTTTTATTCCTATTTTGATGTGATTTTGTTTATAATATTTAAGGTTTAGAATTGTTAAAGGACAGCATATAAAAATATCAAATGTCAAGGACAATTACTTCTTATCGTGTGAAGCGTCTCTGGGGGCGTATCATCGGCGATTTCCGTAATGTCACGTTGATAATGTCAGTCGTACAATTATCTTATTTGCCAGCGAACCGTAATTCGCGGTTTTATGAGGAATCTTGCGCTATAAAAAAATTCTCGTAGATCGTGGAAGGTATTCATTTCCTTTCCCCGATGCCCTCATTACAGACTTAATCTTATGTCTTGTCGAGCGCGTTTCGATATTTTACGCGAGATTGGGTGCAAATTAATGTTGACGCCTCATTAATTCGGCGAACGTGTTACGTTATACTTGCACGTGGATCGTAATTCACTCGAACTCACATCGATCGCTGCGCTCATATACATTTACCACCGTCATTGCAAATATATAACGATCGAAATTCCTTTTTTATTTTTAACTCTTACCTAGTTATGGCAAAAAAGACCGACACTCAGTGAGTCATGGATATAAGCAAAAAGATACATAAAAATTAAGTGTATCCTTTATGTAAAATGTACTATTAAATTTACATATAAAATGTATTTTTTGCGCAAAACATATTACTGAATTTATGGCACCCATTTTTTATCATTTCCTATTTTTGAAGATCATAAATAAGACAAGAAATTTTGGCAGACATTACCTTAACATTTTTCGTAAGAGTTATGCAGAATTATTTCTTGCACCCCATTTTTAGGAATTCATTATTTGCTTGTGATAATATATCTTCTACTATGTATCCGGTAAAAGAATGTTTACTTTATGATTCAATAATCGAGACTTAAGAACATCAAAGAGGACTTTTATTTCGGGATCATATCAGATATCGATATGGCAAATTAATTTTACAAGTGGGAGGCGTGACGCGCGGAATAGCACGATAAATTCAAGAGAGATCCTTCTTTTTTACGGAGGCGTAAAACATGTCGAGAACGTGCAAAGAAGAAAAAATGCGAAAGTCGAAAGAGCGGAGAAATGCAGCGTGCCATGTCGACTTATATTAACGCGACTAAGAAAACGAAAAAAAAGAGTAGACGAAAAACGTTTCTCGTGTTGTAAGGATTGGGCTGCAATTAATACTGTTAGATAATGGAGAAAAAATTGTTTTTGTAACGTTAGTCAAAGAATTAGGATGATAGTCTTGTGCATCTTATGTAATAAGAAAACGATAAGAAGAAGCGAGAGAAGCTGCGTACTTGATAAAATCTGGTTCGCAAGCAAACTGCCACGTGGCAGCATGAAAAATCAACTTCATTAACCTACAAACGTAGTCCAACATAAATCATTCGGCTGGGTTTGGCTTGGCGCTGCTTGCTCGTCGTTTTCCGTCGTAAAGCTGAGGAAACTGTTAGAGGCTTCACCTAATAGATACTAACGGCAGCTAATTGCGTTCGCACTATGTTCACTGGACGTTAGCGATCTCCTAAAAGCCCGTTGATAAATCGGACCATAAGATCTTTCATAGATAAATCCAGTCAACAATTCCGAGTCAATGGAATCAAAAGCTTGGCTTGATTGGAGTTCTTCCAATAAGGCATTTTTATTCTTTCTCTAAAATATTGAGAAAGAAGGTCTTTATTCGTAGAATTTATTACAAGAATTTTCAAGATATGATAAGAAATACCACATTTTTCAGTTCAATTTTATATTAACGATTTGATTTTTTTATTCTGAATTGATAATTTTGTGTTAATTTGATGATAGAGAAATTGAACTTTTCCGAACTTTGCGATGCGCAGTATTTTTCTGACGATTGTTTTAAATGTGAATGAAATGTAAAATAAATTTAAAATTCAACACGTTAACGAATGAAACAGATATTAAAAGTCTTTCAAATATTAATAACACGATCTGGATTCTCAAGTGTATTTTACTTATTTTTATTCGTACGAGCCACATTTATCAAGTCATTAATCGCCACATGCAATTACCTAACGATCAGCTCAAACAGCTCGAACTGGTCGAACACCTTGCAGTAGAGATGCAGCACTCGGACGCAGGCCCACTTCATGCCGGGCCACGGTGCCAGGCTGAGATCCAGGCCGTCCTCAAGAGGACATTTGCCGATCGCCATACTTCGTCGGAGTTCCGCGCCACTGATGGTCGGGTATCGGTTCTTCCGGTCCAGCATCGGGTTCCGTCTGCGTGTCTGTAATGACTCCGCAGAATTGGGAATAAGGCCCCGCTTGATCTCCGCGCCGGATAGAGTTGGGTAACGGTCCCGCCGTTCCAAGGACGAGGTCTTCCGGTAGAAGTCTTTTTCCGGAACGGACGGACACCTGGTGCGCGTCGCGGTGGACTCGAGAAGAGGCGGACTCATGGGTCTCTTCTTCGGTTCCGGTATACGGACGCGGACGTCTTGCGGCTCGGCGCCGGGCGTTGGCACGCACGATACCCGCACCTCCATCTTCGGGCCTTCCTGGCTCCCGGGCCCCTTCGGGCTCATCCTCGTCGGGCCCGAGTTCGGCCCTGAAAGTAAGGTCGGCGTCGTGTGACGCCTCTGCAGTCGCTCGTTCAGGGTGTCGAATCGATAATCGGCGTCATGGTTTCTTCTTTGTTGCTTTCATTTTCTTCGTCATCATCTTCGAAGATATTAATTTTTTCGAAACTGAGTTTGTTCATCTTGATCAATCAATTTATATTGCCCACAAAATAATCGAGATAGTCTATGACAGTACAAAGAGTTGTTTGAGGGCGATTTTTGAAGATAATACACGATTTTATTTTTATTTAATATTTTAATTAAGAACTAATAGTCACCAAAATGTTTATTATTGTGGCGATAATCACGTACTCGAAGAAAACTTATAGCTTGAGAATAGAAGAATTTAACCATTAAACCTAAACTTTTGACAACATGTTAGACATGTAAGAGATGCACTTGTATTCTATAAGATTTATTATTTGTAGTTTACATTTGTTCTGAATTTTTTTTAATAATGCCTTTCGAAAACTATAAACTAAATATTGAATATAATTTTTCAAATTATAAATGATAAATATAAAATGTTGAGAAATTTAATATATATTGGTAGAAAGTATTTTATCTTTTGAAAATACTTCTGAATTAGAAAATAAATATTAAAGAAAATTACAAAAAGACTACAAGAATAGATTTTACACATTGCAAATTACTTGTGAAAGTAGAATGGGAAATGTAAATGAGAGAATGTAGCTGCATTATCTGGGTATAGAATACATCGTAAACTGGGAATACTCAGGCAAGTCGATCACATCAGTTCCGCGCGAGATAATCTGGTTTATCTCTTCACGTTAAACGAGACGCGCGGACATCATAATGCAAACACCGTGTCGGCGTCATACATCGTGAGCGTAGTTTATAATTTAGGCAAATCGATATTCACGGTTTATTTTACGATCGGTGGCGAGTGGGTGCCGGCTGTCTTCGCGAAAATAATTGCAGCGTGCCGCGCTATGCGCACGTTGTGCTGGGGATGCACGATGGATGAGCGAAACGCGGGCACTAGTTCGTTCTCGCGGGCACGCACATACATATCGTTGAATTTATTTTCATTGCGGAAATCGCCGCGATTCACAGTCGTCCGGTTATTTATAGTGAGGAAAGATCGTCGGCCCCTCGTCCCGCTCGAACACGCGGCGAAAAAGGATCCGGAGGAGCAGAGATCGAATCGCCCTCGACATCAAAGATGAATATCGTCAGTCATGAGACTGACTGTCGGCCAGTTAATAACTAGCGTTTATTTGACATTTCGAGGGTAGCTTCGTTTGATCGATTTTATCTTTTTGCCCTTTCTCTTTCTCTTTTTATGTCACTGAAACATACATTTCTGATAAATCGACCTGGTTGAGTACGTTGGATTACATCATACATGAATAACGACTGGATAGTACAAAATTTTGATAAATAAATATAATTTCACTTTATTATGTTTTTTAATTTTATAAATCTGATATTTTAAAATAATCTGTGATTAATTTTATTGTTATTTAACGCTCTGTGGCTTTTAAAATATTTGTAATTGATTTTTTGTCCAATTCAATTTTTGTCCAATCACTGATAAAGCTGCTAGTTGTCAAAATAATTGGTATTAATTTCTTTGACATTTATTTCTATGTTTTGAAATTTACTTCTCTTTTCAAAATATCTCTAAAAATTTATTGCCCGTCAAGCAAGTTATTATCCAGGAATGCATCGAATACTAATGTCAGATGACTTCGAATAATTTTGCGAGTAAAAACGTGAGCGTCAGATCGTGAAGCTAATCTTTTGATCGATACGCGCGATCGACTTGCCAAGGCGGGTTTTAAGGAACGCGTTCACGATCGTATGTGGTTTCTTATGTATGTGTTAAGCGAATAATATTGAAGTGCCGTGTGCTGTCCGACCGGTAGATTATCCCGATAAATCTGACAGTGAAGATAGCGGAACGTGGTCCGTTTCACGTATCGTCTGACTTTGATTCGTCCGAGAAAAAAAAAACGACGAAATTTTTAGACTCTAATAATGAAATTTCTTCGAATTTCAGAGTGTATTGAGATATATTGTTAACTCTCTTCATGATTCTATATTAAATTAAACTCAATATAATAAATTGTCATAATTTTTCAATTACTATAAATAATAATTATTCTACACCTGTTGTAACTTCCAATTATATCTTCTGAAATTATATCTTCCCAATTTTTATAAGATATTAATTTCAATATCTATTTAAATATTCAATGTAAAATGTTTGAATAGGTTTATATCAACATTATATTTTAAAATAAAAATATAAATATTCACTCGTATTCTACTTTAATTAATTTCTAGAAATTAATTAAAGTAGAAAAGAATTGATCTATTTTTTTAAAAGTTGCAGAAAAGAATTTGTATGATTAAGTGATGACAATCATGTATGACATTTCGATGTTTCAAGTCATAGAAAGGATATCGAAAGAATGCTCTTCGATGTTGACATTTTCCACGTGATTCGCGGAAATGCATTAACTGGAATTGCTATTTTTGCACAATTCTGCTACACGCGCTGAATAAAACATACCGGCCGGCACCGATGAAAACTGTATTAAAAGGATTGACGTAAGTAAGAGAAGGCGGTAGCTTTACGCAACATGCATCAACTAAATTAATAGATTACTATAATCGAGAGCAATGACGTTTATTTAATAGGGCACGTACTGCTTTTCCACCGCGGAAACGGCTTTACCTGGAAAACAGCTATTTCGCCCGCAGGTGAATCATCGCGGTAGAGAGGGTGCCCGTTAGTCAGTCACAGATTCGCTCTGCCAAGAGCAAAATCTAAAACTAGGACTCCCGGCACATCTTGACATGTGTGTGGAACAACAATCATCATTATGGTCATCTGCGAAATGCAGCATGTATCGCTATCAAAAGCGACACAGAAGCATCTCAAAAAAAAATTGCATCTTCCATTTCGCGTAAATAAAAATTAAGCTTATGTATAAATTACATTTAACTACGCATAGAAAGGCAAATAAACGTCGAATTATAATAAAAATAAAAAAGTTGAATCGGACAAAAAAGACAGTAGCTCTCTCGCGATATGATAATATCCATTGCAATCTACGAAAATATTTTTGAGGTATATCGTAGATCGCAAGTGTTCATAGATCGCGCAATGTGGATAGCAGTATGTAAATTGCTCGGTTGAACTACTGACAGGTGTCACGCGGAAGAAGGCGCCCGGAAGCTTTTGCCTTAGCACAACATCGCGCCGACAAGTCGACCGAGACTCGGAGGCTGCGCGGCTAATAGCTATTAATTAGATAAATGCACGCTATATATAAGCGCTAGTAATAGTCTTCGTCAGAAATAGACGCAATAACGCACGATAAAACGCAGCTTCTCGCGTCCCGCACAAAGTATCTCGGGATGTTCTCGTAAGATGAAACGGAGAAAGTCGCGGTGTCTGACTAAGAGCGTGTCTTTCCTCACTACTACTCCTTTATATACTACAACTAGAATAAACTGACCGGGTAATCAAGATAATCGTGACGATGAAGTAAATGCGACGCTAAACGTGACGCTGTTTTCTGATAATCCTTAACGTTATAACGTTATAAGACAATGGTCCCAAAATGTATGAGACTTAAATGGAAGAAAATGTATTCTGTATCCAATAACAAATTCAGAAAAAAATTTCTTTCATTTAGTATGATTTTTTTAAACATTTTCTATTTGTCGAAATAAATGCTAAATAATTTAAAACAACATTTAATTATTCATTTAATAATTTAATTATTTAAATCAAAGATTATTGGTAGAGTCCCAAATCATACTTATAATTCGTGTTCGTGAAGACGAATACGCGCACTAATATGTATACGCTTAGAGGTCTTTCAAGATGTAATTATATACAAGTTTCTCCAATTATCAGCTGTCACTATACATCTCTATAGATCCCAAAGTGAACGGAAAACCAAACCTTCCCCAACGTCACTGTCATTTTTCACGGGATCATCGGTCGTAAGCTATAAAATCTTTTTCCGACATCGAGTCTGGGAAGATCGCAGTTCAACCCGAAGAAACGAAACTATGCCACACGCGTCACGTAAGAGTGCATCCGCAAGAGGAGCGTGCTTCAAACTGGCGCCATGCGGTTCGACGACGACGATGTCGGTAGGTGTGTACCTATAGTTAATACCGGGTGACCGCGAGAAACAGCCGTCACGATGGCGCAAGCGCGACTACGATCGCGCTCGTCGCTTGTGGTTGAAAGCTCGGCCAAAGCTCCCACCTTAGGCTCGAGCGAGTCGCAAGGTAGCTTGCAAGCCTCGATCGGGCGTTCCCGACGGACTCCGGAACATTTGGCGCAAATGAGACTCGTCTGCCTGATGCGACGACGCGTCAAGCAGTAGGGAATCTTATGAGATGACGATGCAACTGTTGCATTATGCGTCCTTCCCTTCCGGAATCGTCCGATTCTTCTTCGACCTACCTCCAATAACTCAGTGAATTCAGTCCATGAATGCTCAATGCATAATGCAATGAATAAATTGAAAGAATTTGAAGAAGTTATTTCGATCTATTTTCTTTCTGATTGTGTCTATTCTAGAGAAGATATTGGCTCGTAAATTGTTAGAATTAGTCTTTTAATGAAACGAAATTTTGCATTGATCGTAAGATCTACAGAATCGTACAATGCTTTGATCGCAACTCTCTCTTTTTTTTCTCCTAGTTTTGAATTTATTGTAACTAATTATATTCGCTATTTAGTCACAAATACTATACATAATTAATTGATTACATTAACATTGTAAATTCATTGTTTATTCTATTCGCGATGAAAAATTCTGGATAAGTGAAGAAGGATAGTACGAGTGATTTGTATTTTAACAAGGATCATGTTGCAAAGTCGACGTTTAGCGTCGATCCAAGCTGTGTCGAGCATGTAAGTTGCCATGTAAAATGACACTGTGGCATTTCGTTTCGCTCATTAAAGAAGATGCACGTTCGATTTGCGCTCGCCAAACCCAACATGAATATCCAATACATTCAATGACATGTAATTTCACATTACGCTCATATATCGTAAACAGAAAAATCACTTTCCGAGTTATTTAAATTCTTGTAAGCAAATAAATATTCTTAATGCTGGACGTATACATCTAAGATGCCTCCATTTATACGTGAAAAATGTCATTTCTGCGTTGCTCCGCGTACGCAAAATACGTTGCGATTGGTAGTTAACTCAAATTGTGTTCATCATTATTCCTAAAAGAAGAAAAATATTTTGCGATACTTCGCGCTCGAAGAAAAATAAAGTGATCCTTTATAGTAGAAAGCAGTAAGAACTGTGACTGTAAAAACTACGGCATTATCAGCCTCATGCTGATATTCACCGTTATTTGCGATTCCGAGGCAGTGGCCGATCGCTTTAACGCTCCCAGTAACTTTAATTACCATCATTTTGCTAACTCGCCGCAGATCGTTTTACACGCCGGAGAAAGATCGTGATGTCCGATGCGTCTCTCGCCGCCGTCATTTTAATCGTAAAGGATTTTATTATCTTTAAACAGCGCGTAAAAGTCCTGGTGCACTCTCGACGAAGAAACGTGCCTCGTCACGCCTTGCCAAGGATAAATTGGTTAAGAAATTATTACAAAGAAAAATTTGTATATGGTTTCTTATCCGGTAGATGTTTCGCGAAAGAAAAGTTCCTAACAGAAGAAGGGGATAAGAATAAATTTAATAAAATTAAATTTCTATATGTTTACTTTCTATTTTCAAATGTATGTTTCTACTGTTGACAATAAATATATGTAAAAACTATAAATCAACATCTATTAAATAGAAATTATGTAGATATTAAATCAATATATGTCAAGTCACGACGTCAAGAAAAAAAAAGAATTAAAGCACATAGATATGCAAATTTCATATCTTCGTATTTAAAGTGCGACAGTGAATATTACAATAAAAATGGCTTTAAATATATCATTTGAAATTGGCCTAAATATAAATCTTGAAATAATACAATTTACTTATATATGTTCGTGCCTCTTTTCTTTATTTGGCTTGGAGCAATTCTCGTGCCTTAATATAATAGCTTTCTTTCTTCTTTTTTCGCAATTCTCGTCCCAGCAGGGGTTTCCTCGGTCTTATTGACCAGCTTGTCTCTACGTTTCGCTGCGATGAAATTACTGGCAACCGTGATACTGCGGATTGGTTGAAACGCAAGTTAATGCGAAGAAATGCGTGAAAGTTATACTAACGAAGACTACGAGGAACAAGTAGAAAATTTAAGTGGCAGATACTTGTTAATAAATGCACGCGCACATAATTATATGTTATGCAATAAATCCGTAGACTAGATCGTAGTGGACGTCAACATCGAAGTTGTCTCATTAACTGCTTCAAAAATAATCTCCGATGTGAATAATAAGATTATTATCGTTTTATTATATTTATTAATATCAAATATTTTTATGATATATTATATATATATATATATATATATATATATATATATGTGTATATACATAATTTATATATATAATATATAAATTGTTATTTATATGTAAAATTTATGTTTTTATAAATATATGTACCTGAAAATAATTGTACAAAAGTGGCATCTAACTTACTCATATCAACGTTGTTTAAAAGTTAGCCAAATTTCATATATGGAAGTTAAACAAACCATATTAAATAGCGGTCTTACAACGGAACGCTACATTGACTAAATTTCTGGCGGGAAACTGATGAATGGCGGCAAACTACGCAATCAAAAATTTGCGTCACATTCGTCGGGAAGACCGAGCATTTAATTCGTTCGGGTTTACGTAAGGGAACTTTGATGAGTAACTCGGTGCGAGCGCATTAGCTACCCCGCCAAACTTGATGCGGCGGCGTAGCTGCGTAGTTCCGTCGCACGAGCCCGTGACATAACTTGACAAGGTTTTGGCAGACCCGTCTTTTCGGCCAATGAAGAATCTCTCTCTCTCTCTCTCTCTCTCTCTCTCTCACTCTCTCTCTCTCTTTCGAAATAGGATGTAAATGTGATGTATTTTATCTGGACTTGGTCGATATACAAGATTTACAAGACACATGACATGGCATACGTCAGTAATCTTAATAGTAATAATTAATAATTATTTATTATTTATAATGATAAGAAACGATATAAAATCCGTAAATTTTAAAAACTATATACGCTAAGTTGAAATAGAATAAAAGTCTAGAAATCACATTAAGTTGCTAGTTATGTATTTAAAAAATATGCATGTTTTTATCTTGAAAATGAGTCTCATCTAAATAACACATCATCTTAAGATTTATTTGTAATAGTTGCAAATTTGAATTATCAACATGGCATTTTCATTTAGCATTCGCTTGATTTATGTCATTATAATTTCGCAAACGCTTCTCTATTATGTATAATTTAGATTTAGCCCCGGAAATTTTCCGCTGCTCAGCTGTTTGTTATTTTTCTAGATTATCTAGATCAATGGAGAGAATGATGAGCTTCGACAGAATTGAGGATCGAATCGCGATCTACAGAGAACCGGACTTGCCGGATAGATCACCTTGGCAATGAGTCCGTAACTTATTCTGGTTCACAAACGCGCAAAGATTTATCTTCCGAGATTTTGACATCACGCGTGTGTGGTGAGTAAACGGCGGCTAACTTTTCAAGTAAGACTTGGAACATGTGGCGCGTGCGACTTTGTTGAAATTGGCCCTCTTCCTTTTAAATTGCGGCTTAATTACTAATTAACCGCTCTATTTAGTGGGTAACTGTGTTGTAACGGTATAGTCCTCTGTCATTCTTGCTCATGACTCACAGAAACATATTACAATTTTACGTTCGGCACGCTTCTTATGTAGTTAAAACTACAACTCGTTATTTAAAATGAGCTTATCCGTGTATGTATGTATTTAAAAAATTTAACGAAAAATATGGAAATATTAATTATGAATATGTATGGTCTTATTTTCTCTTTAATTTAGAAAAAAACAATTTTATTACAAAATTATATTTTTATATATATTTCACGCTGTTTTATAATCCAATTAAGAAAATACTTTAATGTATTTTGTAATATATTTCATATTTTTGTTATCTGGTTCATTTTGTGTCTTTTATATCTTCTTCTTTCATTCTTCTTTTACATCTTTTGATCTGATTACATATATTAAATCTTAAAATTTTTATGATCGCGTATTTATACTCAATATTCGATTCTCGAACAAGAACGAGGCATTGTTGTTGCGCAACTTTAATGAGCATTATGCATGTTCTTCGATTTAAAGCGACGTAGTACGAAATCTTATAAGGCCATCGATCGATCTTGTTATCGACTTGTATTGATCCCGCAGGCACAGTTTATCATGGTGCACTGCATCGTGGAAGATCACTTATGAATTTGTATGCCTTTAAAACATGCCCACGAATAAGGTCGCGTCCGCGATTCATATTACGCAAATATGTATGCCCGAAAGGTTTAACTCAAGATTATATATACGCAGAGCTCGGGGCAGGCCGGTTTAAGACATTACGGAGCCTGTCGCCCGGAGAAAAGATTTAAGGGCGTCGCATCAGACGCCACACCATTAACATAAATAATTACGAAAGAAATGTGAGAAGATACATAGGAATGATTTTAATCGGATTTTAATGGATATCTTAAATAAAGAACTTGAAAAATGTTAAGGAACTTCTGTAATCACTATGAGTACTTCACGATCTTGTTAAATAAGTGATATTAAATATGTGATATTTCTTTGTAATGCTAATGTATTCTCCGATATTTTTTTGCTTCTAGTCTTCGGAGAAGATGTAGTACTTGTAATAAATTCACAGGAATATTTGTAACGACATTATTTAATTTCACTTTTTATAAATTATTATAAAGTTTCTCAAGAAGTATGCAAAACAAATATAGCTATTTATATCTTATATATCTTCGTAATAATATACAAATTATACAGTTTATTATAGGTATTCTTATATCCATTATTAACAAGAATATTAATTATTTTCTTTTATATTATACTTATACAGAAGCAGTTTTGCTGCTATTCTTTTTTCTAATTTTTTATTTATTTATTCAAAATATCTCCCTCGCTATAAAGATCACTTCGTTTTTATTTGTAATCTACGTTATATCATCAAAGTATCATAAATAATTTAAAGTTCTGATCAATTTTGCTCTCAGTATGTGCTTATTTCGGATCGAATGAAATAATTCAACATTCCGTAATGTTTCAACTTAGCATGACCGAGCAGAATACTCGAGCAGAAGACTCGTCCGTATTTCCCGTTTATCGAGAGCTCGTGAGTTTGTGATTTAACTCAACTACCGCAGCGATATCTCGCCTATCACGTCCGCCCACGAGTGATGCACGCTCAGTTGATCAAAGCGGTCCTTTGCGTCTTAACGAAGACACGTGCGATGATTCCGTGAGAATTTATGATCGCTCATGCGGGTCTGCAATCAGAGGCCTACGAACGGATTAGTCGCTCGACTGACGAACGTATGAATCCGATGAGCCGCGCATACGAGGAACAGTCTGAAGAAGCTCATCTTCCACTACTGCCGTCGTCGATAAATCACCGCGCGGACTTATGAACCGTGAAAAGCGGACAGGTTACTGTCCCCCGGGTTTCTGCCGACGCCCAGTATAACGAGGATGTTTCGTTAATGACCTCATTAAATCAACGAAAGGACGGCCGTTGGCCTCTATGTGCGAGTGATATCTCGTTTCCTCTCACGACGATAACTCATTCCGGCGACGGTCGCCGTCGCTGTCGTCGCCGTCAACCGGCTCGGCAAATTGTTACGCGACGTAGATAATTTGTTGCGCGTTCCGCCTCTTATTGATCGTATAATTCGCGCGAGATCGCAAGGGTCGGATTTATTCCACGTAACTTGTATTGTACTTTGTACTATTTCGCATAAATTTCTTCATAACCAACTTTTACGTTCGTTTTATCAACCAGCTTTTTAGCGTTCCCTTAACAAATCGAATTATAGATTTACGTGATTTGACTAAAGAGATTTTATATACTTTTATTGCGCGAATGATTATCGTTTATTTTCCAACTTCAGAAAATTTATTTAACAAATTATAAAGTAATTTCTCTGCTCTAATATATTTCTTTTCGTAATATATTTCTTTTTGAATAAATTAATAATTAATTAAAGTGTAGAACATATTTGACGCATATGTAAAAAATTTTGCGTTTAATTTGTTAATTATGAGTTGGTTTTAATTCTTAATTATAGAATTTGAAATTGAGATACTAATCAGTGATTAATCATCTGTCAGTGATTAATCATCTCAATCAAATAAATCCGCATTAATATATATTTTTTTTGTGTGTCCAACTCTCCTTTATATATGTATATATTTTTTTAAATCAAAATTTCAATGTACTTTTATTAGCATGCACATTTTCATGCGATAGATTAAATTGAGCAGCAACAAATCACGCACCTTTTCTGCACGCGCAATGCGATGCGCACCGATAAAAGAAAATAAATTCTTACACGTTACAATCGCTGCTGCATGGATCCTCGTACGTGCGACGATCAGGTTCCGCGGCGTCCTGCGGCTCGATCGGAGGGGCGACGATCGGCGATGCCCCTCCGATGATCAGGGAAGAGGATTTGCGAGGGCCGCGTCTTCTCATCGCGAAGTTCCGCTCGCGCGAAGGGAATCGCGGTGTTTTCTTCTTCATTTCCGTCACCTCTTTCACCGAGAGCCCATTGTCCCAAACCATTTTGCTATCAATCTTGCCGAGGAATTGCTCCGCCGACAGGACTTTAATCGCAGTTGGCAGAAATTCGCACAATTCGATAGGAAGCGGTTTTAACGCTTGTTATTGCGTCGATGAAACAATACGGAGGATTGAAGCGGTAACCGCTGAGAAAGCGCGCGATGACACCGTTGCCTCGACCTTCGATTGGACAAAACTGAAACCAAACCAAACGCGCGATTGCCTAAGCTTGTGGTAGCAACACACTTTACCGAAATATATGTGACTTAATAAATCGAGTTACGTTAACACGATTTTTTAAATCGATTGCGTTCGTCTTTGCTGTTAAATTTGTTTGCTCGTGAGGATATTGATTTGATAAATTTATTTTTTGAAAATCTTGGTTTTCAAAAGGCCTTTAAAATTAAATTCATAAGCAAATCTTTTAGAGATCCCAGTTAATGCTATGCAGTTTTGCTATGAAGAGGTCTACGTTGAATTCATTCTAGTAAACAGTCGGCAGTACAAAGAACAGTAATAAGAACTAAACATAAATGTTTTTATGTCATGTTAATACAATCAGTCATGCGTCAATCTGTTGAAACAGAAGAGTATGCATTTTTGCATTATTTAATAACGCAGATTAATTACATGCAAATGTGTTTTCAATACTTGTATTGACTCAACGCAATCGCTAAATCACGTTTTTTCTCAAACGTGAGTTGCAAAAAAAGATACATATCAATAAAAATGTTAGTAGAAATATTGAAATGTCTTCTTTATTCGTATTACGGCTTGTTTCATAATTTACGAGTTTACTTAATGTCAATTAATAAAACGTCAGGATTAATAAACAAGATATGTGTTAGAAAGAAAAACTGCATTAATTGCGTATCCTATAAGAACATTAAACAATGCAATAAACTTCTCGAAATGTTTTTCCGTTTCCCACTATATGACACACGTTATTATTATACACTACCATTAAGGAAATCACATGACGCAATTCCGCTACGTGCGCATTTAATTAGTCGACGTATCACCGTGCATTTAATTAAGAAGAAAAAACGTGATACTGAGCTGTTCTGTGTAATTATCGTTGTATTGTTACAATTCTGCGTCTAATGCAATATTTTTCAAGCCGCACAACTTTTAATCGAATTCCAGTACCGTTGTAATATTCGATTTCGTAATATTGTCATGATAGATAGATAACACATATAGATTTTTATCAACATTTTTCTCCTATCGACTTCGCGCGCAATAAACTAATCTTTCTTTTTTCTTATCTGATGTCGATTGCGAAACACGTTCTTGGCATTGCGTTAAAATAGTGCAAAAATACGTTTCCTATCTCGGTACAGACTTTTTCTTTCTGATCGTGTCTGTAAGTTCGAACGATTATGTTAAATTGTCTTCCACTCTCATCCACGCACGAGTTTCGACTGACTCGTCGTCCCCTGCGAAGCCAGGCAAAGCGACACGGTTTGGTCGCAGAAGAAGGCACGACCGGCGACCTTCGGACGTTGGTTTTCATTACGACTATTGTCCTGAATAGCGCTCGTCCGCTTTATGTCACCATCTTCCGCACTGCTTCTCGATTGCAACAAGCGGACACCGTCGACCGTGCTCCATGCGTCACTAATGCACATAGCGTGAATGGTGTACAAACGTACCGTCTCGGTTTTTATATTTTCTCTGTCCTTTCTTTATATATATCTGAATATATAAAAAGATACAAACATACGTAAACATATGTGAAATATCAAATATAAAATATAAAAGTAAGAAACAGATCAAGATGTTTTTATTCGTGAACGCTTGATGCAATTTGAAGAAGTACCGACGACACAAATGACAACTTAAAACGGTTAAAAGATTTCTGTAAAATAACTATAATTTGCTCTATACATACACACATCGAAAATACGGCAATAGAAAACGTTACAAGAACTTGACAGAGTTCTCGAACAATTTGCGCGTTTGTTACATCGGTCGTAAATCATCTCGCGGATTATTCGAGGATCCCCGTACGTTCGCGACTGTTTCGCATTACGGTCACATTAGCCGCGTCTGCGTTTATCTTTATTCGCATGTTTTCCCGGCGCGCGCATCGAAATGACCTTCCATGAATCGCAATTTCAAGCGAATTCGCTATATGCAACGCTATACGTGCACCGATTATAGCACTCCGGTAAAGCTGGGCGTTTTCCATTAACCAAGCGAAGAAAAGAACTTTGTTACCCGGCATTGAGTCGGACTTTGACATCGTGCGACCGGTAACATCCTGAGATATTAACATCGACAATTACCGAGGCGAGGAATAGGCTCACGTGACAAAAACAAATTTATGCGTCTCTCCATCAAAGTATTTCCCACTATTAATATTATCTCACTATTAATATTATCTGCAGTAGCCGTTTCGCGAAATTTTATCCGACGCTGATCGTTACGATCCCGATTTTTCTTGAAAATGGTAATTTCGAATTATTTACCGCCTGCAAAAACGTTTACGAGCGAAATATGACATAAATCACCTACGTCACGTGATAGCGCGGCTCGTCATCGTTACCCTCGATGCTTCTACAACGTTATACACGCTACAGCCACGTTTATGTGAATTTAATGACGACGAGGAGTCTCGGCTAATTCGATTAACGAAAATAACATTTCTTCCAGAATCTATTTTCTTCCATTTCCTTAACCTTATATTTTCTTAGTCTCTCAATTATTTTCGTTCTTTCCTTTTGAAAACAAATAATCGCTCTAAATCAATTTAGTGACATGAGCTTTTAGTTTATTTATCTTCCATATTTTCAGAATAAATATCGACGTACGCATCCCGATATTTGATTAAAACTGAATTTAAGAATGGGACCGACACAAGACTGCCACACCTACGATGTACAATTTCCGTCACACTTTTATCACAACAATGAATTCAAACGTACTTCACGTATGAATTACTTTAAACGTGGGGATTGGTTTGATGAACAACGGACTCCGAGGCACTCGGTATAAAATGATACGACGTGAAATACACGAATGGCACCGCGTCGCGTTCGCTTCAGCACTGAATATGACTGCCGGCGGCCGGGGATTCAGTCAGTGGCATCCCAGTCGATAAGGATTATCGCGAAGGAATGACCTCGTTATCTTGGGAATCCTCGACCGAAGTGCGAGCGACAATCAGGCAGTCGACCGCATTAATCGTAAAGCAAATATTACAAACAAGAGCCCGCTGAGCGAGTATCTCCCGCGGACGTTTTAAAGCCCTTTATCATCACGCTGATCTTGCCTTGCGCGAGATTATGCATGTGTGTTATTTAACTCGTGAGTGAATTGGCGCAAAGTATATCTCAATGAGATGCACGCGGCACACGGGACGCTCGTCATCTAGGCAGAGATATTACGGTCGTTTCTCAGTCGGTGCAGTGACGAGTATAATCGCATGCGTTAGATTCCCCGTGAAACTTCTAACAGCAGGATTTTATTCCTCGTGTAATTCACGCGTAATGACTTTCCTATGTGATTTAATTCATTGCTTTATTATATTACTTTTGTTACAAGAGGCAACGCAACATTAAATATCTTTATAAATAATCAGTGTCTCCCTTTTAATAAAACATTTATTTTGATAATACGAAGTTAATTTGGAACTACAATTTTTTTATTCTTAATGTAATAAATTAATCAGTATTGGAAAATTAGAATTTTTTAATATATTTTGATGTATTTTATGTATGTTGAAGCTATTTTAATTTTGGAGAATATGCTGCTAACAGATTTCTTATCTATGTTTTGAGTATATTTATTTCATTAAATTTCACTAATCTTAACATTAACTGTATACTAAATATTATTTGTATTCTAGCATTAATGCTACTTTTTACTACTATCTATTCATTTTGTTTTATATCATGTACGTATATTTATAACATACTGCTTATTTATTCCATCACCATTCCATACATGAATAAATACAGATATTTAGATTTCAAATGTTTCAATATTCATCTTAAAATTTGTATGTTTGATCAATCCGAATTTTATCCTTCTATTTATACGTAGAAATTACGTATATCATCACAACTACTTTGCCTTTCACGAAATGCATGAAATGCATTTTAAAATGCCATGTGAGACGACAATCTCGCCAGAAGGTTTCTCAGACTGAGAATCCTTAGAAACGAGACTGCTAACTGACTTATCGCGTTTTACTGTACAGGGGGACGTTTAGTGCAGACCTTTTTCCGTCCTCTCGGAGTAATAACTTAAGACGATTTACTCGTAGCATTTGTTAACCCGGTTCTCTACAGGGGTATGGTTGTTTTATGTACTGGACATTATAAACTCATTTGTTAGTGTTCGGAGCAAGCTTTAAGCTCGAAATTTATATATACATATATATATATATATATATATATATATATATATATATATATATATATATATATATTTAAAAATTTGTATATATAATTTATATATACATATATATATATATATAATATATATATATATATATATATATATATTTTTTATGTATATGTATATTATAAAAATAAATTATAATATAGATTATAGATTTATATTATACATATAAAACAAGATTTTTTTACAATATACATTGATGTCGGATGATTTCATATGCACGAGATCGCTACATAGCAACAGAAAAAATATTATCCGTGTTCTCTCGAGTTTAGAAGAGTTGCGCGAAGTGCAGTTTCGGACAATGACGTGCGCTTGTCACAACAAGCAAGATGCATTTATTTACCCCGATCGTAAAGACGCGCGCTCGATCACGAGCGTGGCGCGATGCCAAGAGTCGCGCGAGTTCGAACGTGATGCCTGGTGTATACGTGACAGTCACAAAGAAGCTAATTATGAGTTTTCGATGTTTTTCGAAAGCTAATGCTAGCATTCAAAATCCAATGGCATCACCTAAGCCTCACACACAGCCATGAAGGAACCGAGAAGTTTGCGTGCCTTTATCTTTTCCATTAGGATGATATAAATATTTTATTTCCCCATAAATAAATAAGATAAATAAATGTTAAGTAAATAATATATTTTTAAATTACTATTTTTTAACATTTTTAGTAAAATTTTCATTCTTTTTATATACTGCGTTTTGAATACAGGATATTTTAATTAAATACTCAATTTGTTTGAAAAATCACATAATTATTATAAATACGATAAATATCTATTAAAATAAAATGTTACTCTATATTACAATTTGCAATATAATGTGATACAACTATATGTATGCATGTGTTTATGTGTGTGTGTGTGTGTGTGTGTGTGTGTGCGTGTGTGAGAGAGCTAGCTGTTGACAGATGCACACATAAATCTTTTTACATCCGAATGCGCGTAATGACACGTGTAGAAATCAAGCGTCCGAGAATAACCGCTACGAAAATGCTTTCCGAATTATCTTCGGGTATTACTTGCGAAATGTATTTCGACGAAAATACGAAAATAAGCAGACCTCCTAAATAGTTCATGCAAACTATCTAGACCCGGAATGTCTCAGATCTATCAGATACATCTGCTCAGTTATAAATCCTTTGCATTTAAAGGCGAGTTTCTCCTAACGAGAATTTAATGCAAAACAATATTTTAGATGTTTTAATAATTTCAATTAACGATCGCATAAAAGCGTACAGATTTTGACATTTTCGTTTTTATTTTCGAGTAACACTCACCGCACGTCGTGACAAATTTCATCCTCACGCTGCATCTTGCTCTCGTACTACGAATTCTCCTATTTGGCCCCCATCTCAATAATTAAATAGCCCGCACGTGATTACCACGTGGAGAAATGAGACAAGAATTGCAAAGGAGTTCACTGACCAAGTTGCGAGTCACAGTCGATCAATTAAAATGACACAATATATCCGATCCGTGATTGCTGGACCGGAGTAAACAGAAACGATATTGCTCTAGTTGAAATAACTGTCTCCATTCGCGAAAGCTATTTACGGACGCAAAGAGACGGTTCAACCGAGAAGGATTCGCCACGATCGTCCACGTTCTCTCTCGCCGACTTGCAGCCTGCTTTCGAACACCCGTCCAATAACTTTATCGCCAGGCTGTTTGTCCCGATAGCGCGGACGACCGGTCGATCATACTCTAAATTTAGCGGTGGCGTACATGCGAGAGAGAGAGAGGAATAATGATAGAAAGAAAGAATAACGCACGCATGTATGCGCGCACACGTCCGGAAAGGAAGACGCGATCGCACGCACTGAGAGGAGACGCGAAACGCGTGATGACGATTCGCCGCCACGCTGCGTTGTCAATGTCAGCTGATCGCGTCGATAGTTGACTTTCACGTCGATGATTTATCGATTTGTTCGGTAATAAACCTTGTTGTTTCGACACGTAAGTGTATACGTGTTCCTCTACTTGACTGACCGAACGACGCTCTTAATGCTAGTCACTTTGCAAATTTTATCAATGATTCAGTATTAATTTATTTACTGTTATCATGTGTAATATCGATAAAAGAGGAAAATGATGTTTTACGTTTTCGTTCTAAATTTTCTATTTTTAATAAAATATATTCTAAAAAATTATATTTTGATTAATAAACTTTTAATACTTGTAGATGGATAATCGTTTCAAATTGGATTTATCAGACATTTTCTATTTTATTTCATGCCCCTTCAATTTGTGCAATACATCATGTAACACTTTGTATATATGTGTATATATATATATATAATTGTGTAATTTATATTATACAGGGTGTCCCAGAATTGTCGCGCCAATTTTCGTGAGCAGATAGAGCGGACCAAACTGAGTCGAAAACTCCTTTACCATTTTGCAATTTTCGCAATAGTTAACGAAATATTAATTGTTAAAAATAGCCGTATTAGGCCGGCCCTCCGCCGAATACAAGCACGCGGCGAAATACGACCGCCCAGCGTCATTGTTACCAAGACTGCGAGGAGTTGTTTTCAAAAATGGCAAAAAATAGGGGGACAATCACAGTTCAAAACCGCCGCTTTTAGGCATTGCCGCGTGTAGTAAACAACTCCTCACGATCTTGGAAACAATGACGCTGGGCGGTCGTATCTCGCCGCGCGCTTGTATTCGGCGGAGGGCCGGCCTAATACAGAGGTTTTTAACAATTAATATCTCGTTAACTATTGCGAAAATTGCAAAATGGTAGAGGAGTTTTCGACTCAGTTTGGTCCGCTCTACCTGCTCACGAAAATTGGCGCGACAATTCTGGGACACCCTGTATATGATATAATATTAATATTAATAAAAAATACTTATGATGACTTTTATAGAGTTTAAAAAATAATAAAGATAAAAGTAGAATAATATATATGAAATATGTACATACTTTCAACCGTGAAACCGGATATATTGAAATTTGAAGATTAAAATGTAAAATCGATTACAAGAGATACATTGCAGAAGAAATTCACAGCGACCGACAAAGCAACGTGTTTTCTGCCATGGCTCGTGCATGGATTGCGCATTACAAATTTCCGTGACGGCATACATATACGCGCTGTGTCTGTCGCGAATGAATGGACGCCCACGCCTGCGTCTATCTGCCTTTCAATTTATATAATAAGAGGAATTTATCGACGTCTGTCATGGATATTACCTAACATCAGTTATCCGATAATTTTAGACTTATCGAACGTGTGCATCGAACCTAGCGTTAAATATTTGCGATGCCTCCATATTTTTGTCTTTTATAAAACCTTGATTCTAAACCGGATATATTTTATTTATGCCGAATTTTAAATTGTAATTTACGTAGAAAATTACATAGTGGAGCAAGTATGCATTCCAATTAGAAATTTTGTCAAACGTCAACATTGTTGAAGTTTGATATGTATGAAACAAAATTCAGAATATAAAGGATCGAAATATATTGCCGTATACCGCAGGAAGAATTCTAAAACAAAGTAACCTGAAATAAGTGAAAAGATAGCACATGTCAGAGATTACATGTTAGGATATATTTAATTTATATTTAAATCAAAATGTACTTGAATAAATCAAGACAACAGATTGTGATCTAGAGTGCGTTAGAGTGTTCATTTTGATGCCGATGTACAAGTCTTTTCAATCATGCCGCATCACGAACACCCCACTGATTGTGAGCCCCAAGGTTGATTTAATCATATTCTTCCGTCACTCTTAATTTTCGCTCCGCCTATTGTAGCATCGTGACATCCGTGAAATTTATGCGGCACGTTTACTTCAGCACTTCCGACGCCCGTCCGCATTATAAATTTGTGCGCGTTTCATGTATTACCTCGAATGCACGCTACATCAGATTGAATCAAAACCGACAAAGGCTTCAGATAAAGATGTCGGTGAAACGTTTTTGCTATAATTTACATGTAACTCCTTAAAATTATGTAAAGAGCTTCTTCTCGTTTCCACGCTTATTGTCTCAAAAGTCAAAGACTGAATGGTTTGACGGAGCATATAAATATGCATTGTGAAGAGGAAGCTACTTTCGACAGGCTCACGGTAATCTTCTGCTTAAGCAAGAGACACGTGGCGGGCTTCATGTAAACCGAAGACGACATGCTTTTCGCGGGGAATTCTAAACTCCTTCGTGCTTCGTTCACCCACGCATTACATTCTCATACGACGGCAAAGAAGCGAGGGGCAGCGACGACGATGTGATTATGCGTATGCACTTCGCATGCAAGCGAACACGCATGCATACACAGCGTGTCGCGTGTCTACGCGACGGATACTGACATGTTGAAGTGTATAATGCGATACGGCGAAAATGTGCACTTTGTATCAGAGCAAGTAAGGCTTCGAAATAATCGTGCGACCGACGAGTTCAACGTATTCTCGTTATTGTGACAAACGCGCAGTTAGTTTTACGTTAGTTTTATGCATAGTTAAACTGCATAACATTCGATATATAAATTTTTTTAAAATTAATCATGATATTAAAAAAAAAGAATTTAAAATGCTATGTTCGATTTAGTAATTTGACATGAGCTGGTAATTTCCACGTGTTTCCTCACAAAGAAACTCGCTTTTAACTTCTTTTTTTATCCGAGTGTGCACATGACGCGCGTATTGGTCATAAATAAATAGTCGCGTGACGCAAAGAAAATGCATTTCTCACAGGCAATGTTGGATTGGTTTGTTTTTGGTGCCTCGGTATGTAACTTTCAAAATCTATACATTATACTCTAACAATTAACAATGAAGTTCAATTTTAATTCTTTGATTGTGGTTCTCTGCATTTATATATTTAATTTTAATTCGTACATCTCCATATCTTCTCTAGAAAAAATATCTACGGATTTTCTTCACGTTCGCTTGGGTTGCGATATTGCTTAGATACAAGAAATTGCTACAAGAAATCGCTGCCAAGTCGCCGTCGTCGTTGCTTGAAATCACGTCCAATATCCATCCATCCATCGGACATCGCTTGAAAGTTAAGAATTATTCTGTTTATTCCACATTCAAGTTGCCATTCGGCGGGATTATTTTACGCGCAACGCGCACATGTGTGCCGCAATCTAAATTCGATACGATGCAATTCCGCCGGCAGAAATGATCGTGAAGAAAATCGTAAATATAATCGCACACGGACATCAAAGATCCGCGGCGATTATTACGGATCGTGATATTAAGAGGCGATTGAGCGAATGAGCTGAGCGAGCGAGCCGAGCGTAAAGTTAAGTCGATTATGTCTCTATTACACGACGCGCGGGTGCCCACGGAATTCGTGACGGGGTTATTAACGCCGAGCATTAGACGCAATAAATGGGCAGGCGCGTCGTGCAGTGATCTTCAGAAATAGTTCTTCCCGGAGCGAGAGATCGGTCGATTATATCGTCAGGCAGTTGATAAACGTATTGGGGTCTCGTTCGTTCGCTTCGTTCGTGCGATACCACAACGGTATCTCGTCAATTTTTCCTCCTGAGGATGATAAGCAACGATATATTCGACGTTAATTGCACCTGGTACGTCGTAGATTACAATTCCGCTGAATCGCGGCTTCTTAAAGAGCGCGTATTTGCCATAGCGTGAGATTGCCACAGACTGATGCAACAATAATGATAAATAAAACTAGAATAAAATTATTAAATGGTGAATAAATGTTTTATAATGAATTAAATGTTATAAACTTGAATATATTTTTATGATTCCACTATTAACCTTTATCGTTAAATATCATGGTAATTGTACGTCATATATACAATAGTTTAATACGTATAAAATGTTATCTAATTTAAATTTACGAAAAAAAAAGGAAATCCTATTATCTATTTACGTCTGTGTGAATTTTAATTAGAGTTTAAAAGCTCTCCACTGACAATTTAATTTTAAAGAGAAATTGTATCATAAATTAATCAGAGTATACATATATCTATAGAATATATATCGAATATAAATACCACTACGTTATATTCATACGTAAAATCCAAATTAAATGAATCAGATCAAAAACATTTATCCGATACATTAAAGATTTCGTAATATTTTCACGAACTTCTTGGAAATTATTCGAACCAGCTCGGCATGAACTCCAAAACTTCGCCGAATGCGTTTCTTTACGCTACTCTCCGGGTGCAAAGACACGTTATTTATTTCGATAAATGCGAGCGGGAAGAGCGAGGGGCACATCCTCTCAACCTTCCTGTGCGCACATGAACCGTCGAAGGAGATGAAAGAGAAATATCTCACGCGCGGCGCGGAAAATACCGCGCGATCCTTGGAAAACTCTCTCGAGTTTCGGTTTGTTTAGTAAATGCCTTATGGCCTCATCGCTAAACGACTTAACCCTCTTTCCGCAGCAGCGGCCATCACGCTGGTTAAAGTAATGCGGCAAGCGCGATATTTACCAGAAATGTCGCTGCCTACCCTTTCCCTGAAGCTCTCAAATTACACGGGCCAAGAACCGGCGAAATTACGACCGGCCGCGCCCAGATTGCCCATAAATCCGACAACCGCGCTTTTAATTGCCCTATTCCATCCTTCATCCAACATATATTTAAAAACGTGTTGCGATGGCTGTCTGTTGGATGGAAATAGTTAACTGATATATTTAAAAACTATTTCCATTTTTGCATCGTTCGCAAAGAATGACTCAATTGTGACATATTCTTACGTTTATGTCGTTTCCGAAAGAAGAAAAGTGTCTATAGGATCAGTATCTTTAAGGTTTCATCTATCGTGTGGCATGCCTCTATACGTTCACAAATTAAAACGTCCCGCACGGTGTTGACGTGCGTTCGTGAACACAAATCTGAAGTGTCCGATGCTGAGCCGAAGTAATTTGTCAATCTGGCACGTTCGCACGCAACACGCGATGATGTGTGTGCATGATTTCGATCCTTTAAACACTAGACAGGTTTCCGATGCAGGAAACACACGTTAGAAACAAATGCCGCGGGGATCACGATCGTTAATAACTGAGATTCTCCTTTGAGCGGAGACCGTGTCGGAGATAAAGTGCATGGAGAATCTTGCGTCGTGTCATTGTGAGTAACTTACGACTTTTAACATAACATTCTTATATTTTACGACGTGTTGTACCAATCTGTTTAATTATTATTTGATTATAAATTTAAAAGCGAGACTATTTATTGGCATCAATTATTATTCAATAAATGATGTCTATTATGTAAAATTGATGCCTTTGCAACAAAATAAAATTTTTATATTGAAAGAAATATAATTTCAAATACAATCCGGCTCCAAGTATTCTATAACCACAAAATCTTTCACTTTCAGGAATTACTCGCACGATAACAAAAATGTGACGTCAGGATGTGTGGGTATAGCAACATTTTCTCAAGTCCTACGGGTTCATTTCGCTCGACGTTTTTTCGTTCGACGATATGACAGTCCGACACGGCCGTGACTACGGAGTTAAAGTATAAAGGTGATCTCACTGTGCGTCGCGTGGGTGAACGGTATCCAAAACCCACACGCACCGCATCGCACACCTGCGTGTGACCGCGGTGCAATAATTCTACTGTGCAATTATTACTTGCACGAACACGACCGTTCCTCGAGACAAACTCACGGTGAATCCGCAAACCCGCGAGAAATTCGGAAAATAACAAGCACAATCGATGAGGCTAATTGGTATACGTTGACATTTTCTTTAATTATAAATGAAACTAACTGTACAAGCATAAAAAATAATAAATACTTTACACGTCCCTTCTGCCGTAATTTCTGTAAGCTAAGAGTAATAGCTAATATTGTGCTAATATTAATATCTCCACCTTTGATTGTACAATATGTTGTATATCATATTCGAAACGCATCTATTATACAGGTTTCTCCTTTTAGATATTTAGATATTTCACTCTAGAACTATATTAGCTTGTATGTTATAGCTTTAAGCCGTACTTGTTTGATTCATATAAAATGGATTGCTGAAGAGAAGGCAAATCTCTCTCTTTCGGCCTTCGCGGCACTTAGCCATAAGTTCTCCGACGAAGAGTGCAGGGACGTCGTTACTGCTCCAGGACCGAGAATAGTCTTTTATCGTGACTTCGGAAGGAGGTGGGGTATCGTAAATCAGCGTTTAGTGCGTTTAAAAACTCGATAGGTGGCCGGATTTAAGAATAGCATGGGTCGAGAGAGTACGAGATTTGAGGCGCACATGCGCGCCGAACGAGATGCTCTCTCGCCTTAAATCGCGCGGAACCGCAAAGAACCGTCCGTCCCGGCGCATTTTCTGCATCCTGCCGTTCGAGAAGCTGAATATATACATACATAATCCCGCGCTCAAGAATTGTATTTGTATATAACATTGATGAAAAGGCAAAGGCAGATGAATGTGTCATTTAAACGTGAC
Organism: Tetramorium alpestre; assembly: GCA_021460005.1. Classification (NCBI taxonomy): domain Eukaryota; kingdom Metazoa; phylum Arthropoda; class Insecta; order Hymenoptera; family Formicidae; genus Tetramorium; species Tetramorium alpestre. Next base: position 255,509 of record JAJVSH010000067.1, on the reverse strand, counting down.
TTGTTTCTCTAAAGTTAAATATATGCGATAATTTATCAAAACCAAAAATTCAAATTTCAAAGTTTTGTGCATTACAATATAAATATATATTGTGCATACAATATAAATACAAACTTGATGACAGTTTCATCTGATTATATCAGAAGCATATTAATTTGAAAATACTTTAATATTGTCGCGCTACAAAATCTTCCAATATAGAATCCAAAAAATAAAATCAATGCATTTTTAGAAAAATGCAATATACACAAATATCAAAATTACAAATTAAAAAAGAAACGACTTTTGGATCTCTCTATTATTAATAGCACGAGTTGTGACGCGAGAGTAAAAACATGCGTTGCTAATCGTGCTAAAGCTCCGGGTCAACCATCTATCCATCGGTCCGTATCGAGTCTCCGTTAGATCGATATCATTTCCGCCTCGTCCAGAGAAAGAACCGTTTAATTAGTTTCTGAGAGACTCAATATCACAGAATGCAATCTTACCGTAATTACGTTTAAAGATCTAAAATAATTATACTTGTCCAGTTAGCCAAAAAATGTGTTCAAAAAGATTAAAATGCAGAAATAACTGCATTACTGTAATTCAATACAAATAATATTAAATTTAATTATTATTAAAAAAAAGCATAGATGTAACGTTGACTGATGTCAATTAGTTTTAAACTGACTATGTATTTAAAATTACGTTAAAGAATTGGTTTATATTTACAATGAAATAGACTTTCGAAACATTTTCTTTTTTAATATAATTTTTTTGTTGAAAACATTGTTTCGACGAAAAAAGCTATAATTGATTAAAAAACATCTAATTGTAAGTATCAAAGCTTACTTTTTGAATTATAGTTCAATGACGAATGAATATAAACGTGATTTATGCAAAAGAATGAAGAAAATAGATTTTGAAAATAGATTTTATCTGTAAACAAAAAATTTTATAGCCTATGCAATAAAAAGATTACCTTGTAGAATGTTGCCAGTTTAAAATAAAAAAATTAATAAATTAATTTGAAACGGAAACTGGACAGAAACGACATTTTGAAGATGACTGGCGAAAGCAGCTGTTAAATCACTCAATCCACTTCAACTCGTGAATGTAAAGCTCGTAAAAAGCGTATTAAATCCGCTCTTTTTCCCGGAGCAAGCATGCGAGCAAATGGATCTTAACGGTACGCGGTTGAGTTAACGTAGATAATAGCGGATTCAAAGATTGCTCGCGAAGCTTGTTATAGCGATATGTGAGCATACGCGCGAAAGTATCCAAGCGAAGATGAAGAAAGTAAGAGGGTCTTTCCAGATAATTTCGTCGACGTGAGATTAACTTTTTCTTTCGAATTGTTCGAGCAATCCTGTCGGTTTTCATAAATTGTACAGAATATAAAGTAAACAATTAGGAAGTAATTTTTCGTGGAAACGCAAATAAATGATATTTTTTTCTTGATTGATCGCATAAATTTTGAGATAAATAATTTTAATTTGATATTTTGATATGAAATATTATGCTATAAGCTTCTTTTACACATTAAAATATATTAAAGTAGCGAATTAGCAACGCCACGAGTATCTAATGTCTGAATAACAAGATGTAAACAAAATCTAAAGTCGCATGCTATAAACGTCTTACTAGACAATAAATAACACATGTATCAAAATACATAGTCAGATATTGAATTGATATATAGTTAATTATCAACATGAGTGATTAAGCATTTTAAAATTCAAATTGCCTTTTTTAATTACTATATTTTTTGCATCTGTATTTTAAAATTTTTATATCTTTTCATATATGCTCTATCATTTCTAATAAAATCCTTTAATGTAATTCGAGGTCGAGGTAATTCTGTGGAAATATACAGAACTTCTTTAATTTAATCCAATACGTGGCACAAATATATTATTTTAGATGATGGATAATACATCGTTTTGCACATAGTTGTCTGCCCAATTTTTGCCGTTTTGGCAGATTAAAATGTAAGGCGACGATCGTCGTCAGCTAATCTCACCTGTTGCATTTTACGCGTAACACAATCTACACACGTGGCAACACTCTCGCACGCTGATCTTCCTATTCTTTTCTTTAGTAAGAAATTACAATCTTGTTTCGTATGTTGTCAATCACTAATTTTTAAATGTAAGCAGTAGATACTTCTCATATTTCATTCATAAAGAGAATCACTTGTCTATGAGTCACTTATCTTCCATACACGTAATTTTCCTTTTCGATGTTGCAATCAAACTTTCACATATCTATTTCAATATCTTCTAAATCGTCGAATTTTGATAAAATCATGACTCTGTTCTTTATTTTTATAAATCGCTTGGATTCAACGAAATCCTATATTCTCGTTATTCACTCTGAAGCCGTTTAAGTTATTTTCCGCGTATAGAGATATCATTCGCGCTCGCGCAGACAGCCGCGGTTTCGAAAGCGCCAGCCGGCCGATCTGAAAGCGGACTCGTGATCGAGCGGGAATTTGGAGCAAGCGAGATCGGAACGCCGGCGGCGCGGCACGCGGAATGTCGCGATGCGTAGCGATACGATGTGATGCGATGCGACCCGACGTGGTGCGGTGCAATGCAGGGCGGTACGGTGCGGTGCGTCGCGACGGCGGCGTTCGCCGACAGGTGCCGAAGAAGCGTGTCGGCTTCGCACGTACGCGGAATCGGGACGCGGTCGTGTGCCGACGCGCCTGCCAACCGGCCCCGCACTGGCCGCCACCGCATGTAACGCGCCGTCGGAGCACGTGCGCGGGCCGCCGCCGAGATCGACGAGAAGAGCCGCGATGCAGGCGAGAGCGAGCCGCGGCCCGCGCGAGAGTGACTCACGGGCCGCCGCCGTTGCCGGCGCGCTTCGCATGCGGGCGCGTGTGCGAGACACACGCGGATTTACGGCGCACATACGCGCGCGGACACGCGGGACAGCGTGAATCAAGCAGTGTGTATGCGCGAATTTTTTGAGACGGTATAATAATTATTATTACATGGAAACGTCATATCAACTTCAGTCTGATACGTCAAGATTCTCTCGTTATAGTTTCACATTCTCAAAATATTCTGTATAAGAATTACGAGAGATGCCAGCAAAGTATAATTTGTATAAATCTTATAAAAGAAATTTTTTTATAAAAGGAATTTTTAAATATAACTCATTTTTTAGATAATAATTACTTACAGTAACGAAATAAAACAGCACAGTTTCAATATTTTACAATGATATGATATTAGAATCGTGACCTTTAGCAATGATAATTATACTACGCATGCATGCATAAATGAATAAACTGAACGGATTGCTGTACTATTTCGTTATTACGGTGTTCATAGAAGAAAAAGTGTACCTACGCATAGGTAACCAAGCAAGACGAGATGCGTGGCATACGCATTCACCAGTTTCACGCGTACGCCAGTAAACAAATCTACATTTGGTACGCAGCCATATACGTCGCGGTGCATAAATGAAGACAGTACATCGATTTCCCATTTCCAGAGACATCAGTTACCATTTTATTAATAGCGGAAACCAGTTCCGAGATCATCGTTCGCTGAGTAACGCAACGGGATCACGAATAAATTTAGATACGCGTTGTAAATAAGCAGTAACGCGTGTATCACTTTGAGGAATGATTATTTATGAGTTTTCAAAAAGTACACATCACCGCGGTTCACTGTCAGTCGCCTGTCACGTCCGACAATCGTGTGCGAAAAGTTCGAAATAAACGGATCCGAGAATTTTCGGCTTGGAGTTCCTTTGACGCGATACGAAAAGCAGAAATAGAAAGATACGCGAAAGAGATGTATAAAATTCGCTGGGCATCCGATTCATTCTGAAAGAAACATTCAAATTTGATCTTATTTGCAACTAAGCTCTAAATTTAATACACAAATCTAACTGTAATTATTATTGCTATAAAGAACGCAATTCTAATATTATATTAGAACAATATTAAAAATATGTAACTTTATTTTTAAAAATCTCCTTAATGTCATCATTTTTATATATTATCCAGTATTATAAATTTGCTAATATTAGATTGCTTATAAAAATTCTTAATTTTAATAATAGAATTCTAATAATCTTATTATAACACATAGAACATGTCCTGCAAAATGCGTACTAAATTATAATGTCTCGACAAAGTCATGGAATTAGCTGCCACTGCATTTGCTCTCGACACGGTTTGATACGTTATAAATCTATAAATACCAACGTGTGGTTATACTTGAGTAGACGCCGGTCATCGATAGTCAAGATTCATAGAGTCGGAGCAGAGCAGCGTGCTAGATTTGGCGGCTGGCCGCGAAGAAGCTTTATTTTGAATCAGTATACAACCATCATAAATCAAGAAGATTTTACATCCCAGATGGACAACACAGAGGAGGATTGCAGTTTTACGTCCATATTATGGATGAAGATACATGTGAAAAACCCTATCGGCACGTAGCTTTATTGTGTGTAATATTTTTATCCATTGGAGCAAAACGTGATTTAAGACGTAATAGTGATGATTTTAATTTATTTACTCATCTTAACAGTTACATAAAGAAATAGTCTATATAAAAAAATAAAAAAAAGAAAAGACACAAACACTCTTTACACTATTTTACTCTTTACACTACCTTTACTCTATTTTATAATATACAACGCGATATTATTTCACAAATCTGAGATTTGGAATAAAAAATAAGAGAAGAGAGAATTGAAAATTGTTATAAGAATTAATTAAAGCATATCAGTGCAGCAAGAAATGTATCTATAGTGTACCTTGATTACTGCTAATTTTTATATTCACATAATGTAAATTGTATAGTTTTGATATTAATAATATTAATATCATATTATATTATATNTGTAAGACCGCTATTTAATATGGTTTGTTTAACTTCCATATATGAAATTTGGCTAACTTTTAAACAACGTTGATATGAGTAAGTTAGATGCCACTTTTGTACAATTATTTTCAGGTACATATATTTATAAAAACATAAATTTTACATATAAATAACAATTTATATATTATATATATAATTAATATCAATATTTATAATATTAATTATAATTGTATCCTAATTTTATTATTTATTTTACTTTTATCTTTTTTTATAATAATAATTAATATCAATATTTATAATATTAATTATAATTGTATCCTAATTTTATTATTTATTTTACTTTTATCTTTTTTTATAATAATACTTTTCGCACAAAACTAATATTCGATAAAATTATGCTATAATATTCGAAGCACAAATACATAACACAGTAATGGTACTATTATTTAATAAAAGATTGTCTAGAAATATTCATTAACTAGTTATTCACGTAGGTGCACCTACGCTCAATGCAATCTTAAAGATGTACTAGTTTGCATTGCGCTGCAGCTACCGAAGATGATAATCATGAATGGTTTGCACGAGTCGGGGATTGTGCAACAGTTGCTTATTCTAAGTCAACGAGATCGGCAGTTATTAATCATTCGAAGACGAGACGCGAGCGAGAGAGATATCTTCGAAAGAACACCACAACGCCCATAAATGTCAACGATTTATTTTTACAACGTGCGTCCCGCCGTATTATGATTTCGAGCGTAATCGCGCCCATGTTCTTTGCTTATGTGCGGGCCTGTTGTTTCTCTTTCTACCTAACAAGACTAATTTTCAACGAGCGCAAAACGGCACGTCGACGATATAGCGGCACCGATTCATCATCAATTTTACGTTCTCTGTCGAACATGTTCGTCCTTTCTCCACTTTGAGTGACGTTAACAAGTGTTTTCTGCGATAAATAGCCTTGATTGTAATTTCTTTGAATTTTATTTTCTGTCATGTACTAAAAAAAGGTTTTTTATGATTGTAAATTTATATTTTAATATCAATTTTTATATCTTCAATATTAACACTTTATTATTAATCTTATTTTGTATTTTATATTTTCCGTAAAACAACAAAATTAAAATTTACATTTTAATTAAATTTTCGAACAATAATTTTTCACAGTATCAAAGATTTAAACTTTTAATACAGTTTAACACCTAACAATATAATATAAAACAAAATGAATAATTTCTTCTTTTGTTAAATAGATTTTATATGATGATGATTTTCAAATAAACAAAAATTGATCATTGTGTTAGATGATGCTTGCAATCATTTTTTAAAATCAAAACATAGTTCTTAATATCTTATACTTTTTATATCAATTTTAAAAAATTTATTGCAATTTTCCTTAAATATTAGGTTACTATAGATAATTAGAATCATTTATCCACTCTTTATCATAAAATAGAAATAAAATATTTTTGATATTTCTTTCAAGTTATAATAAGAGCATGTACTGCTGTTATTGTTAGAAATTCGCAACGTATTTTTTTCGATTATTACAATTACAATTAGCGCAATACGGCACAAGATTTTTGTGCTTTGACTCATCCTTAGATGGGATATAACTGTGAATCCATCTCCATGCCATAAATGCACTACACGACGCAGCGGGCCCGCCTTTCTCTTTGCAGCAGAGAGATGCTGGAAGGCGGCCCCGCCTCCGCTCCCCAAAGCCTCAGGCAATTAATTCGCTATTACCGCATTGCTGGGCCGTAAGTCACGGAGGGTAATTACCGAGCGGTAATTTCACCGCTGCTGGGTTACGCTGCCGGGGTAATGGATACGTCGTGCGGACATTGGAACCTAACAGTTTCAGCATGATTCGGCAACCCAATTACACGATCGGATTCTCGCCGATTTAACTCTGTTTCTCTCTATTCACCGCGTCAGTGGATAATAACGTTATTTGTACCATAATCAGAAGGCCTGGTCATAGAAACTCAATTCCACAATAATAGAAACAATTTTGACGGTTTCATATCTCATTGCAGACAGATCAAAAAACGATGCTTACATTTACGCATGACAATGATTATTTGATATTGAGTTCAGCCGTAATAATTTCAATCTCTGCTTTCGTCATGACATTTTCTCATTGCAAAAGAAAGAAAAGAAAAAGACTCACCTCCAAGTATGCGGCGAAAATCCGGAACATGTTTCTCCACACTGCAAACAGGGCTGCCCTTCTTCCACGTCCGTGATGAGGACACCCTAGAAAGAGAGTGAATTTTAGTAAATTATAAATAGTTAATAAATAGACTAATGTGATAAACAAGTAGGTATAATATATTATTAATATAATAAGTTAATAAAGTAATAAATAATATATTTTATAATATATTAATATAAAATCTTCTTCTAATTCTTAATTCAAATCCTTTTTACTTTACTTAAAGCAAGTGTATGGCATGTGAACTTATATTTTGTATTTATCGATAGTCTAGGAAAAAGTTGTGCTCGATCGTCCAAATACATATTCCGAAATATAATCTTAATAGTCATTAATTTATAGAAAATAGATTGAGTTGATCTAATAAAAATAAATGCGAAAATAAATTTAAGTGATTTCTTTTGCAAAATTAAAAAATTTAGGAATTCATAATTAATCTTAAAATATTTGTAAATTAATAGCAAATATCGAAAGCTATTTGCAATAACGATCAAAATCCAATTTGTAGTTGATTATCCATCTAAATATCTGAATGTAAATGTCCAAATTCCAATAAATGCAAACGTCCTCGATCAATGTGACCGATGAAATCCCGTTAATTGCAAAACGGTGAAAGGTCTGGATCATTGTAAATGTCAACCGTTGTGCGCACAAGCGTCGTTTTATAAATCCGTAAAACTTGATGACAATTCGATGAACGAATAAAATGCTTAAATGTAATAAAATATTGAAGTATTATCTTAATCATTGACAAAATTCATTATTGTCAATATTGCTAAACAATTTTTTTCAAAGTCAATTTCTCAGCATTTTAATCAAAAGCTTTTGCAGCATTTAATAAAAGCACATTATTGTAGAAGAGTTAATGTACTTTAATATACAATGCATAAAATGTCGAGAAAAAAGATATTCTAGAAATATTCAGTTTTGCGCACTTTTTTACCGCTTTGAAGTATTGATAACTAAATAAAGTAATTTTACGTTAACATCTAATTGTAAAGAAAAATATTGATATTAGGAGTATACTGAGTGTCAAAAGTGAAATATTAGCACTTTGGTATTCTAACTCGAGAATCTTTTCTCATGGCAAAAAAAACGGGAAAGTACGTCGTTATTTCGTATATGCATGATGCTTGTTGACACATGCGAATGGGGACAAGGTCCCCATAAAATGAAAAGCCACGTGCAATTGGGAAAAGTTTTTAATTGCACGAGCCTTGTTATGTCATTGTATAAGGTATTTATTTCGTTTGTAAGCATATAATGAACCGTTCACTAATGAGCGTTCGTCGCTAATAATAACCGTCGATCGGCAAAGCTGACACGAAACAAATGTTAACTGCGATGGAATTGACTGACACTACGTGTTGAAAATAAATTATAAAATTGATTTAAAATTATTATATATGTAATATATAATTCATTTCTTATTCTGTACATATAATCCATTTTTTCAATAATTAACTCATTGTCAGTAATAATTTATTTTAAAAAACGAGTATTTATTAAATTTGCTATAAACTTTGTTAATTGTCTATGCTGTGTTAAATTTATTTGAGATAATCTTTTTACGTATATTATTATTGTCTTCTTGATTAATAAGTAATAGTACACAACTTTCTATTTCTCTCTTTTTTAAATTTATTATGTTTATTTTATTAAAAGAAATAGATTTATTAAACCCTTTAACTAAAAGAAGAAGGCTTAGAAAATATCGCTATAAAAATCAAAGATTTTATACTAAAATAAAGATTGTACTAAACTGAATAAACGATATCCGGAAATTTGATGTCGAACGTAAAATGTTGCTCAGACTATAAATTAAGGAAGGAAGCTCTAAGCATGTTTATTAACAGTTTCCACATTAGATAAATCGGCGGACGGGCAGGATGTAATAGGTGTATAACATTATCATCGAGCCCATTTACCGGCCGCTTCTAATGCAACTATCACTTCGTATTATCATCTTCGTTCAGGAAACATTAATAACACGTCGATTTCCTTGCACGCCCTGGAAGCCGAGATTACTCGAGCTCAAGCAACGTAAATAATGAATGTTTCACCGCGCGTTAGTCACCCATCGGCTGCCGTTGTATTTTTAAAAACGTTTCAAGTATTTTTGACAGCATGTTTATTCCTCCCGCTCATATTCGTTGATGATCACCGGAAATCAAATTAATGGGATGTCACGAATTTTTCGAAGAAAATTATATTTTGCCGAGAAGGAGGTCAGAACAAACGTAAAATACTAATATATTGATGTGTAAACATTATTCACAAAATAGAATCATCATAAACTAGTCAAAATTTATAACAAGTAGAATATTATATAATTTTATAACATAAAATGACATCATTAATTTTTATTTCTATTTAATTCCGCAAAAAAGAGGAAAATAAGAAAATTAGCACAATCATATAGAGAGTAATAAAAATTTACTATATATCATCAGCCTTTTATACGACATAAGTATTATTTTTTTAAATATTAATTAATGACTAAAATTAACAAGTTTTTAATCTTTTGACAAATTATATGATTGTCAAAGTAATTAAAAAATTAATATCGATTTCTAAGAGCGTAGATCACTAAAGGAATCGCTGATTGTATTTAGATACTGTTTGCACTAGTCGTATGTACGAGAGATACCGAGAGAGTCTCGGACTGTAGCCATCGACTTGTCTACAAACAGAGAAGAGAAGAGGAAACCGCCACGCTGGATGGAAGAAAGTGCCTGAAGCGCGTTGGATGCGTTCAAGAACCTTCCGGCCGGCGTATATGGTCGGTCCGCCCACGTGGGTCCGCTCACTGCCGGCCTCATCGCCAAATATCGAGTAGACACGCGTTGGAAAATGTGCCAGCCGTCGCCGATCTGTCTCTAGCTGCCTATATATAGCAATACCGAATAACGATGCCCGCAGCACCGAGCGTTGCTGTCTAATTAACATATTTTTCGTCCTGACTCATCGCGCGGTAAAGGGTCCGCTCTTTTTCTCGCGACGTCAAGGCAGATCGTACGAAAATATAAATAGGCGAAGGAAACGAGTGCTTAAGTGCTTTGGGGATCTGTATATATTTCGATACTTTATCTTTTTTTTATGCATGTCTTACGTCACTTACAAAACTGATGTAATTGATGATATAATTTGAGTTTAAAAATAAGCATATTGTTCGTAAAGGAGAGTCGCGATTGAAGATTTAATAAGGAATTATTTTTTCTTTTTAATTTACAATTGTAATTAATCTTTAGTTAGAAAATCTCGAAAATATCAAAGTTACAACTTTATTGCGTCAGTGTCATTCTGATTAATTATCCCTCTAAGCATTAAAAGACCTTTTATCCATCTATAGTTTATGCGCAAAAGTAGCTCATGAAATGATTAAACGATGCTCTTGATTGCAACTGCGTTGCTCAAGAAGACGAATTACTTAGAATTAACATACCGCGAGCGTTGTGAAAAATTGTTCCAATCATTTGCGGTTGGAAATTAACAGCGCTGCTGTAACACAGAATTGTAGCGAGAATGCAGTTTAGCGAATCTGGTTTGATTCGACGGCTGCACACTTTCGCTCGGTCGCTATTTTAACGGATCGTACCTGTTATTAAAATGCCGAAATGCGGCGCATTTAGATTTTCAATCGAACGATTGCATTAAACTTTCGGATGTAAATAATAAATTTGAAAAACACATTTTTGTTTTGAATTGTTTATTCTAAAAAAATTATATATATTATATTTACTATCTGAAATATCTTAAACGTAAGAAATACTATATGTATACTCTAATATATCATTTTTCGAAAACTAAACTTCAGAGTTTTTGTGAATTAGGTTTGTTGATTATTCCTTAAATAATATAACATATTTAATATCCGCATTAAATCTAGTGAAAATTATTATGTATTGTTTCCGCGTTCGGCCAATATAATTAGCATTTAAATTCATACGGTGGATCGTAGAAGATTGATTAGGACATAACGGGTCAACACTTATACCTACCCCCTTAACGAACCGATCACTCGATTATCCCGCGGACAAAGGCCGCATTTTTAATGCGACGACCCGTTTAAGGAGAGATGTTATCCGTAACGACGTGTCTTACGCGCGATACTGGCCATTCAGCTGGTGGGCGGTTCGCTGACATTTGCATGACGCGTTGGCCAATAGACAAGGTAATTGCGAAAGTCCACGCGTTGAAAACCTGTGCGCATGGCAAACCCGACGACAAATTGATAATTCCTGCCGCTGAAAAAATTTGGTTTGCTTCACGATGCGAAATCGAATACATAATCGAATCGATTACCTCAAAATCAATGAGCCACAGCTGTAAAACTTGAAGTGAAAACTCTCTATTTCGTTTAGCGCTATTTATAAAATATTTAATCCTTTAGAGCGCAAAAATAAATACTAAATAGAAATCCATTTTGAATGCAAGTAATAAACTTTTACTTTTTTATTATATATAAGTGTTATATGAGTGTAAAATATATACGATATATACAAGCAGTTTTTTTAAATGTCAGTTATTTTTAAATAGCAGATTTTATTAAATATTTTACATTTTTTCCTAATTAATTAATTATTTGATTTTATTTTTGTAAAAATGGTAGAAAATGATATTTACTCGATGATAATGATGTGATGCGATGAAATTGATTTTACGAAAATTTTTCATAAGTAAGATCGCAACGAGTCCTTGCGTCATTACCATTTAAAGGATTAGCAATGGTAGCGGACGAGCTACCGGTATTTAGCTTTCACTTAATCGGATTGAACTGCGGTGAAGCGTAATTTGTGCACCCTGTGGACGTAAATAGGCGTGGATGATAAATGGAGATTATAAATTGCTCGTTCTGGATGGGTCTGAAACGCTTACAAAGTTTGTTAAGAAACCAGCATACCATTTGAACGTCAATAAAGTTGCATTGATCCTATACTATTTAATTTAAGAAAATAGTCGCTTGCAAATCGCGTAACATACGTTTACAATTTACGAAATAAAAATAAACGTGATGTTATAAAAAACATATGCAAGAACGAATAAAAAAACAAGTTGAATAAAATTCACAAGAGAGCAGACGAGCATTAAAATATAGAAAAAAATATGAATATGAATTATGAATAAAATTAATGTAATATATTGTATTATATGTTCAAAAGGGGAAAATTATATTTTATATATGATTTAGTAAAATTAATGTATTGTGAGGGTTGGAGAATAAAATTGATGAGACCGATTATTCAGGAGAACTTTAATAAAATCCTGCTACACACAATTCGCTGTTGTGCTTATATTCGCAAGTTACGAAACTTATCATCTCCGATGTAGCCACTTAATTTTAAGGTATCGCGCTCTCTCGACCGTAAAACGGCCATCGCGAAATTCCAGGCAAATTGCAATTTTAGTGCACGAGGCCGTGCAACATTGCGCAAGGTTTCCATGGTGATTCAGTCGCTCGGACGACGCGCGAGAGATAACAATACCGCTTCTCGCTCGCCAATGATCGCGAAAAATCGCCGATAAACAAGCGTACAAAGTGTGGACCATGCAAACGAAACCAGTCTAATATATATTTTATCATTTAAAATGTGTATAAACTCGTATACCTATTCGAACTCTTTTCGAATTTCCTTCGCGAGAAGATTGCTATTAAGTGCACCAGTAAATGATCATCGAATTTCTATTCCTATGATAATTACATATGTAAGAAACGTTATATTTCTAACAGATGAGAATATAGAATATTATAATTTCCAATAATTATAATTATAAAAGAATGAAGGATAAACTCTCTCTCTTCTCTCTTGCTGTATTTAATAACGCTTGTTCGCTAATTCCATAATATCAAGGTATTAAATGGTAATTCTGCCAATAGTCCGTAATTATGCTAATTAGCTATTAAAAGCTAATAATAATATACATAATGTTCAGTAATTTCCATGATTTATTTACTAGTGATAATATTTAATTGCATATTTCTGGTATTATTTAAGCGATATTAAATAAAATTAATACGCCAATAATATTTTATTTAAAAAAAATCAGTATAACTAATTCTTTTTAATATTTAACTATCAAAAATTTGTCAATATTTTATCATAATGGCCTTATCTTTAATTGTAATTAAAAAATATCTTTCGTTATTAATTTCAAATAATATACTTATCACGCGCAACGCCATCAAAGGGATTTAAACTTCATTTAATGGCTAAACCATAATATATGTCGACTATAAATAATAATCCTGTATAGCAAAAAGATTGAATTATCGAACAATATTTCATAAATGATCAGCCACTGGTGCATTGCTATAGTAGATGAGGGCAGAACGAGAATTACGACTTTCACATTATGACCACACGCGACGTTATTTTCGTCCTCATATGACTTCGAACTTGAAACAAATTCGCTTGACAATGAGTCGAATTCCAGGGACGACGGAAAACTGATACAATCGCCTTGTCTATAAGCCAATCGTTCCTGCGAATGGTGACGGGGAGCGAAGAAACGGGAAAGCCGAGCTTTCTCTCTCTCGGAACTTATATCTTCGATAAACGCCTCGAATCAACGCCACATGGCGTTTATCGTTCCCAAACAAGACTGCCGTCTTTTTCATCTCCTCCAGCGATTTATAAAAGTCGCTTCGCGCCTCTGAACCATAAAGGAACGATCGAAAGCAATTGACTCATGAAAGTGCCATACCCCTTCGCGGTAGTTCCAGACCGTTCTCGAGGNCGTCGCGCCGCCGGCGTCGCCGCCGCCGCCTCTCCCCGGCAGGATTCCGCCGTCCCTTCGAGTCCTCCGCCATCGATCCTCTTCTTCGTCCTCATCGCTGTCCTCATCGTCGTCCTCGTACTTCCTGCGCCTCACCGCGCATATTTCTTGCGCGGGACGACGTCGACGGCGTCTCTCCGCCGTACTGTTAGAATCCTCCGATGATCGTATCCTGATGATTGTGGTACCGTTGCGTTCGCGAGTCGAGGAAAATCGCGGCGACTCGCTGTCGCCCGAGTCAATCTTGCCGCGCGTCTCGAAGCGATTCTCCTCGGGATCGTTCGTGGATGTCTCAACCGTGCTGCCCCGTGTATCTTGCAGAATCGAGAATCCTCGCTCGGGCGAGACCTCGACGTCGAGTCGTCCTTCCGGAGTACTTCGTAGCTTACTGTGATCCCGCAGATACTTGGCGGAAAACATCCGGTTACTCTCGTACCAGGACTTGGCGCAAAAGTTTTTCGAATCCTTGGTGTTACTCTCTAGCTCGTCCTTCTTCGCTGGTGACAACGTTCTCAAATGTCTGTCCGATTTCTTCTCATACATCTCGCGATCTCTGCTTCGCAATGACGTACGTCTCTTCGAGGAGGCATCGTGTTCCTTGAAGGAATTTGTTCTGACTACTGCTTCGCTGTTTTCTTCCTTGAAAGGACTCGAAATGCGTAGCTCATCGTCTTGCGTCTTAAAGGATACCTTGCCGAATTCGATATACCGATCGTTTGCGATTTTTCTGTCGATATTATTCTCGTAATCGTGATATGACGTTCGTCCAAATTCCTTGTCATCGTCCTTGAAGCTGTTCTTCCTTCTTTCTGAATTACTTTCCTTGTAGGAAATTTCGCCGGACTCAGCATTTTTTTCCTTAAACGAGTTCTTCTTTCCAAAATTTTCATTTGCATTCTTAAACGAGTTATTTCTATTCGATTCGTCATCGACGTTTCTCAGGATAATTCTGCTGACGCCACTTGCTTGTTCCATGGATGAGACTTTCTTCTCCGCGCTGTCATTTTTTTGTTCTTTTAGAAAGGTTCTGTCGAATTCATTATCTCGTACCTTGACAAAACCTTTTCTATTTATATCTTTGTCTTTGAAAGAATCCTTGCATGACAAATCCTCTTGATCCTTGCCGAAACATCTGACCGAAGTGTCGTGTTGATTTTTCGAAAGATGCCTCTTATACGAGTCATTATCCCGATCTTTAAAGGACGTCTTTCTGATTAAATTAGATTCACCGCGATCTTTGCTAGTCGCCCTCTTAGGTTCTGCTTTGAAAGAATTTTTCTTGGTTATCGGTTCTCGATCGTATTCCTTTAAAGATTCTTTTCTGACCAAATTAGGTTCTCTGGACGAACTTCTAGGCGAACGTCTAGGAGAATTTCGCCTGGGTGAATTTCTGTCCAGATTCCTTCTGGGCTCAACGATAGCTCGATCGTACCTCTGTATCCTTACGTCAAAGTCCTCCGGCGAACCTTCATAAGTGTAACTTCTCCTTTTTGAAGAATTGTCTCTCGATCGTGGATTTTCCTCATCTTCTATCGATTTTCTTTGATAATTTCTCTCGGTATTGTAGGTGTCACTCGTTTTTCGGAAACTGTCGTCTCTTCGGGGTTCGCGAGTCTCGTTCCGCCTTTCCGTGCTTCTTGATTTTCGATCGGTGGAGCGATCGCGTCGGCCAGTATCCACTTCTCGATCGGGTTTTCCACGCAGCTTGGATTCGCTCGATCTGCGTGGCTCGTCGCCATCATCTTTTAATTTCCTACCTTGATCGTTAGATAAATTATCGAACGGATGATCGATGATCGGCGATCTTAAGTCATTTCTGCCGTCGCTTTTCGTCATGCCGTGCGCTTCCTTTTCAGGACTTGTCGATCGCTGCTCTCTCTTGGACCGAAACTTGTTCTCCTCTCGCGTTTTCAATCGCTCAATCATCGCCTGAATCCTACGGTCCGGCGATTGGCTGCCATCGGTAGCTAAATTTTCAATTTCCTTAAGCAATATATCTCTCTCGTCGACGAGTTGCGCCGATTCGTTATTACTATCGTTGTTTCTGCTAATCTTAGATCTCCTCCCCTGATTCCTTAACTCCACTTCCTCCTCCCAAGATTCTTTTATTCTCGATTTATGAGAGCCGTTGAGCTCTCTCTCGACAGATTCGCCTCTCTGTCGGCCCTCTCTCGACAAGGATCCTACGTATCCTTCATCTCGATGTTCCGGGCGATCGTGCAATTTATCCAGCTTCACATTCACAGATTCGTTCCTAAATTTTCCATTTGTCAGTTGCGTGTCTTCGAGATCCTGCTTCTTCGATTTTCTCGCGTCGTCTTGAACGATGTCCTTGATATCCCAGATGCCGAAGTGTTCTCTGCTCTTCTTGTACAACAGGTCGGCAGTGTTCTCTTCCGTCTGAGCATTCTTGTTATATTCTCGTCCGTTCCGTTCTATTTTATCATGCTGCTTTGACATGCCGAAATGATAACGATTGCCGTGTCCGCCATTCTTACACGATCGGCCGGAGTGTACTTCCGGCTCGCTTCGATGAAAAGGATCCTTGGAGAACGAGGCGGCCCTCGGCGTGTCCTTCACTGCCGAAGGGCCGCGCAGGCGGGATGTCATCTTCGCGAGAAACGGAATTTTGAAGTCAAAAATTGTTGTTTCGTCCAAATAATATCGTATATATGTATATATATATATAGATGATATAGATCGGTATACAGCAATTAATATCACTAGAAATTCTCCAGTGAAAGAATTTCACGGAATAATCTTTTTTTTTTTCAAAGAAAAATTCGCAACTTTTTTCACCGATAAATGTTGTCGTTAATTCCTCGCAATATCTCTCAGGCTTGAAAGAGGAACGTAGGCGCTCTGAGACACGCACGTTAAGTGTACGAGCGCTAACCTATTATTATTCGCGTATATCGAATCAGCCCAACGGCTACCGTCGATGCCGATCGATCTCTGATCCTTCGTCATCCACCGTGCGTACGTGCTTGTAACTCGACGTCAGTGCACGAGCACCGAAACTATTTAGTTTCACTAGAATTTCTGAAATCAACATCGGAAGCACCATTCGTTGAAGACATAAAATGTTATGCCACCTTAAAATATATTCGTTTTCCCACTGAATATTTTATATCTAGACGAGAAGAGTTCTTCAACGAAGAGGATTTAACTGTTAAACTCTAATACGCCTTGGTATAGGTTTAAATTTCGAAATGACACAAAAATATGTCACTAAATAAATTTACTCCTGATGAATAAAACGCTCAAACTGATTGAACTGATAAACCGCACAGATTCTTCACAGAGTTGAACCATTTCTTCATGTCAAACAGAAGCGGCTCATGCAGAACTCCACTGTCTTCGCAAAAATCAAACTGGAGTCTCAGATCACTAAAATCGGAGCGTCACATTAGGAACAAACACAACAACGTGGACGATGATCGTGAATATCTACTTCCGTCGCAGTGAGTATCTCGCCGAATCCTTTGTACTCTTTGCGCAAGGACACACCTTCCGAATCTCACGGTTACCGAACCGTAGACGTCTCGCGTCCGGGAACTCTCTATCTCTCTTTCTCTCTCCTTCTTTCTTCACTACTGATTTTTTTTCGGGAGAGAAGCGAGGGACGATCTTTGGTGGATCCTCGCGAGTCCTCGCGCTTCGCCGAAACTCGCAAGAGTGCGAGAGAGCGCCGGTCTTCTCGTCTCTCGAGGTGGCTCCTTCTCGGCGAGAAGCCGCTAGCCGGCTTCGGGATGGAACGACGACGATGACGAACGCGCGCAGCAGACGACCCTGAAAGTCGTCTGTGGACTTTCACGAACGCGAGCACTTTGCCGGTCGAAGTCACCACGAGAGTGTGCACCGGAGGGAGAGCGTGTTCCTCCCGCTCTCCCGCCCCAGTCCCCTATCCTGTCGAGGCCCCCCTCGCTTCCAGCCGTCCCCTTCCTCGCTATGCCCTCTCTACCCCGTCACCATTGCGCCGCCACGTCGTCCCCCCTTTTCGTCCTCCTTCACGCCGCCACCGATTCCTTTGCCTCCTATTCACGGTCCTGCGGTCCTCCCTAAGGGGAGGTATAATACTATTCTTCCGTTAATCCGCTGATACTTTGGTCAACCATAATATGGGTCAAGTACGTAAACTCGACGTCATCAAGGTTTACCAATCTCTTAAATCGATCGATAAAATCTATAGAAGCAATGAAAAGCTTGCGCTCAACAGAAAGCATACATTTCCGAATAAATGTTTGCTAATTTAAGAGGAAATTCGAATCTTTAAGAGTTGGAAACTCTGAACTAATTTGAGGTCATCAAGCTTACGGCGATGAAGATACATCAATTTAGCTATGAATTGTACTAAAGTTACTGAACTGGGACTAATGACAGAAGCATGTTCGTCAATATCGTTACGATAACGAGCGCAGGAAATCAATGACGATATACTTTTTCGTACGATAGAACGAGAGCGGAAGCATCGTCTTTCACTTTCCAGTCATAACCGAGCGTTCGCGCGGAAATTAATGGCATACTTTGAATGTGAAAGGAGCTAAACGCGCGAAAATATAGAAAAAAATGTATAATATGTTCGTTACACTGATATTGCAAAGTTTCGCAAGTGGATCATCCGTATTACGCTTCATTAAAACTTTCCTGCGGATTCTTATTCACAGCGAGCAAGTTAAATATCAAGGAATTAAATTTCGGAGGAGGAGTTACGCCGAAGATCAGAAAATTTCTAGAATAATTAAGTCAAAAATTAATAATTTAACTTGATACAATTGCGGTCAATAAATTAAGATCTTTGAACATTCGAGCATGCTGCAATTCTTCTCGTGCGAACTGCACACAGCATTAAACTCGGAATATCCAGGCGGAGGTGGATGTCGCCCATATTCTCGCAGGAACTTCGAGAATGTCGTCAGCGCTAAAGGCGCCGACCGTGGTGCCGCAGCTTAATGAGATCTTAGCGATCCCTTAATAGGACTGGTTGAATAAAAAAAGGATAAACTGAGGAGAAAAGAAGAAGCACCTTCACACTATACGATGTGATTTAGCTCGTAAAATCATTTTTTCTTTATTTCGCGAAAACTTATAAGCAATTTAATGAAATCGACGTTGGCATGGATTGAAATATGTCAGAATTAAAGCTATCACTGATCATTAGCACGAACGTTTCAAAAACTCCTTGAATTTTTAGAGTGAATCATACACATTATCATTTATCATCATTATAACACAATTAACGTAAATTATAACATGTATAACATATACACATATGTATATATGAAGAGCGATTAATTAGAAATATAAGATAAATTATATATGTACATAATTATATTACATAAATCTTCAATTATTATCAGTCAAATCGTCAATTGTCAAGATTATAATATTTGTAAAACTTTAGACAACTACTGTTGAGGCTAAAAAAAATACAACCTTATAATAAAAAATTACTACTTAGATTAATAATGAAAAATTCAACAAAAATTATAATTTTTTTTTTCTTGTAAATCAAATTCCGAAGCTTTGAGACAATAGCGATAGCGACTAGCTACAAAAGGGTTAACGAACGACCCATTGCTGAAATGGCCAGGGGAAGGAACTGGTCCGTGAATCATCGCCGAATAAATGCTGACGTTCCACAATATGAAAACGCGTGGCATAAAGGGAGAAAAAGATATTTTCTTCGGCGAAACGCACAATCGAGCCGTCCGTGCGTGCCTAATCGCTTCTCGACCTCGCGGGTGCGGCGAGATTTTACTGCGAATCGCTGCATGCCTCGAGAAATGTTCCGTACGAATTTCTTTTTATACATTCCGACACATAAAAACAATCTCCTTTAGCGTACGAATAAAGAAACAAATAAGTAATGCACGTGGAAGATTAAACGATTAGACGGTTTGGATCAATAATGACACACGAATATAATAAGAAAATTGATAGAACATTATATTCTAAATTCTGTAAAAATATAATTATATTATTTTCTACAACCGCAAAAACAGTGGATTCAGTGGTCATTCACTGCTAATCGTCACTAGTGCACCCATCTATTATGTTTCCACGTAAACGGCACGCTACAATCTTTCCGTCCTGTCGAAGACAATGAAAGACCACGGCGGCATTGAACGAGCGAAATATCACCGCTCTCCGTTGCAGCGTGGATAATCGCTAAATTAGCTGAATCGTTGCTCGCGCGCATCGATGATTAGCTATCGCGGAATAATTTATATCATGCGGCGGGCAGCGTGTTTACGGCGATTAAAAGCCATCGCGGCGAGCCGATGCGGCCCGATGGCTCTCGATCGAGCGCGTTTCTTCGCCTCGTATCCGATTCGCGAATGCGCGTTATTAATCACGCGTGTCCCATAAGCGGGCTTTCACTCTTGCGTCACGCTGTAAAGCCAGACAATCGGCTTGTGCTTCATATATCACGTCTCCCGTTTCGAGCATCGGACGCGCAACAACGACACGATGATATCTTGATCAATTGCACGACTCGCGCTCGCGACGCGTCCTCGTCGAGCAATTCGTTAAATCGTCGCGCGATTGCATGGACATGGCGATATCGATATCGAACGACCGCCGCGGCGAGAATTGCCGATCCGACGATAAAACTCCGGCACATCATGCCGCAATAATTATCGCGGCTCTCGAGACAATTAATTTCCTGGGGTCGACGTAATTAATTTATCGCGTGCTTCCAGCATCGCGTGGCGTTTCACGAGAAATCGCGCGATCGATCGAGGTGAGCGCTAATAGCCGTGATCGCCTAGCTTACGTTCACCCTCTCTTATTCTTCTTCAAGATCGTAAAGCTACTTTAAACAGATTTTTATTTGTAACGTTTAGAAAATTTAATATTTGTAAAATGTTAAAAGTGACGGGGAAACGGGAGTATACATCATTATGTCTCTTTTTACTTTCAAATTAGCTTGACTGAAATATATCCTCACATTTTAAAACAATCGCTTATGCCATCGATCGAATTGGAAAGTGCATTTGAATTCGAGAATTCCTTCTTTTCTCTTGGAAAAGATTGAACAGATGGTCGAATCGAAAGTTGCACCCCATTTCACGTTCCGGTTGTGGACATCGCAATTGCCGGTTTACACTTTTACGATGCCGATGGCGAGGTGGAAGGGCCAGTTATCCATAACCAGAGAGGATGAACCGTTTCCAGGTAACATGCCGGTTGTTTAACGGGTCCCAACGCTGCGAATGCGCACAATTAAGTTCCGCTTTGCGCTTCTTTCGTCTCTAATTGCTCGATGAATTTCCAGTCGCGCGAATCCACTCACGATTCTCTGCCGACGAGATAAGAAAAAAAAGGGGAAAGAATAGAGGTGTTGCGATGAGGAAAGAAGAGTCGAGAAGAGTCTCAACGTCGTTTTATAGATGGCATAAATAATAAGCGGAACCTCATGAGAGTTTTTATTCGTACGAGTTCGTGGAAGGATTAATTTTGGCAACTCCTACCCGAAAAATTTCTAAACTATACTATATGCTGTTAAATAAAATTCATATTAAAATAACTTGCATTCAATTCGTTATACAAAAATTTTGTTCAATAAATCATATAAAATCATATCTTCTTATATACATACGAATATGTATGTTCATAACGTTTTTTACTAAAAGTTCCCTCGTATGCATTAAAAATGTACTTTCGCATTTTGCATATCATTACACTTTTAGTGCGGGAAATAAAAAGCCGTTAGCAAGTATTACTTAAAAATGATATCACTATATCATACGCCGGATACACTTGTAGAAACGTTTTTGCCCGTCGAGAAATATCGGAGCATAGAAAGTTAACGAGAGATTAACGGCTAAAGTTTAGAAAGTAAAATAAAAATAATAAAAAAGTGTCGCACATATTTCGCAAAAAAAAATACAACGCAAAAATAAATTGAATCCGGAGGCGTATCACAGTACCTGTTCAGGTGGCGTAACATGCATGTCAGATAAGAACTTCATAGCTGGCTAAGTCACTTTGTTCCGCGGTATGGAGACACGGTAAAACGGCTGTTAGTAGTATCAAAAGCCGCGATAGAAAGAGAACAAGAAAGGATCACTTTACTCGCTCGAACGGTCCGATTATTGTGCTTTTAAATAATATCTCCGTAATAGAAGAAAATAATTGCAGACACCGTAATCGGGATATTAAAGTTCCATTTTGAATTTTACAATGATTTAAAAAATTGAAGTAATTATCTGTGAGGCATTATTAAATTTTATTATTGAAATTTCGTATTCTTAAATAATAAATTAAAGAGCATTTCTTTAAGTAGTATGATTTAAAGATAATATAGTGAAAAGTTTCTCAACTTTGAGTAAGTAATCGAAGTCAATAATTTCGTATTTGTCGCGATGACTACAGCGCCGGCCTTCCTTTGTTTAAAATTGCTTTTCGTGAAATCTTCGGATACGTCCCTGCGTGTGGGCCGCGACAAGGTCCTGTCACAACGCCCCCGCATTTTTGCGCTGTGCTGTGACCACACGGTGAATGGTGTCCCTTACGCACGTATCGACCTTTTCGCCCGAAATGGCAAGATCGAGGATATACCTCGAGCCGAATCGGTTGGCACTTTAACTATCCATGCTAGAAGAAGTGGCTCTGCTGATCTATCGGTTTTGAAAAAATTTGTTCAACTAAATCGACACAATCGATATTTATCTGCGATATTTAATCTTCGTTTATACTCTTTTTTCACAACGAGGCAGACGTATTCGCATATCTGATCGCGTTTTTAATTGTTATTTACGAAAATTGCTTACTTTATAAGTAAGCAATTCACGAGGAATGCTTATAACATATTCGCATGCGTGCGAATAAAAATGCGCTGAGATAATAAATAATGAAAGATACATTTCATGTCTTAATTTCAGAGAGATCAGAGTCTGTATCTGAGCGTCGCGCTCGTTGCTCGTCTTTGGGTGTGTTTCCTTCGAGAAAGCGCAGAAAAATGAGAGCTCGAGCCGTAAGTAGATACAGACATGTATAGTCGTCCATAATGTAAGACAGACGTTGCCCACATATTTATCGGGATTCAAGGGCGCTACCACACGCACTGCAACAGTTTTAAGGCGTCTTTCACACCGACGAGACCCTCCCAGCTAATAATCGGAGGAGTTAATGGACGCGTGCCGATTTCCATTCCACCTAGTCGTGACCGATATTTGCTGCGTCCGTCAACGAAGGAACGCAACGCCGACAATAGTCGTCGCTTCTTATATAGACTTTGCTACTCTCTCGCTCTCTCGCATAAACGAGATTCACTATATTTTATATAGAGTATAGAGTGCATAAAGTTGTCAATATTGTTAATTATAGAACCGATCATCAGTCTGTTTGACAAGTCTGAAGTGAACTAAACGGACACATTATAGAAACGAAAAGCTACACATTTAAAATAATTAATTTTCAAGATGTGTAAATATTTAAATTACTTCCACAACTTTTTAAACTAAAGTTTTATGGCCGGACCTTTTAATTCACACTCTTGAAATTTAAAAATCTTGAAAAACAATAGCAAATTTTCTTTATTAAAGATCGATATCAAAATAGGGAGAAAAATTTAGATTAAAAAACAGTTAATAATTCTGAAATAATTCATAATAAAGTAATTTTCCATTGTATTTAAAATTACAGGGACTGAACATTAAAATTCCATTGCAATCAAATTGCAAAATTCATTTTTCTTTAAAGACTATTCTTTATATATAATCGTCCAATATGACGTTTAGAATTTACATATTTATCTATCACTTGTCTGGCATACTTACATTTATCTACATTTATCGCCTGACACCTACGTGAAAAATATCAGCGTATCGGAAGGCCGTTTTCTCTCTCGACCACGCTACGCGCGAAAAAAAAAGTATTTCAGTGTGCGAAGAGTGGCTTAAGATCGGCTAAAGCGTGACAGTGTCTGCTTGATGATCTGGCGCGTCATATTTACCTCGATTTACAAGTCAATCGTTCCCGGAATGTCCAGTGAAACAGAGGCTGCCAATCCTTTTCGTTTTTCGTCAAATCGTCGCGTCATTCACACTATCATCGCATTGTTTGTGACCTTCGGATATGTGACGAATCGCGCTGGATCCGGGTACAACCGTGCGTCGAGACCGCCGCGCGAAAGAAATGCTCTAATTGGATTTACCGCGGGCGACCCGTTAAGCATTTAGCGGTGCACGTCACAATTGCGTTCTATGCCCCGGCCCTCTCGTAATATAGCGGTGACTCACTCGCGCGGCGTTCTCGTTTCATTGGAGAGAACAGTGATCCCGGCTCGCGCGCTCTGGCGCAACTCGAGAGCTGCACGGAATCATGGTCTTATCAGTATTGAAAGAAAGAAATCAGCGGATTGCTTCCGAAAATCCGCTGAAGCGGAAAACGTGATTATTTGTCATAAATATCATGTGATTAGTATCTAAAAATCTATATCACTTGTGTTTTCGTTATATTTTTTAAAGTTTTTTCTAGAAAAATTTTTTAAGTTATCGTTTTCAACATATAATCAATACATTTGAAAAAGATTATTATTCTATTAATAGTATTTTAATTTTCGTCGCCTCTTAAATCAATAATAAAAGATCTTGATGCTCAAAATCTTGATATTTATCCAAGTTGCTTATCTAAGATGTCACTTAAGATAAACCATGATGATATATGACAATTTTGAAAGTATGACAGATATGTCATATTGAGTTATTCCATCATCTGTTAATGTAAAAAGCAAAAGAATAATATTGTATTAATGTCTTATAAGAAGCTCTTATAACGACTGTAATTCCGGTCGAGCAAAACTATACGTTTCTACCACCGTGTAACCAGTAACTGCTTTTTATTGGCAGTGCCGTTATGCCGTTTATATCGCGAAAAACTTGGCGGCTGTCCGAGATAGTCCGACGTAATGGATGTATCTATTAGGGAACATATCGCATTCTCAGAAATGATTAAAGTCGCATAATGATCAAACTCTTTCGAGAGTTCAAGTTTATCGTCGTGAATAATTTATCGTCTGTATAAATGAAAGATCGTGTTTACTAAAATTTTTTATATATTTCTTAGTTAAATTAATGAGTTATATAGATAAATCGATACCCCATTGCCAATCTTGTTTTACTATTTTTTAATCAAAAGGCTCGAGAAAAAATTAGCATCAATCTTCCTATCTCAAATGGCTTATAAATATGTATTACATCGATCAATTTTATATCTAAACACAGTGCATCGAAATTTTTAAACCCATCTCTCGTAGATTTATTATTTTTTTTTTTAATTCAGCGCTGGAGTTCATTTATTGCACGGCTTTAATCACGCGGCGACATCGTAAAGCAATGACGAGAATCTTTGCTTGAGGTACGGTGTTATCCGGAGCCGGCATTACAGCGCTCTGCAAATCAGAGCTTGCAATGATTCAATTGCGATTCGCAAATATTTAACAAACATTTAAAACGTTTAAAAAGATACGTTATAAAAAGAGATATAAATTTTAACAAAAGTTACTTAGTTGCAAGAGACAATTTCAAGTGGCGGAGCGATTGCGTTATAATTCGTACATTAAAATATTTTAATGCGATATTTTACACGTAAAGTATAATGTCTTTGTTTAAAAAAAGTATATTTTTATATTCTTTCCTTTTCATACTTTCAAATTGATATTCTTACAAAGAGAAAATAATTGCGCCGTGTTACCTATGACCTTTTAAAAGCTGTCATAACGTTGAAGCATTGTCGAATACTCGAAAAGATACTTGGAAACTGGATTATAATACCCTGTAATATTGAAATCCAATAACGACCTCGATCGTGCATAATACTCGTTTGAGCCGGAATCGCGTGTATACGTAATACTTAATATAGATTGATCGTTCACGGATTATGTCGGTGCTTTAAAAAGTTATTAACCGATATAAAGAAATGGCGATGTAAAATACAATCAAATAATTAATGATATTAAAATGATCAAAATATATAAAAAAACAATATTAAGAAAGATTTTAAAGACTTTTAAAGACTTCTTGTGCTTTGCCTGATTTTCTGTATCTACCCAAAAACGAGTAATAAATTGCTAAATATATGACGCATTGCGATATTGTTTTAGTCACTTGTGTATCACGGAATTTTTCAAATTACCCCTTTCTTTGTTTCCCTCTTGAAAGTTAAAATCTATACATATCGTCTAGTTCTCTAAGGGAATACGCAAGTTACCGGAAGTTTCTGATTATCATAATCTCGCGACTCGTGACAGCTGCAAACCGAGAAAGGACGAATTCTCCAGTGGGCAGCCATCACCGATGCGAAGACAAACATTGACATTGAGCCGAGGCATAATGATGTCACTCGCGCGGAAGTGACATCATTTCGTCGGCTCCTTGATCCGACCCACGAATAATTTGCAGACTGACTCGTCCAGACTGACCTTTATTTAAATCGCATTTTTGCATGCATCGCGACTTTAATGTACATCGCTCCAGGTTTCAAATAAAAGCGTACATAATATAGAAAATTAATTCAGATTTATGATGTTGGCTCAATTAATTCTTGTACACGAAGCATTTTTGGCATATTATAATTATTTTTACTTATTCTATTTTTTTATAAATGATGTTATAAAATTATTAGCGTGTTATACAGATTTGAAAGATTAAAAGTGAGATAAATCTTTCTATAAATTTCACAGAAATATATGATGTAATAATTGGTATGTTCTGAAACCATTTTAAAAACTTAAGAGACTACAAAAGTATGAAATTTCAGTATTACGAGATCGCAATAAACAAGTTATAGTTAGTTATAAACTCGCATGGCGTCACTTTGTGGGGCCATCCTTGAACTATTGTAACCGAGATTAGAGCTTTTAAAGATAAAGCCGGCGTTTCTCCGCATTGCGATTGTGATTTTTCATTACTTTTCGAGCCGACTCTCACGAACAAAGTCTATACTGGATGGCGAATCGTCAACCGCACAACAGCTTTCAGTTTCTCTGTTCCCAATCATTCTTCCGTCGCATTTTAATCACTGCCATTCTACAAGATTCGCCTGCAATGCAACTTTTCACTAATGTAACGAGCCTAACTTGGATCATCAAAAATCGAATCATCAACGAGAAAAAATTTATTAACACCAAAGTGACCGTTGATTGCTGACGCACTTAAATTAAATTAAATTTGACGTATTCACGATTGCACGTATATCGGTATCTGTCGTTTTACTTGTCATACGTCATATTTTTTCACTAACTGACTGGTTTAATTTTCTTTCAGTTTCCGCTATGTTCATGTACTTCAAACCGCTTTACGAAAACACGATTCCATTCGCAGAAAGAATATACAGAAAGGAATTGCAATAACAAAGAAAAACGGGAAAAAAGAACATTCAATCATGGATGTTTCGTCTCGATTTCACGTAAAAAAATTCGATTTGGCAATGTTTTGATGTTGAGTAAATTCTTGATTTGGTATGAGAGAGCAATTGCTACCCTGACCGAAGGACTTCACATCCTATACGCGTTACAATCAGTTGAGAAGTTATGATTAGGCCAATATAATATAATGTACACCGTAAGGCATTGCTATGATTGGTTTCACAAACAGATCGCTATTTATTAATATGTCATTTAGCGAAAATAAAAAAAATCATAGCATTATCTCGTAATTTATAAAATTATTGCTTAATTTAATTATCATGAAATTAAAATTTAATTCCATTTGATAGTAAATAATAGTAACATAATATTGAATAGCAAATTTTGTATTTTAAAATGCAAGATTCTGACTTCCGTGTTTCTACAAACGAACGAGGATCGCAAGGATCTAAAGTCCTCCGACACTGGCATTCTCGAACGATTGTGTCACGCGTACCAATAGACTCTGTATTTTGGTCCACCTTGTATACAGATACTGTCAGAACGCAGTTGCACGCTGCTTGTTACGTGTCAGAATGCGTCCGAAACGATCGTGTTAAATCCGCGGCACGTGATATACGCGAACCAATGAAGGCCAAACAATTGCGGAGCGCAAAAGAGACAGTGTCTCGCGTTAGCGCGATATCGTTATCGGGCCAGCCGGCGTTTTGCTGTTAATCACATCTGATATTTACATATAGAGACGCGATAGTGTAATACGCTTTTCAGTCATATACTGAAATATAATAAAAATACCTTTTAGATGGTAATTTCTTTAGAGAAGCAGAAATCAATTACATTCTTTAGGATTTCCCGCAGAAAAATAAACTAACAGAATAAGAATGATAAGAAAAAGAAAAATAAAAACATAACACAAGACTGAAATTCTTTCTATTTTATGCTATGCTCTTTTTCTGCCAAATAATCTTTTTAAAAAAATCTAGCAATATATTATTTCTAAATGAAATTTTTCTAATTATCTAAAAAATGTATAATATATATAAATGAAATCTTTTGCCTTACGTTTTTTTACGTTTACAAGTATCATTAGAATCTGCAGATGGATGCGAAAATGTCTTGTATTGGTTCATGGGCACATATAAACATTCGCGTGCGTTTAGCCAACCAATGTTCACGATTGGAATGCCGTGCCACTCGGTCGCTATATTTAGACACGCGAGTTTTAATTAAGTACGCGACAACCTATCGCGTATATTAGGTGACGGCCCAACGGGAGGTCGAGAATCGATATTCCCGATAGCCGATAATTCTGATGATTGTGCGAGCCGAATATGTGATTGAACAAAGCTCGGTTTTTGTGGTGAAAATCGAATTATACTAGGTACGAATAAACTCTGAATTTCCACTATCTATTTTAATCACTATCGATCTAATTGAAAGAACTACTAGATAAGTTAACACATCGAAACGAATACAGTTCAACTATGTAATAGTACGAGCATGTACATACATACGAGCATTCATGCATTTTTAATGCATTCTTTGTACGAAATTAATGATAAAACGATAAAGCGTATATAAACATGAGTGAATAACTGTGTCTCGGAGATAATTTGTGTTCTGCAAATCTAAAAATTAAATTCATATCTGTTTTTAGG
The DNA here is from genome assembly GCA_021460005.1 of Tetramorium alpestre. Classification (NCBI taxonomy): domain Eukaryota; kingdom Metazoa; phylum Arthropoda; class Insecta; order Hymenoptera; family Formicidae; genus Tetramorium; species Tetramorium alpestre. The sequence goes on along the minus strand of JAJVSH010000067.1, from coordinate 226,649 downwards.
ATGTCTCTACGTTTAGTGTCAATTAAAATTTTGTAAAAATTTATTTTCAAATAGAGAATCGCCGATTTAATCAGTATTTTGCAGTTGTGATAGAATTAGATATGGAATTACGTAATTTAAGATTGTAGAGAAACGACTCGGTTAAATAGAGTTTAACATCATGCGATTTTACGGCGAGATCGGCTCTCGTTTCCCATTTATATCATTACGCATGCAATTCCACAAACTTTACGAGATTACGATTTCTCGTAATGTGCACAGTGCCAGTAATTATTAGAAATCTTAATACCGTGGTGCTGCAACACTATTCATGACTGGCTTCTACGTATAAAGCGCTTGTTTATAAAATTTTATTTCGAATCTATATTATTAATATTGCTTAGAATGAAAATACATATAAAAATAATTTTTAAATATAAAAATGTATTCAAACATATATATATGTATACTATATGTACTATATATGTATATATGTACTATAATTTAGTAAAATCAATATGTTGTACATAGAGATAAATTAAAACTTTTCACAAAACTTTTCTTTATTCTTACATATCTTTATAGATATATATCTTTTGATTAATTATTTCTCGTTATTGTTATATATTAGCAATTTACATTCATTTTTTATCTCTAATATTTAAACTTCTCGTTTATATTTTTCGTCATTGGTATTTAATTTAAAATCTAAAAGATATACAGCAATCAGTAAACGCGCAGTCATCACTTTCATATGCGAAAATTTTTCGTACGAATTCAAGTTTACTTCATCTTGACAATCTCCCGAAATGTATATATTTTTCGTTATGGGTGCAAAAAATGGCATAGAAATGGGCATCAAATACATATTTTAGCGTAAATTGCGAATTTTATAGATTTATTGCGATGAAAACAATATGCCAAAGGGATTAATTTTTAAGCTACGATACTTAATAGGAATATATTTAGGGGCGGCAGGAATGGTCGAGAGAGGATAGACGGAATCATAATTCGTAAATTATGTAATGACGACTAATGTGCTTATACCCGGGGCAATTGACCTTTATTATGTTAAACGATGTGACCCTAACACAACCAAGAACGACACAGTTATGTTTGTAAAATAATTCAATAACGCGTGTTCTTACGATTTGTTCTTGTGAAACTAAATGGCACAGCTATCATATCTATAGATTTAGTTTTATTCTAAAAAAGAACTTTATAATATTCTCTAGATATTATAATTAGAGATTAAATGGCCTTGATTATAAAGTTTTTAGTAATGGATCAATTTGCTGTAATAAACTATACATGTAAAATGTAATATATTATTAATTATATATATGTCCAAAGTTCAAAATTGCGTAAAACGACTGTTGTAATGTAATAAAGTTTGAAGTCAAACAAAAATAACAAACTTATTTTCATAATAGAATTTTATCAATTGTTAAAAGCATAACGCGGATTATATTAAAACATTTTTTTAATGTAAAGTACAACGATAAAAATAACTTTATGCTGTGATAAAAGTAAAGCCTTAACTTACCGTTAGACATGCACAATCTAAATCTTAACTGTGAGTTTGCGATTCGTTGTCCTATTGTACGGATTATGTAGACTTACCTGTAACATAAATAGAAAAGAGAAATTTAATCTCTTGATTAAGAATAATCAACGTCACTACAACTTATGCGTCTATTAGGATAACATTAATTTTTGGATTATTTTTTTTACGGATTAAACGTGCAGAAGCACGTTTAGCTATGAAGATACAAGAATAACTTAAGATTTGAGAGGACACGCATAATTAACGAAAAGATTTCTAATCCTCTAATGATCTAACCCACTTTTTCAATGCATAAATACAGAATGTATAAAAATCAATCTGCATTTCAAATTAATCTTCTTAATTTCTTTGAAAAGTGGGTTTATAGACCAGATAATGGATAGAATTGTTATAATTTTTTATGAGAGATCCAAAATAAATTACTGCGTGTGAATCGAGAGAAATTTTATACATATATACTATTAATAAAATGAATCTGAAATTACTATCTCCTGTGAAATCAGATTACTGGTTTGTGCTGCACGAGAAAGAGTTCTCAAAATATCCGTGATCTCGCGAGAATTTCACGGTGCTTGGTTAAGATGAATTTAAGCATGGCATATTCTCCCATATCTCAAAATGAGACACAGGAAGACAGATAATCAGTTGTTGCTACAGTGGCCGTTTCCGGCCAAGCACTGTAGCGGCTGTAATTAAACGCGATATGTGAGTAATGCACAAGGCGCTTTCGCGTTAACTTAAACGCGAGATGGTGTCACATTCTTTCTTTTGATTGCTCAGAAGAAAAAACTGGCCGTGATTGTACGTATAGTCAAGTAGTCAAATATTATATTTCATGGACAAAATGTTTGTGAAATTATTCGTATTTATTCGTAATTATTGATATTTACATGTACTCGTTTAAATTCTTTTAAAAAATAAAACGAAATATACGTTATCGAAAAATTAAAAAATGAAATCATCAAAGAAACCTCCGAAGAGTTAAATTTTTCTGTTTTACGAATAAATACGTTCTATGCAATATTTATGATATTAGAGAACACACGATGCCATTTTTATGACGATATGATTTATGTGCTGTGCAAATATTGAAGAAAAACAATGTATATTTTACTGTGTGCAAATTTTTTCATTAAGAAGCACAATAGTTGATGAGTCTATAAATCGTCGATCTTTATTACATATATGTCGCGAGTGTAAAACACGTTGCTCGTCGCGCGAATAGCAAATGAGAAGACAAACTTCTCTCTTGCTTCACTGTTCATCTGAAACAATGCGCGCGTAGGTTTAACTCATCAAGCTGTCTTGGCAACATCAAGAAGAAGAATCTTCCTCCGTCGCGATTGTCCGTGCTCCAATGATTTCCATTTTTAAATTTTATCGCCAAACATGNCAGTATATCAATTACAAGATGCTATTTTATTTNCATGTTTTTTTCGTATATATTATTTTAAAATATAGTTTTAAGTGGAAACTTATGTATAAAAATATACATAAATTTTTATAATTATATGTAACTTTTAATTTTAAGCTTCTTATTCTTAATCTTCAATTTTCGATTATCTATCTATTTTTATGAGACATACATTATATGATTATGTATGTACATTATATGATTCAGATTTATAAAAAATCCTAATTTATACATTCATGATTTTTAAAAGATTTTTGTTTACTAAATAAATTGATTCTTATAATGAGATACAAATTTTAAAGAATTTATAAAACAAACCCACAGGTAAAAAAAATTTTAATCTGAAAGGTATATAACACTTCACGATATAATTAAGAAATAATATTTGTCGTTCCATATCGCACATAGTTTCACGTCATATTTCTCGAATAGCGATCTTCAAGAGTACTCTCATCGGTTATTTCTAATTTCCACTCCTGTCTTCAGTAAAGAAACCTGATCTTCCCGGGACAGTTTCTACAGACCATGTCTGCTTTCAGGGCCACGAAAGGCGAAGAGAGAGAAGGGAAGCGATCACGAAGGGTGCAGCCTAGATAAGAGCTAAAGGGTGCGGTTGATTATTCTTGTGTCCAAGCTAATACTACAGAGTATAGGCTAACCTTTCTATAGTTGGCACCCCATTCTGAAAGTTCAAAGCTATTTAATCTAATAGCTAGCTGTACGCTAATAAATTTAGAGTCTTTATCAGGTTATTGCTTTTAGTTTGGAGATATCGAGGAAATACATTTAATTTTATTAAAACACTTTTCACATTTAAACTTACTTTTTAATTTAAATTCGAGTCTAGACTCGGAATTTAGACTTTAATTCGCAGTAATGTATAATTTATCACTCTTCATAACTTAACATAAAAAAATCATCGTTTATTTATTTGTACTCTCATCGTTAAAATGTAAAATAATGCTAATATTTTTTTTATAGAGACTCACATACATAAAGTAAAATATTTTAACACAGTAAAAAAGTTTTTATTACATTAAAATACTATGTCAGTTGTACTGAATAATTTTTTTATAAGCATACAGTATTTTCCTAATTCTTTTAAATAAAAGTTATAATGTCCCAATTGTTCACACGATCCGCAAGGTACTAGAATCAATTTTTGATATACACGGCATCGTAAAAGAAGTTCGCTCCCAATAATCTCACGTGGAGATACACGACGTTCAAAGTCATCTAGCTTACCGTTACGTGTCTGACGGGCGTTCACGGTCGTTTGCTTTATCCGGATATTCGTTATATGCGTCGTTACAATTGCAAGATGACCACAGTCTTTCGTGCGGATCTACGATTTACCGTCAAGAAATTCTACTCTCGTTTCACACGTCGAAACTTCTAATTTCGCCGACTCTTACAACGAATTAAATGAAATATTTAAACGAATTAAACGAAAGCTAGTTACCTTTTATTAAATAAAAAGCATTTTAAAATCTATTAGTACTTGATTTATAATTATCATTATAAGCAATAAGAAATATGTTTATAGAAAATAAATTTAGTATATTCGCAAACAATAAGAATTAACATAAATAAAGTAAGAGATTAATGCTTCTTATAAATTTTTTTTTTAGTAATAATTGTTCTGTCTTATAATGTATTATTTATATTTACTATATATAAAATATATATGTTTTATACATTGCTAGAAATATGCTATCAGATTCTCCCAGTATGCGAGTAACATTTATATAATTGTACATATTGATTTTGTCGTTTTTTTATATCCCACTACAGTGTAGTGCAATTGAATTTAATGCAAACAAATTGAAACGACAGTATAGTTCTGCATATCTTGTTAAATTAACTCATGACAATCATATTGAGACTGTTCAATATCATATTTGAATATTCATTATCGATTTATATATGGTGATTTAATTTGCTTAAATTTTGTTCTGTAAATTATTAATCGTCAATTACATTATCAGTTATATCGTCTTTTTTGAAACAAATATAAATGGTACAATATTGAATGTCAAACATTAAAAGTAATAATTTATTAAATAACCTATTATATTGAATATTGATTAAATCTATATATTATTTTTATATTGTTTCAGTAAAAAATAAAATATATTTGTTTGCTCGTTAAGTGACAAATATGTCCAAATTCAAATATGTAATCGATAATCGGCAATATATTGTAAAGCGACAACGATGTCGCATTATAGAATCAAACAAATTATGTAAAAAAGATTTTTGAAAAATAAAAAAATATGCATAAAAAAACATGTATATATAATAATATAACATAAATATTAATTTAAATTAATGTAAGAAGAAATTGAATGTAATCATTTTTTTACTAAATGATTCTATTTAATATAGGGAAATATTCTTTAAAAGTTAATTTTTTTTTTTTAAATCAATACTCTCTGCAATATACTTCAATGTAATATTAAAAATATTACTAATGGTCAGACATTTAGTTGCAGAAAGGTTGCATTGCTTTCATATATTGTGAAAACTGAACGAGATGGCGAAATCTGAACGAAGGTGCATGTGCGCGACGAACCGTGAAATTATAAATGATTCGAATAATAGCCGAGCATCCAACTCAACCCAACTCAATTTACCATCGTAGAATTGTGATTATTAAACAAATCTATTTTCGTTATTCATATATTTTTAACATCTATCTATATTTTACATTTTTCTATGTTTCCTCCTTCTTTTCATTCGAGTGGTAACCATTTCTGTTTCACTTCAAACGCAATAACACTTAGAAAGCACTAATGACACAAGCGGACATCCACAGAAAAAAATTCGATTTACCACGATAATCAGAATCATCACGCCATCGCTATTTAATCATGGAGCATGACTCATATCATTTGCGCACTTTGCTCTGTTTATACGATTCATGCAAATTACGAATTATTATTTTCTCGCTAACCGTTATTGTGCCAGGCTAATCTTGATATAATCGAAAAAAATTTAAAAGTTTATAATTGAACTGTTAAATATGAAAAAAACTGATAAGTACTTTTACAAACGATATAGGGAACTCGAGAATTTTTGTTCATTAAACGTTTCGCTTCATTTACGAAGTATATAATGAAGGTACACAGGAAGATACACGCCCTGCATTTTGTACCAAGTTTTAAGCTATTAAGAATATTAATTGGAAGAAATTATAAACTGATACGCTATCGATTTTATTAAAGTTTTGAATTATCAAAACTTCGACACAAAGTAAATTGTTTCATGTATCTTCGTATTTATCAAACAAGCGAACAGATAAACGGATATGTGTACAAGCAAATCTTCCAAAACGAATTAAACTGTTTATTATGCAAACAATTATGATTGATATGATCTTCCGGTGATGTTAAATTAAATAAATTAAATTTCCTGTTTCAACGCAGGATATATCATTTCCTATATTTATCCCACTTCGGTTATGAAACTCATAACCGAATGAGACTGAATTGTAAGGCTATACCCTAATTATGATGCTCACTTAAGTAAGCGTCCCTCGGGAGTTTCGCATAAGTCCCAAAGGATTACAAACTGCTGGTAGTCACGCGATCTCGACTGACCGTGTTACACGCGATAACAGCTCCGCTGTCGTTCTTGCAAAATAACCCGGCGGACTGAAAACACGTAAAGATTTGAAAGGAACGTCGAACGTCTAACAAAAAGCAGCGTGTCGTGGCGATGATCGCGCATTGAAAAGTCCATCGATCTGCGTAAGTGCCGCATTTCCTCTTCGAATGGCTGTGAAATCTACGGCTGTGAAAAGAGATATGAATCGCTAGTGAACTCGAAACATTCGGTGCTCTATACGTATAAAGCCAGGCGTGGCCTTCGCGCAAGGATAAATCTCGTTAGGTGGAACTGTCACTCCCCGTTTCCTGTTTATAGCGTTACGTATCACGCTTTGGGCGCCGATCGCGATCTGTACGAATGAGAAAATAGTGGTACGAAATGGCGCAACACGCGGGAAACGTTGAATCACGTTGTACGAGGTTTGCAAGGAAACATATTGATTTATTTACCGCGACACCAACGTAGCATTTCTGTATAGTGTATGCATATCGTATGTATACTGCGTCGCCGAGACAATTGAAATCTCTATTTGGAATGCTGCGCAAAAAAAATGCTCTCCTAATTACTCTCGAGGTTGCGGTAATATATATAAATAGCAATCATCATGGCTGTTGTAAAATTTTGTGCTGTTCAAGAGACGACCACCTTCGACATGAATTTATGCGACAAATGGTGCGTAACAATGACGTAAAAAATGACGGCGCTACCGCGTGCTCGGAGCGAAACCGCAAACGCGTGCTAACTATCGATAATTGACGTCTAACAGTCTACCCGCTGTTTATGAAAACCTGCTGGTTGCCTAGCAGCGTTTCTTCCTCGCGTGGTAAGCACCTATAGCGAGGTAAGAACCCCCTAAAGCGAAAAAAAGAATCATCAGTGAAGCGTGAACAGAAGCTACTTATTTACATAAGAAATTTCCTATAATATGATATATGAAGTATTTATAGTCTCGCGCACACATGTGTGCACTGCCACCCACTGTAATACTTATAAAAATGAATATTTCATGTAACGTTTAAATTTAAAAGAATGCAGCGTGGGCACGGATTACCCCACTTTCTCCCTTGTGACTATTACGAGGTCATATCACCGCGGAAGTTCGTCTCTCGCAATACGTCATCATCCGCGACCGATTTCTTTTGCAGACACATCACGCGAAACGCAGCCTCTGCGGATTAGTGCACGAGAATAGAAAACGGCGCGATGACATTGGAGCATTCATATTTGTTGAGACGAATACGGACGTTTCTAGTACATACTTAAAGTTGGACAAATATATATTTCATTTCTGTTAAGTTTAAATTTATAAAAATAAATTAATTTAGGAATAAGTTTGTTTATAATAAGAAAAGACATCTCTCTTCTTTTGTATAAAATGTGAATAGGAAAAAATATAAAACGTGACAATCAAATAAATTAAATTATTAAAGTATAAATTTATTAAAATATAAATAAAAAAGTTGTAAGAGAAAGAGAGAGAGAGAATTATATGATGTAAAACAAATTTTATTGTTAAAATAAGAGAGCAAAAAGAGCGATTATGCTTTGTTTTTCGAGAAATTCTCGTTTTAATTGCACATGTGCGAAACACAAGCGACACTTCATAACGAGTTCGGATAAACGATAACAATTGATCTAATTGTAGCAGCATATGCGTCGTGTCGACGATGTATGATTTGCGTCTCGAGTTTTATTGTAAACCGTATAACTTTAGCATGAAATTATCACTATATCGTTCATAGAGACATTGAAAATTCTAATAAGAAAATAAAATTTAAATAAGAAAAATATTTAATAATTGATTCAGAAAAAGATTCAATATAAAAAATACATAATTATCGCCCATGTGAATTAACTTATTTATTCTATTTACAAATATTCAATTATATAATCATTAAAAAATTTATAGTAAATTCTAATACGCTTGCTAACATTAATTGAATAGCTAAAATGTTATAAGTGCTTTAGCTTAAAGTTTCTAGTAGTGCTTAAAATTTCTAATTTTATTTAAACAATGAAAATATATTTAGTTCTGTATCGGCAAAACCGATTTTTATTGTAATAAAAAAGGTATAATAATACGTAATAAGATTAAATGAAGTTATTAAAATAAATAAAGTTAATAATAAAATTACATTAATAATAAAAAGCAAAAAAAATATATTTAAAATGCAACAAAAAGCAAGATTTGTTTCTTTGTTTCTATTACGTGAATCAAATACAAACCGGCTTCATAATCATACATTGTATCCAAACAATCCTAGATTACATCGTTTAATCGTTAGCTCTCGCTGTGTCATTCAAAAGAACGACGGACTTTACGATCCAAATAATCGAGGATATCAAAGTACTTTTCGATGTATGCGTCGCACCTTGTGAAAGTCCAGTGCATGGTAATACGAAACCGAAAAAATCATCGATAAAAAAGCGCCTATACGCGAATGGGTCCTGTTGCTTTCACTCGGCTTGAGATAAGGACAGGTAGTCTTTCACGCGGACAGTCTAGCTATGATCGCGTCTTAATAATATAAAATTAAAGCATTAATCGTCACGACGTCAATTTTTTCAGATATTATCAGAATAAATATTATTGTGAGTTAAAAAATATTAATATTAAAATGTCCTAGTATTTGGTAAAATATTTCTAACAGGTGATTATTCATTATTATTCGTTATTACGATTGCAAGAAAATTGTGGAGAAAAGAAGGGTATGCAGATTTAATTAAAACCAATTTGACATCATGAAATTTTAAGGAATAGTGAAGAACAATTACAAAACAGAACAAATCTGTCAAAGCAATCACGTACTTATTACACTTTTGCGTTTAATTACAATCGACTGCCTTGAGCCAAGAAACTTGTAAAGAATAATAAAATGTGAATAGAGTAAAACGCAAGGCAAAACTTTACTTTAATGAAATCTAAATTTATCAGTATGCATGAAATTAGAAGCAAAAATGTGGAAAGATCAACAAAATAAATTTTCGATAAAAAAATCATGATTTCATTTCTGCTATTATCATTTTTGTACATTTTTTGAAGAAGAAGAATGATATATGATACATATGCGAGTGTAATTAATCATAACAGTTTTTATCGAATTGCTCGCATCTGATGGCGCGGAAATGTCTCGATCGAATACAACTCAGAGTGGCGTGAAGCGTCAAAGAGCCGCGCGAAGAATGCTAATGACTTGCTATCTTGAAGGAAAAAATGTCTCTTTCCAATTAGCACAATCCCATAACGGGGAAACTGGATACCCTCTTATAGATAGGGTATACGATCGACGCGTATGATCGTGGAACTGGGTTGGTCCGACGACGTCGCTCATGCGGCCGTCGCCGTCTCTCTAAAGAAGGTCAAAAAATGTCGAGGACAATAAACCTGTCTTGTTTAGCTTCACTCGTGTATCGAGGACAACGACAAAATTCGAAGAGAAAAGAGCAACGTGTAAGTATATTCTACAATCGGCTGAAGTCATGCATATCCAAGGCGTCCCAGACGTAATCGATGCATGTGTGCAATAAAAACCAAGAAGCAACATATGAATACGTTGTTTTATCGAGTATCATTCTTGCTCGATCAAGTCACTCGAGATTTGCATTACATGATAGATATTATCCCACCCTATTTCCACGAAATATCATCATTCTAAAAAAGAAATTCCGAATTGACAAAACGATCGCACTACAGCAATCTAACGTGAGAAGAAGCGATGAAATCCAGAGAGAGAATTACGTGTTCCGGGGAAAATTAGCATAATCCCACGTGAGAATACGTTGTTGCCATCCGGCCGAAATTGGCAATGAGTACGTTCGGATAAAATATTAAAATCATTTCGCAACGTATTTGGTATATGGTAATGGACTCATAAATAAACAACTCCAGGAAAAAGTTGCTCGCGCGTTTAAACATATGGATTCAGGCCGATGCGACGCGACGCTCGAAACTTATTATTTCACGGACTTGCCTTTCGTCACAAGATAAATCGTTTGATTCGATTGAGATTAATAATGCTTACTCGCATCCGATACAATATGATTCTTTTCCGTTACATAGCTGTCGTTCTATGCGTCGTTTGATGCTATTATTAAAATTGTATTAGTCAAATGAAATTTACTCTGAATTTATAATTTTGTAATTTGGCGATACTCGATGGTATCGTAGTATGTAATTAATACAAGAGAAAATGTCATGTGCAATATAGAGAGAGTGTTATGACTTTTAGATGCATTATTACAGACTACATTATTGAGATCAATTATTATTAAAGTTGGCACGTGCTTTCTCATATTATACAAACTCGATATATTATATTGCACAAATTAAAGACCAAAACCAATATAACTTTGTTATTATAACTTTACTTTCTATTTGTAGCAATTTTATATTGCTCGTTAAAATTATTTTCCTACATTATCTCTTTTAAATAAATCTCTGTTGTGTTTTATTTCTATTAAAAAAATTGAAAAATAAATTATTAAATTTTATATATCTCAAAAAGTATATTAACTACTTAATTTATTATAAGCTAAACATATTTTTGAAGAAAATAAAAAATATTTTAAAACTATGATTCTCGAAAGCTTATTTAGAATTTTAAAAAATTATTCTTGTTATAAAATTATTATCTTTGGAACAATTTTTGAGGAAGATGTATGATTAATACTTTTATTATTAACTATCATTTGATTATCGTTTCTATGTTAGAAGAATTAATTATTCCAGAATCGAAGAAAGGTCAACGACGTGGCAATTTTGAATGAGCCTTTAGTTCTATCGCCATAGATATCGCATTACATCAGTGCACCGGCCACGGCGCGCGTTAAGGCACCTAATTACACGTTACGTTCAACCTACACGCACGCACACGCGAGTAGATTATCAAATGGTAATGCTCTCCGCTGCTGGCTACCTTGAGGGACAAACCGAAGGAAAGTGGGTGAACTCGACTCGATTTTGCGGCGAGAAACCGGCGCATTGCTCGCTCCACCTGTCTCCGTTTTTCCTTTTTTCGTTCGCAGCTAGATCTCACGTTGAATCGAGATTAGCAGAGATTCATCTTGAATTCGGATGACGCCCGCGCAAAGCTAAAGTTGTCCAGCGATCTCGCAAGCAGCGAATTTAATTCTAAAATTTATATCAGAGAATATCTACGACGGAAAAAATTAGGTTCGCTTATTTTTATCTTTAGTTGGCCTTGCTATAAACTCTTTTTCTCTTCTTCCCGATAATCTAATATGCTTATTCCACTTTAATTACTAAAAGTAAAACAAAACGCAGTTCAATCAAATAGATAATATAATAATATAATAATTAATTCTTAATTGTCAAAAAATATATGAAGAATTAATGTCAAAAATAATCATAATTTTTAAAAATAAAAAAAAATAAACTGACAACTAATAAAATATAAATATGAATTATTTCTCCCTTATCATGCTAAAGCACAGAGATCATTTTCGTCGCTACAGCGGAATAAAAACTTAAAGAAATCTTATCGATACGGTGTTAATCGCGACGCACAAATATAAACGCATATTGCGCACATGTAATAGAGATAAAGACTCTTAACGCGCACAATGTGATAATGATATTTCAGTAAATACAGCGATTTTTAAAACTACATAAATATATTGTCCTCGATGAAAACGGGATGCCGTTTGCCGTACTGCACGAAGTTATACACGGCATGCGAGGTCGTGGATATAATCTAAGCGCGATCGATTTAATGTTCCGGTGGAGAAGAACATTGTGCCATTTTACTAGATGAGCACGACCGAAATCAAAAGTTCTCGTATAATATGCCGAGCACGTAATCAGAATATAAGCAGGGTAAGTATAGTCAGTTAAAATGCTTTATAATTTAGAAACTTGCATGGAATAACATAGAGAATATAAAAAATATCTGAGATTGTAAAAACATTCATAAAATGCAAGTGAAGTTCCATATATAGCTCAGCCAAGGTCACTTGTTAAATAATACATTTAGTTCCAGATAAAGATGATAATGCGCCGTACAATAAGCTCCAGATTTAAGAATAGTAATGTACACGTAAAAATTTTACTACGTGCTTATTAAAGAATTGAAGCATTTATAATAATTCTCATTCTTCTGCTATCAAATGGAAGAAATTGCTTTAGAAGCAAATGTCTTCTTTTGTCAAGTATATAATTCTTGTTGTTTTAAACACTATTCTTTTATATCATTTGTCCCGATGTGTGAAACAACAATTTATAAAAATTATTTGTTTGTAATTAAAGATTGATAAAACAGAGAAATCTGCAATGAGCTGCGATATAATTAAAATTGTATAATATATAAACTGCATAATGATTATTAGAAAAACGTCATTAGCCAATTACTCGAGGAGATGCATGTAAAAAGGACACGATGTGTGTCATGCATTATCTCGATATCCGACGACACCGCTGACAGCCGTACTTCTGGATAGCGCGACAATTCGGTTCAAGGGCATCGCAGGTACTAGGTTACGCAGGCCACGGTCATCGTGAACGCACACGTGTGATACGATGCACCTTCCACAAACTCAAATCGCATCGATTCGATCCATTAGGCACGAGCTTTCAGTCGCGCTACGACTTGCTGCATGAAAAAATACCTTCCGAATTGCTTCGATTTGATTTCACATATCCCTGAACATTTTAGCATAATTCTCTGTTTTGCATTTCGCTTGTTTGATTTGAATTTAAATTTTTGAATTTAAATAAAACAATACAACATCGCATACCCCCGTCGCAATGTTTTACGAACGCAAAAACGCGGCCTTGCGATTTCAAGTATACTTTAGCGTTTCGGGATGTGTGAAAAAGATTATACGTGAATGTTTGAATAATAGATAAAGAGCCTTAGAGTGGACGAACTTGATTTTTATTAAACACTCGGCTAAATATAAACTCTTTCGCGGAATGTACATACACATCCGTTCGCGACGGTGTCTGGGAGTCATTTAATACAACAATACAAATTTCTCGTCTCTCTAGAACAGTGTGTCCTTCCCGAGTATATTTTCCTAGTAACTAATTTCTCTTTATTATGATTTCATGTTTTCGGTCTTTTATCGTGATCAATTTATCGTGTCATATTTGTATGTATGAAAATATGTCTCTTTATTATGATTTCATGTTTTCGGTCTTTTATATGATCAATTTATTTATATTTATGTCGTATTTGTATATATGAAAATATGTATTCGTGTATTCGTATGTGTTTATGTATTCATTACGCTCAGAATGTTCTCACGAAAGATATTCGAATTAATAAATAACTGAATTCCCGAATTAATTCCTGATAGAGTGTTAGCAATATAATCGCTACAATATACTTATTTGTTTAGAATATTCTTTTGTTAGATTATAAGTTTCTCAGCACAGTTTATATGTGCAGGTTCTATATGTATACACACATATCCATAAAATGGGCATTATTAGAAATTTATAAACTTCAACGATGATAATATTGGATTTATATACAAAAATGCAATTTTCAAAGGAGAATGGAATTTAAACAATTCCTAAATTCTAGTTCTAAACAGATGCGGAAATAGGTGCACAGGTGTGAAAGCACATCCCAATCAATGAATATAATGCGCAGTTAGCGAGCTAGCGAATTGCAATAGATTCGAATAATAAACCAATTAACTGCGCAATTTCAGAAATATTTATTGACTTTTATTATTCGACATTATTTTCTTTTAAAGCGCATTGCAAGAAACGAAAGGACACATTTTAAGTAACACTTATGAGAACGAACGTTTCCAATAGAATATAGAAATTTGTGATCCCCGACAGAGCTTAATGAAAAAATTCCGAAAGAAAAACGCTGAATATATTTTTGCCAGAAAATAAACCTAACGCATAAGGCGTAAAGATATTTTAACTGTATGGCTAGGCTTTGAATGAAAAAAATCACTTTCGCAAAGCGTGAAATCAGATCTGACTGGATTGATTTAAGGTCAAAGATTACCTTAGCGTCGAAAGCCTCGACGGGGGTCCGTTGCACACCGTTCATTTTCCAATGGACTTATACTCCTGATATTAGATCAACTCACAGTCTTTAATTTTGTTCGTACACTCCGTCCACTGTCGGGGATCGTCAATAAGAGAGCACAATATTCGATGTCACTTTTCACTTCGCCGAAAGTCCGCGACATTGATAAGTCCCATTTGTATTCATGTCGTACTGCGAAGCACATTCACATGCGATTGTTTGCCGCGAATTCAAATAGTCCCGCGAGCCTCGCGCATACATTCGCAAAATCCACGACCTAACTGTATGGTATATTAATTTTAGTATCGATGAACGATGCTGAATCTGTAGGAAGACGGTGAAAGAAATGTCAGACTGTTGCGACATTTCAGCGAGGAACGCGCGTTTCCGTCTGCGAGATGTGAGATTTGAAACGCGGCATCTCGAGGACGCGCATGCGCGCCACGACGTTCGCGAGCACGTGCTATCTCGAAGCACGCGTTTGTTTTCGCCGATCTGAAGGAATTAGCGCAAAAAATGGGCAAACAAGGCGCGTAAGAAAGACGTGTACTATTAAGATAAGTAATACATATTAAGTAGTTTAATACTTAAGAAAATTGAGAGATATGATACTTTCATTGTCCCTTCTTTCGATGAATTTTTCCAAATAGTTTGTGTGTAATATTATTTTTTATTCTCTAAGCATCAACTTCATTATCAGAGCATGATTTTTTTCAGATATACTTTTACATTTCATAACATCTACTTAAAAAAGTACAAAAGGAAAAGATTAAAATTTGAACGATTATTTTAACAATAAGCATTTTGATTAGAAATTTATACATAATTGCATAACAGAGATTCGTCAAATAAATATAATTATATTTTTTCCAATTGTTATGTGTAATATTAAGAGCTGTATTATCTTATATAATTTCTTCAAATACAATCACAACTTATAATACAAAAAGAAGGAACTATTGAAAAACATAGTTAATTAAACAAGAAAATTTCCAAATATATACCCTTTTTTCTCAATAATCGAAACATTATTTAGCATTTAATTGCGTATCATCGATGCTTCAATTTAGTTATTATATTCTGTTTTATCTATATTCTGTTCTGTAATACTCTGTTTTATTAGTTATTAGATATTAGTTATTATTAGTTATTAAAAAAGAGTTTATAATGTCCATTAACAATTCTCTAGCTTCTAATATCTTTTTATGTAATATTTTTATATAAATCACCATCATAGACTTATAAATAATATTTTTTTATTATTCTTTTTTTATCATCATTTCCTAGAGACATTTTTAATTGCTTATCATGAAATACGTGTATGCAAGACTCAAATCTTCATCTATCCGCAAATCACGATGTGTTATCATCGATGTTTTAGAATATATTAAACTATTATTGTTGTTAGCTTAATTATCTCTTTATTGTTACATTTGTATCTCTAGTCTTACAAATATAAACACATTACTGACTTTTTCAATGTGATGAAGTTAATGACCCTCCTCTTATTATCGTAACCAAAAACTAATATTATATAAATATTACGTAGAAAAAACGTGCAAAAGATAATTGCGTCTAGCAATTCCAAAATAATATTGTTCCTATTTCTTCACGTATACGAAAATTTTAAGACGACAATTAAGCATCGACGCACGTTACACGTTCGTGAGAAAAGTGCGAAATATCGCGTTCAGAGGCGCGAAATCACCCATCCGCGACGGGTGGATGGCTAATGAGAGGATTCTGAAAGGAGAGATTCCCGACGCGAAAGACTTTCAGGAAGACACGCTCTCGGATACTTCAGCTGCTCGAAAACCCGTCGATGTATCCGATGTCTGAGGGGGAGTACAGAACAGGTTTAAGAACGCTGCGGCTGACCGAACTTCAAATCCGCTCTTCTGCGGCCGAAGTCAGAAACGGTGCTCCGAAATCAATTCATTCCTTTTCGCAGAATCACGTTCGGCAATTGAAACTATCGTAATTTCGATGAGTTCTGACGTCGACGTTACAAGCCGAAACTAATGTTGGATTTTGTCAATGCAGGCATCAAACGAGAGACAATTCTGACAAGTTGAATTGCTTTGAAATTTAGGTTATACCGGTAGATTATATTGATATGAAAAAAGAAAACATATACGTAATTTCGGCGAATTTAAGACATTAAGAATTCGTTGTTATGTAAGATAAGATAAGAAATGTATAGATAAGATATGGAAAATGTTGTTACGTCAATTTTTGCAGTTAAATATAGAGATTACCGTCGTATTTCGATATAGCATGGAAACGTGAACTCACCGAAATTGTACCGGTTTCAATTCCCGGTTTCTGACACGCAGGTAACGCGAATACGACTATCATGCGTGACGGCGTCCTGTATGCACCACGCAACAACTGTGGATTGTGAAAATAATCGTACGAGATTATAGAAAGGACAGTCAGCACGAAGAAAGTCTTCACTATGCAAATTACACTCGTCGAGAGGCAGAAATATCTCTAAAGTATAGCTTGTTATCAACGCACGCTTCTCGTGAAAGCGATGCTGCATTATGAAAAGGAAGAATATATTTGTGTGGAAAAATATAAAAATTGACGAACAATTGTTCAGTCCAATTCCTGTCAGAATCTAATTCGATTCGCGAGAGACTATCTTTCCCAAAATCTACAATCTATTTTCGCAACGGATTACGTCGAAGCAGAGCTGTTTTCGGAAAGGAGAATATTAATTATCGCAAAACACCTTGTCCCGCGTGGTTGACAGGACTCACTCACTTTTCCATGAAATACCGGTTATCGAAAACACCCTGCCCTTTAAAAAACAATCAGCATTAAATTCCTATTTCATCCCGTAAGCGAGCCTTCATTTCGCGCGAGATCGAGATCGTAGATCGTTGCGTTCGCGTCGCACGCGGGATCTCCACGCGGAAGCCACGGCATTGGGGGATTCATTCCGATGCGAGATTACGTCCTCGTCTGCCCCCCGGCCTCTCGCGGAAGGTGCGAAAAAAAAAAGCGACAAAACGCGATACGATGGCTTCGGGTTTTCTCCGATTTCACCTCCCGCCGGAGGACAACCTGTGTGAACTCGCGGGCACGCTGAAACGCACGGCGCCGTGGCACGTGGCACGTCGTCGCATGTCCTGGCACGCTCCTTCGCTCGCTCGCTCGCTCGCAGGACCACCGCTCGCCCTGGCAGCTAAACGCGTGCGGCGGCGGCAGCGGGAACGCGTGCAGCAGCGGCCGGCGTTCGGGCGCTCCGCGTCGCGACTGCCGGCGCGCGGCGCGGCTAAAAAACCATACGATGACCTCATCCGCGCCGCACGGTGTTCTCCTCCTGCCCATGTCACTGTCGCTACTAGCCGTCCTGAAAACGTCGCCGTCGGCGCCGACGCCGCCGCCGTATTCCGCAGGTTGCCGCGCCGTGGATATCCATGGACACAGCGGATGCGAGGGAATGCGCGCTCTCGTGAAGTTTCGAAAATTTATAGAGAAAAATCTGAGATCTCTCTTAAATACAATTTTTTTAGTTCTTAAAAATGACATCAATTTCTACCAATTTAAATTAACTTTAATCTCGGTTTAACTTTTTATCTCTTTCTAGTTACGACAAGAATTAGAAAAGAATAAAGAGTAAGTTAAAAACGTTAGTAAAAATGGACATTAATCGTAAATTCCTTGCAAATTGCTTGCCAAGCTTGTTCCTTCTCAAAATTCGCGAAATTCCAGATTAAACGCTCTAGAGTAAAATCTTATTTTGCGAATCGCTAAATATTACTGGAGGAGAACATTTGTGTTCACTAAACATTGCATTCAATTCTTTATTCATTGATTTATCCAAATCAAATTATCAATATTATCATGAATTATTCTAAAATTTAACTATTTCTGACAATCAATTGATTGTTGTCAAGTAGATTTTATTTTTTTATAACGCACCGCCATTGTTATCGCAATGTAATTAAAAATGTCTCTTGATATCAATTACGTTGTACTTCACTCGCAATGAAGAAATTTAGCGTGACGATTGCCGTCTTTCGTCTCAAAACAAACTGTTTACGACTTTCTCATGCAGGTATCACATAGTGATCTATTTCATATTTATTTAACGTAGGTAGGTAACGTGACATTTCTTTATTACCATCCATAGCTGTACTGACTAACTGCTGTTTATCCCGGCAGAGGACGCTAGTGTACGAGACCCCTTTCAAATCAGGCGAAATAGATCAACGCTATTCGTTGACTTTAGTTCTTTTTCCAGCCTAAGCTATTCTTTTTTTATTCTTTTTTGACCTACTGTCTCATTTCCGCAACGAAAATTTTGTTAGAAATAAAATAGCATTAGTAAATAAATATTCTTCCTTGAGAGTTCGAAAAAAATGAAACGCGATGTTTCAAATACAAGATCGATAAAATCCGAGCTTGCCTTTTATCACATTAATCTGAGAGCCTTAAAACGTAAAAACAAAGGCGAATCGATTGAAGTCCTTACGTTACGATTATGATTTTTAACGGCGACGCGTCGATTCTCGTAACGCGCGAAATCAGAAAATGGCGACCCTTAACTTTCGCTCCTTGAACATTCAGACGCTCGCACAAATTTGATTTCCATAATTATAAAAGAGACACGCACATACCTTGCAATAATCGGGCAGCTGTTGGATCTGCGATGCGCCTCGGCGAGAAAGCAGCCGGCGATGTGTGACGTGCGAGGAAGATCCGGTCGAATGGCGCCAGGCACGCAGAATGCACAGACCGAAATCACGATATCGCGCGCGACGATTGCAAGCGCTCGTCGATTTACTAACTCAAACGACACTCCCGGCACTGCTCAATGCACCCGCGGTATCCTTTGCGGGCAAAATTCACTCTCTGATTCAAACGATCACGAGAAATACAGAGCGATTAGAATCCGTACGCGACGCGTCCCGCAACTGAGGCTCGCGCTTCGAAATCTGTCGGAAAATGACACTGTGATACTCCCTGCGTACTGCCGATTCGACGCCAACTTCACACTTCACACGCCAATCGTTTAACGCGCCAAAATAAAGATTCGAAATATTTTGATAAATATCGAGAATTTAATCAAATATATTATTATGTATCGATAGATTAGTTTGCTCAAAATCGATTTGAATAAATTACAATTATTTGTTTGACACAAAGTTTTCACACGCACTAATTACATAATTATTAAAGAAAACTTATTACCGAGCGTTTGACTTCTTTATTATTTTATCATTAATCGCACCCGAAAACGCCGAATGCACACATCATCACAAATCACAAATTATATATTATAATCGTTATTTAGAACAGAAATTCCACGGGTAAAAGACAAATTAACCGCACTTATCAATTAATATATCGGCACTGTCTGGTATTAAAACTATCTGGAACTTGTCTGGCCTCCGTCTTCTCCTATTGCACAAGATACTCACGAAAAACACGGATAATGAATTAAAATCACGCGTAAATTAACTATCAATTTTTAACGAAAGAATATATTCTTTCAAATGAGCTTTGAAAAAGTCTTTTAGTCCGACTATTTAAACGGCACTCCCGTAAGTAAACGCGACGAACCGGCTGCGGTTTGTTTATTTAATTAAACCGGCGACGAGGGTACGTTAGCTTTCCCAGATTATTATCCAAGCAGAACAAACGTTTTGCTTGGGTAACATTCTATCTGGGTACTAGAGCTCTCCCACCGCGCCAAGGTCATACCCATGGGAGGGAAATACTTTATCTTTGTCATTAATTAAGATAAAAAAAATATTCTGATAACTTATAGATACGATGCGTAACAGCTGATTGGATTTAAAATACTCATTAATTTATCTTCAATACTGCCAAAATAGTCGATAAGATTCATATTTTTTAACTACTTTCGAAGCTTCTTTCATGATCAAAAATTTAATTTAAACTTACAGTTGATGTATCTTTAATAATTTGATTTTTAATAATATCTCGTCGATAATATGGTATAATTAAGTACCAATTTATTAATTTAATTCTGAATTTATTGCTCTTATTTATTCGCAGAAAATTCATATCAAAAGTAAGCACGTCTCACAATCAGGCTTTTCTTTGCATGCAACTACGCGTGCAAAGAAAAGCCTGATTGTGAAATCAAAATTTGAAATCTGTTCTTTGCAACTGCGCTATACGCACTTGAAACGGAATAGATGCATAATTAAAGATTAGAGAGAGAAAGAGAAAAAATGCAAGGTACAAAAAGTTCAGTTGCAACGAACAGATCTTTTATTGACGATTGAAAGCCAAACATAGAAGGAGACTCGCCGCTCGACAGATGCAGTCTGCAGTCGTGCATGGTAGAACACGTGTAACACTGTGCAAAGCTTTAGTAGAATATCAGTTTGTATTAATTAATAATTGTGTAAGTATTTAAGTGCAAGGTTCTTCCTTTTTCTTTAAACCCGACGGACAATCGAAGTATTGCAACAATCGCGTTGGCAGTATTTGAGGTTAACTTGTTGACTGATAAGAGAACGCATTATTCTTGCAAAATAAAATGCCAATTAATCCTGAAAAATAAATGTAGGAGTGTGTCAGGACATAAAGAGTAAAAGAAAGAGAATCGTGTCGTATTCGGATATTTCTGTAAAAAGCAAAAACACAAACATATTCTATTGATAAATACAACACTATTTGTAGAACATGGCTTCAAAGGATACCCTTAACGTTCGAGTGAAGATAGAACCAGGCACGTCAGACGAACCATCAACGTCGTCGACATCAGTGCCGCTTTCAGAAAGAGTTACGAGCATCAAAATGGAGCCAGGCCTACCCACACAGAGGCTAACATCCTATCGGGTACCACGAGACCTGACACTAGGTGGAAATATTAAGACTGAAAAACCGAAGAAAACATATATGCCAAATCTCAACGTGCAAAGGAACAAAAAGAAGGAGTAAGCTATTTAATTAATTTGTGACATAGCTTAGATACTAAAGGTAATTCGATTTCAGCGATCCAGCAATCTCAGTCAAAACTGAATCGGCACGATTGAGAAACAGTGATCGTGGAAGAGAACGAGGAAGAGGAGACAGAGGACGTGGAAGAGGAAATATATTACAAGTAATGTTACTATTTTAAATATCTCGCATCTCGAGGATGTGATCTCATATATTTATCAATTTATTAATAGAGAAGTCAACGCTTATTCTAAACTAAGCTATGCAGGATGGTTTAAAATTAAATCTAATTTATTTACATTAGTATATTAAAAACAATTTAACATCCTTAGTTTGCTCGTATTTAGCCGTTGACTCTTTCTTATATATTTAGATTATTTAGATTATTTACTTTAGTTCTCGAAATGATTTACAATCCCCTTACTCACAGCTTTTAAACTCTCTTCAACTCTTATAAACCAAAATATATACAGGCAGATTGTCTTAATATCGTAATATATGAATTTGAAATTATTTTCTTGAAATATATTTCAATATTTTATAATCACAAATACTCATTTTGTAATATAAACTTATATATGATTATTCTACTTCTAGTCTGTTGGTATATTTTCGGAAGGATTGTATACAGCACCTACCCCTAGTAGAAAGTCTGATGGCCCCAGAGCTTCCAGTAACACAAGGAATGCTGCAAAATATCTGGAGAAATCAAAATTAAATACAAACAAGATTACCGATAAGATAGAAGAAGAAAAGAGATTAAAAAATCTGTTAAAGGATGAATGTATTAATGACGATTTAGATGAAAAAAAATATCTTATGCTGCCACGAATTCAAAATAATATATATGATACGACTAATGACAAGATCGATAAGAAACCGGTCGTCTCCGAAAATGATAAAAGTAAGTGTAAAATATAGTAATTTTAGCGAATTCATACTCATATTTTTTTTCTTCCAGTTTTAAAAGAGGAAAGCGACCAAGATACTATTTTTCAAATAATTGAAAACAAAGCCAATTCCTATACATTATTACAGGTAAGAATATTATACAATTATTTTATTTATAATTATTTTATAAGTATTTTATTTATAATTTTATTAATATTTTATTTTATAATTATAATTATTTTATTTAATAATTTTTTCAACAGTTTCCAGAATCTTTGCCAGGTCCGGAGTCTAATAGAGAAGAAGCAGGATCAAAACCAAATGATACAAGTAGCGAAAGTGACAGTAAAGCAAAAACCGAACGTTGTACTTTCAACAGTTTAAGAAGTGGTCTTTTAGGCAAACTCGAGATTTTGAAGTCGGGTAGAGCAAGATTACGTCTTGGCGAGATGAGTTTTTTTGTCGACATTGGCGTGCAAGAAGATTTTCAACAAGTATAACATTGTATTCTTATAATTTTTAATTTAAGTACTATTGCAATCCTTTAAATAATTAAATATTTTTCAGGACCTTTTAGGTATAAAAATAGATGCTGCATCACAAACCGACGAGCAATACCAGCTTATCAATCTTGGTTCAGTAAACAATAAATTAATTTGTTCACCAGATTTTGAATCCATGTTTGAAGATTCATAATGATTTTGTAAATAAAGGATGTTGACTTGGAAATTTATGAACAATAAAACGGATTATAATTCTCAATACTTCTATATTTTTTTAATACTAGCGAATTACGTAAATTATTAAATAAATTACATCTGCAAATTCGGTATGGCGATTCTGATGTCTAGAAGAAATTAGGAGTCACTGTAAAACAGAAACGATTATATCATTCGGGAACATATAAGTTTTGCAAATAGGTTTTCGATTGTTTCGACTTGTTCACACAAATCGCTGTAACATTGTCATTCAATTATACTATTTTATTATTTTCTAAACACCGCAATGAAAACTGAACTTTATACAAATTAATTCAAACAAATCGCTGTATATATACGAATCCTAATTTCACATAAACTTACTTAGGAACTAAAGTCTGAAAAATATGTATTTTTTTTTGTTGAGTTCTTCAAAATATATGTAAAACCTTTACATTAAAGTTATTCTACATATACCATAATGTCCATTATAAATCCCAATCATAAGTTCATGAGAATTTATTTAACTGAATGTTTACGACCATTTTCTTATGATTACGATTGCTCATGTTAAACATTACAATAAATGTAGAATAATCTTCATATCAGTATTCGTATCAACAAACAAGTATACTCTGTACATTGTTTACTGATACGAAAAAAATGAATCCTCACATAATTCTGACAAATCTTGATTAACAGGATATTAATCATATTTCTTCAATACGTTTAAAATTATTTTACAGTGAATGCCATTTGATTTTGTTCCGAAGGGATTGAGTGATAAAAAGTGAATAATCCAATAATTGATAAGAAACAAAAGTTATTCATATTCATATTCATATTCAATAATATAATTAGATGTTATCGCTTTGCGATACAGAGATACACGCATGACACATTCTCAAGGATCACACTTTAGTCTCAATCACTTCGTTCAATGCTATGTCCTTTTTTCATAGACTTTAATGCTTTTTCCCGAAGTTTCTTTTCCAGTTCTTCCGTGTTACCTTCACTTACATCAGATTCATCTGAATCCGCAACCTTCTTCTTCTTGTGCTTCCTGTGCTTCTTATGTTTTTTATGTTTCTTGTGTTTTTTCTCCTTCTTTTTTTTCTTCTCTTCGACTTCGCTTTCCTGGACGGAATATTTAAACTATTTTTAATTAATGAATATTTAAAGAAAATTAATTTATTGTTTACAATAAAGACGATATTACCTCTGATTCACTAGTGCTGGTTTTTGCCTTTTTTTTACGTTTCTTTTTCACCTTTTCGTCGTCTGAACTATCGTCAACTTTTCTTTTCTTCTTTGAATCTTTATCTCCAAGATCGTCATCTTCTGAACTGGAATCTCGTTTAGATTTCTTTGATTTTGATTTGGATTCATCTTCACTTGTGGAATCTTTTCTGGATTTTCGCGATCTAGATTTTTCATCATCTGATGAAGTCTCTCTTCTCTTTTTCATTTTTTTAGGTTCTTCGTCGGAACTAGAATCTTTCTTTGATTTTCGAGATCTTGATCTATCATCTTCGTTTCTGCTTCTTTTAGATTTCTGCTCTTCTTCACCCGAAGAAGAGTCCCTTCGTGATCTTTTTGATTTTTTCAATTCTTCTTCTACTTCTTTTTTTGAACGCTTTCTTGAATCATTTTCAGTAATTTCGCGTTTTCTATCCTTTTTGTCTTTATTACGATCATCTATTGAATCTATAACAAAATAATAAAAATTATATATAAATTTTATCAAAACATATGTTATATACTAATTATTTACGATTATTTAAGAATAATTTACCGGTTCGGCTAGTATCTCTAGCTTTTTTATTTTTATCTGAATGCTTTCTGTCATCCTCAGAGTCTGAGCTCGATCCAGCTTTGCTCTTATCAGATTTATCTTCATCAGTTGATGCTTTCTTAGACTTCTTCGATTTTTCAATCTTTCTCATTTTTCTCTTGCCTGTAAAATAAAGAAGAAAAGATTAACATATGTTATTAACTAATTATATGTTATTAACTAATTATTAAAATGTATATTTTACCTTCACCATCACTATCCTCACTATCTGTAGAACCATCACGTTTTTCTCTCTTTGTCTTTTTAGTCATTTCTACAGGTTTCTTGGATGGAGGTTCCAATGGCTTTTGAGCAGACTTTTTATCTTCTGCTATTATTTTCGTTGTTTTCAAAGATTTCTCATCCTTCTTTAGAGGGAAAGCGTCTGTAGCGGTAAAATTCACATCTCCAACCTTCATTGTTGGTTCGTCCTTAGGATCTTCTCTGAAAATAAAATATAAATAATTATAGTAACAAGAATAATATTTATTACACAAATATTCTTTATAAATCTTGTAACATACTTAATCGTCTGTTTAATTTTGACTGGTACTGCTACGATGTCTTCAGTCTTCTTAAACGGCGAGGGTGTACGCGACAAACTCTTCGAGAACTTTAAAGTAAAAAAAGAAAAGAAACTTTCAAAAAAGTATTCGTAATAACATACAACTTACATTAATAGAAAAAGTACTTGACTGCACATATTATAACTATATTATAAAATTGAATTTCTCTATTAATTTACATGATAATCAAATAATAAACAACTTACTCTATGTCTGGTAATAGGAAGTGAAGTAGCTTGAAGTTTTTTGGGAGAAACACTGGGCTCGGGTTTTTTCGTAATGATGGGTTCTATCTTCTTAATTTCCTTCTCCGGTCGCTTAGCAGGTTCTTCTTTCACCGTTTTCTCTTTCTCTTTCTTCTTAGTATCATCCGCATGTTCACGTTCTCTTTCTCGCTTCTCCTGTGACGCTTTGCGCTCAATTGATTTTCTATAGACATAGAATGCAAGTACATTTTCTGTACACATTAGTCAACAAACACATACACGAATACATCACGACCGAGTATCCATCGATTATTATCCACCGATCGCAGACTCCGTGAAAGTATCACGTTTAAAGTGAAAATTTCACTCACCTAAGTAACTCTTCCTCATTGCTAGAGGAACTACTCTCGCTACTTTCCGAGCTACTCGATTTAGACCGGCCGTTTCGCAATTCTTTTCGCGATCCTGTATCAGGCGGTCTTTTAGTTTTCTCATCCACTTTCCTGTCCTTTGTTTTATCCTTGGTACCCTTCGAACGATCAGGAGATCGCTTCCCGTCTCTCGAACGATCCATCGATGATCTCTGTTCCTTGGATCTCGATCTACGATCCTTAGATCTAGATCGACGATCTTTATCCCGTCGTTCTCTGGAGCGATCCCGCCTACTTGATCTGTCGCGTGAGGAAGATCTATCGTACCTGCTCGATCGATCCCGTCCGTCCGGCGAACGTCGGCTTCCACGTCGTTCGGGCGAACGGCGCCTGTCACGCCTCTCCGACGATCGTCTTCGACGATCCAATGATCTCCTGCGACGTCTATCTTCGGGACTCGGTGATCTACGACGATATCTCGCCGGACTTCTGCGTGGGGGACTGCTAGAATAATTTTTTATATACAGAATGCAAAGATAAAATTATATGGTATACAAAAGAAATTATATGGTATACAAAAGAATACCAACCTTCGCCTATTAGGCGGCCTGCGCACCGAAGGTGGTCGCATGCTGCGGCTGCCGCTGTATCGGTCCAATCTCTCCCTTTCCCTCTCCCTGTCACGTTCTCGTTCCCGCCTCCTATCACGATCCCGGTCCAATGATCTCCTAAAAAAACAAAAGGCATCGAAAATTCATATAAACTGTCAATTTTTTCATTAATCATTTTGTAGTACATACAGAAAGATTAGATATATGTGAACAACATTATTTGCAAAATATATACTTGTCTCTTGATAATATAAGGAAAATGTAGTGTATATCACAATACGTTTATATAGAAATTATATATAAATATCTTTTAAATAACTTTTTACAACCTAGATTAAATCTATTATGAAAAATTGATAAATCTTACCTTCGGTTTCTATCTCGTGATCTTTCACGCGATCTATCTCGTGATCTATCTTGCGATCTATCTCGTGATCTATCTCGTGATCTGTTCCTGTCTCTGTCTTTAGATCGACCTCTATCCTTACGTGGTGAAGGACTTCTTCGCTTAGGAGCTGATTTTCTCTCCCGACTAGAGTCGCTATCACTGCCACTATCATCTTTGTTGGTTTTCCTATAGGATCTCTTAGCTTGCACGCCATCTTTTTTCTTTCGTATCTCAAAGTCGTTCTTATCCTTCGCATCTTTATCTTCCTCGGATTCAGAGCTGCTGCTCGTACTACCTGCGCGTTTTCTATTGGAATCCCCAATATCCTTTTGTTTCTCTGGAGATTTCGAGCGGGACTTGGAGGATCTTGAGTCACTCGAGTCGGATCTCGATTTTCTCGACTTGCTCCTATCCACGCTCTTAGATCGAGATTTCTTGGATCGCGATCGTGACCGTGATCTCGGCGATTTGGATTTGCTCCGCTTGGACTTGGTGCGTTCCTGCGAACGCGATTTTGATCTCCTTGATTTAGACCGAGATCTCCTAGATCTCGACTTAGAACGAGATCGTCTCGACTTCGAAGCGGGCGATCGTGATCGGCGTGTCTTCGAGTCCCGACTAGGTGACTTCGTTATAGATTTCTTCGAACGACTTGTCGGCGATTTAGATCCAGATCGTGATTTCCTTGCGGATTTATCCAATGATTCCGGTGATGGCGTGCGATTATTCTTCTTTTTTCCATCAGCAATGCTCATCAACTTGGCTTGCAATCTTGATATTGCTACTGCGGCTTCTCTGCAAATACATAAAATTTAAATTGTATTTATAACATAAAATGTATTTCAGCAATGCATAATATAATTTAATTTACTTACGGCTTGGTTTTGACTGGCATCAAAGGTATAGCATTTTCCGGTTGCGGCGAATCTTCTCGTTCGATCTTAACCTCGAGCATATCTTTCCCGTTATCCTTCGAATTTTTACTCGGCGATCTCGAAACGGATCTTCTCTTACGACTCGATCGATCACGATCTCTGTGTCGATCTCGCGATCTACTCCTTTTGCTTCTACATAAAATAATGTAAGATAAGTAATATAACATATAACCTTGTTTTTTAAAAGCTATATTTCTTTTGATGACAATACCTATCTCTATCACGATCTCTACTTCGATCCCTTCTACGCTCCTTCGATGAACCTCTATCCTTTTCTTCTTTCTTCACTTTACTATCAGCGTCATCCTTTTCTTTTTCACGCTCCTTTTCTTTCTCTTTCTCCGCCAACGATGCTTGAAGCTTTTCTTGTTCTTCCTAATTTTATATATTACAATATAATGTTAATCAATGTTACTTACAAAACATCGCTTTCTTAAAATTAAATATAACTAAGTTAAAGTTAATCTCATCTATTTGGTTATATTCAATTGAACATTTCACTGAATGTCAAAATATAGTGATTCAATTGTTTATTCATTCTAAGAAACTTCATGTAATACTTATAAAGATATAATGAACCAATATATTTGTGTAAAGCTGCACTTTGCACGCATACAAATGCTAAATATAACTATCGGACACTGAATTACGATTATCCAAAATTAGTGATATTGCAAAAGTTTATCACATAAATGTCTCATATATACCGATGAATATATTTGATAAATAAAAATTACACGCGATAACATTCTCAGATAACCATATAGAACAAGTCATGCTGCATGTGCTTACGAATCAAATCGATATTCGATTATTACATAAAGGTGAAAACTGATAATTACCAAACGCTTTTTAATTTGATCTTTTTTTTGTTGCAAGAATGCCTCGGGAATGCCCGTAACACTTTCTTGAGCAGAGACCAGAAGGTCCCATAATTCACCCATGAAAGAACGGGCATTCCTACCGTTCAGGAAGCCTGTCAAGTTGATCTGCATTTTTCGGGGGTCGGGAAACTGTAAAATACACAACGTACAAATTTAATTCTCTGTACACAAGAATAACGAAAAACGTTTTGTACAAACAGATTTTAATAATGAAATAAAAGTAACGTTAAATTTTGACTGAAATTTTGACAAATATAATCTATATTCCTATTCTGTTATGAACTGCTTTTCCCCCTCGAAAAAGCAGATATTTATTATTCTATATCTAAGCGTGCCTTACCACCAATGCCGCCGCCCGCACTCTTTCGTACCTGCATTAAATAGTTACATGCTGAGGAGAAAAAAGAATTATGTTAAATGCAAGTAGCAGAAAATAGACCAATACCTCGTCACCCTTCATTGATTTTTTAAATATTTACACCGCTAAGGTGCGTGCGCTGAAACGAGAGAGAAGCATGTATGTATTGAACATTTGGCGAAAATGTCCGCCTAAAAATCGGAGAGATAATGTGGTATAAAAGGATCAACCTTTTCACCAACCTGTGACAGTGCAAAGAGTCAAACCATGTGTAGGGATACCTCCGGACACCGTTTTCGCCTCAATCATGCCCACGCGTCACCGACAGTATGTCCGGAAGAATATCGAAGTCCTTCGCGAACCGAGTTTTGATGGTAAGTGAGCGTCAGGTTGGCGCCTTGACCATGCTCTTGGAGTTCGACACTGGCAGTTCCAATCGTGGTTTACGGCAGATGAAATTCGAAGATCCCATATTGACATGTGGACGACACCTTGGGATGAGATGATCAGGAAAAACGATGCCATCGCGAAGTTGAAGCTCCTTGGATGAGTGAAAGCTGCGAAGCTTTCGGAGTCCCGCGGTTTGCGACGAGAAACTACCTCGGTTGAGGCAGCTACACGAACGGAAGTGACAGCCTCGTAGAAGACTCGTAGACCTCGGCAGGCTCGTAGACAGCTCCGGAATAGGACTCGAGAGACAGGAACATGATGTGATGACAGTATCATCTGGAGATGCCGGCAAAGTGTCGCGATGACGTCGACGATGTAGCCATGACGATGGCGGCGATGGCGGTGACGGTGATGGTGATGATGGCGGTGGCAGTGGCGGCGGTGGTGACGCAACTGCTGAAGATGAAGATTTGTCGGCGGTTCTAAGGTGACGTTGAGATACCAACTGCCACAGCTGACATTAGGGTTGACGGCTGATAGAAAGGCGGCCAATCGGATGTAGAGAGGAGCACATCCGAATGCCATTTGGACAAAAGGGTTGGGCCCCACCAACGGTCTCTACTTATACTAACGGGGAATTCAAACACATATGATAAAGACTGACTTTGCACAGTTCAATGTGGCAGGATCAGCTACAGATCAGTTTTTTAACCTTTTTTTTCTCTATTTTTGTTGAAAGTAGATATGCTTGGAAAAGGATATATAGGCCGATCAAAAACGAGGGACGATGAAACTTATATATTGAGTGACGATGAAATTTATGGAAATAAAAAAAACAATGTGGCAAATATGCCAAATAGCTAGGAGAGTATCTGCCTCATTGCTTTGTGTTATCCAAACTCGGCACATCGTGCAAAGTTTGGATATCATACGCTTGCAATTTGTACGAAAACATCGTGCTGAAATAATGCATATTTATCGATTTTCCTATAATGATGAGGGGAAAAAGCCAAGTGATTGCATTACTAAATTGCATTACTGCTTTTTCACAAGTTATGGTACTAAAAATGTAATTTTCTTATAAAATCATCTAATTTCATTCGAATTAAGTGCGACCGTCTCTCTTACCTTCTCCTCAAGCTGATTATACACAAACTCTACCACCACATCGTCTTCCATTCCCAGAATCTGTGTAATCTTTGTTGTAATCCATGGCTTGATCACATCAAGTTTCACTTTGCTCATATCCACCTATGAAAAATATATTAAAAATTTATATTTTTCAATTATAAATCCCAGGAATTATATACAAACTATCTGGTTTATGTTATAACAATTATTAGAGTATTTCTTTGATTTAAAATTGTATTTAATATAAATTTTATATTACAAATGCAAGAATATTTGATATAAAAAATGAACATTTTGACAAGATTCAAATGTAATTCATGTAAAGGAACAGCAAAATTTAACACTCCATTCAAAATCAAGCTTCACTTTGATAAAATTTAACTCTTTGAGATTAATATTTTAACCAAGATAAAAAATGTGTAACATTTTCGCTAATACAGATTGTGGTCAATGCAGCAGCATATAAAACATTAAAAATAATCCTGTAAATAATAAAAAATTATTAATTACTTTTTGTGTCAATGAATCTCCAAATTTCATCTGCTTTAGAAGCTTCTTCTCCTTGTCGCTGAACCTCGTGTCCTGCGAAGCAGTTGTCCCCTGAAAAAAGACAAAAGTCAAGTTTTAGATGAGACAAACAGAGAAAATAATGACATTGCAAAATGGAAAAGATTACAATCAAAAATTACAAATTCTTGATTTAGAGACTAGAGACTAGAAATAATAAATCAATCTTCAAAAATATTCTCCATTTTAGAAAGCTTTTTTTGGGGGGGAGGGGGAAATAATGAACGTGCTATTAGTCTAGATAGAGCTCTTGTGGCCATCAAACACTTTTCACTATACTCGTAACTCCACTTATGTGTTGATAAATAATTTTAATTGTGTTAGATAATTTTTCCTATACTTTTACAGAACTTCCATAATACTTTGAATGATAATACTTCTATTTTTATTCATAGAAACTTTTAACTTTCCTAACGTTTAACCTTCCTCAAATTAGAAATCTGTCGGTACAAAGCATTTTTCAAGTTAAATATAGAAATATGACATTTTGCTATTCGCGTTTCTTGAACGCCCGTCTTCATTTCGGAGACGGTTTCCCTCAATCGTTCACAATCGCTGGAACAAACACTGCGAAATGCCTACGACACTTTCGCTGCAAGCAAGATCAAAGAAAATAACGCGCCGGTGACGCGAGATTCCTTACTGTGTACATCATCTTGGCAACGTGCAGCAAGAGTCCGATGCTCGGCGAGACGAGGTACGCTCAGTCGGCGAAACGCCAGTCGACAGCTTGTCCTCTGTGATGAAAAACGAACGAATTAAATCACATCCGTGATCGTAATCGTCGACAAGCGACGTTTTAGTCGCGGGACGCACGATTTCTTCGCGAATAGTTACCTCACTAAAAATCATATACGGAGCAAACGCAGCCCGATCTACTAATATGGCGTCGTACTCAGTCCGCTCAGTCGTGCTGTTGGATCACGCAACAGGAGTGAGTCGAGTGAGGAGCGGCGCGCGCAGCGGCTACGACGTACGGTTGTCTAGATGCGAACCTAGAAACTCGGCACGTAACTGTAAACCGGAAGCAGTAAACATTCAGCTGTATCCTGCATAAAAATAAGAAGCGACAAAGAAATTTTTTGAGAGAACTTTCTTTACTCCAAAAAAAAAAGCGTTAAAAATTTTTCCAAGTAAAATGTTCCATACTCAAGAGAATATTTTTAATTAAAAAACATGAATATTTAATTGTATATTTTTAGGAGTACACAAATCAGAATCAAATATTGTAATTTTTTATTCTTTATTTTTACACTCGAATAGCGATAGCGAAATTTTACTTGTTTCGATTCATGTCGATGCAATTCTGTTGAAAAGGCGTAAAATGACTCATATTTTGACGAATCAACTCGAGAGATACCTCGACTGATTTACTCAATATTTCTTAACACACTTTCTATCAATCTCGATTTTTTTTCGCAAAACCTGCGCTTAGAGCATGTACGATTCCATGCAGTTTATTTTACTGCCACTTTCCACTTCAAATCATTCGATGACTCAATAGATAGGAACATGAAACAGCTATGATATTTTCAGCTAGAAATTAATCCAAGTAAAATATCCCACACACAACAGAACATCTTTATTAAAAAAATACAATATAAATCATATATTTTTAAGTATACATAATTCACACAGAATCAAATTAATTTTCCCAGTTTTTATTTTACCGTTATCACAGTTAAAAATAACAGATCGTTGTTGTAGGTTGAATGTATCGAATAAAATTCATAGAGAGACGGGATTCGTATTTTTTATCATTTCGATCATATAAATAGCAACTCATTTTATTTTAGCTGGAAGAAAGGGATTCTTACAGCGATATTAAAAATTACAAAGTTCGGGACGTCAATGTAACTTAACGACAAACTACTACGCGCGAGATATTTGGTTCAGATGCGACAATCGCAGGATATTCGTCATGTCTACATAGTTCAATATCATCCAAGTGCTCAAATCTAGTTAGAGAGATTTAATAAAAAGATCATTAATATACAATATAACATGAAATAGGCTACTCGCTATGGCTAATATCTCCAGAAATCTGATGTTTCCCACTGAAGAGCGTAGCGCATCACTTTTTAGAACTCACTCTCACTTCTTAGGTTCGCCACCAATTTGCAGCTTATATCACTCGTAATTGAAACTTATGCAGTTTCAACTTTACTGAGGGATTCCTCACACTGCTTCGTAGAAACCTAATGCAAAACGAACGACTTGAAAAAAAAACTCTTCGTTCAACCGTTAATTCATAATAATATCACGCGTTCGTATACTTACGTTGCAAAGTTTCGCTAACTCCTCGTTTTTACACACAAACGATAAGCCCCACGTGCACTTTTTAACCTCATTAATTGATCGCGATACTCGTGGAGTCTTGAGTGACATTGCAAAGTAATCATTGGAAGAGCACAGAGCCATTTTGCTGCACATCTTTTCGCTATCCATATTATCTTTCAGCATATTTATTATGCTTGGTCCATAAATGTCCACCATTTTGTTGCACTGCACAGGTTTTAAATTTTAGTTTAAAGTTTAGTTGAAGTTTTTTCATTAAAAAATTCATAGAATATTACCTCATCTTGTTTACTTGCTGGTAGATACTTGCACACTTTCTTAACCACTTCCTCGATCTCAGTGTCCACTTTTGAATCACCTAACAGCTTATCAATTTGCGATATAATTGCTTGACATAAGGCACATTCAGATATGGATTCTATCAAACAAAGAAAAAAAGATTAAATTATATATACATTTTTTTAATATGTAAAAACTATAACAATATAGAATTATAATTTTCATCATTATACCTTCGATCTGTATCATGCTCACTTTGCAAAGACCTAACACAGTACAGGCCTCTTTAGGAGAAACATCTTCTGAGAGGATACTTATCAGAGCATCAGCATATTCATCCACAAAATTATTGCATTCCTTGGCAACTGTTTTTGGTAAATGATTGCATACACTATGTACTGCATGTTCGATCTTATCCCGCGTCTTTTTATTTCCAATCGCTTTATCAATATATTGCATTGCAAATTCGCAAATTATACACACACCATCGTCTAAAATACTCGTGGGCTGAACTATATGTAATGGATACTCTGGTATTTCATTAGTCACTGAAAAGAAATTTCATTAGTTACTGTTCAAAAAGAAGTTACTTGAAATATTTTTTTATCATAAAATTATTGTGATAAATTGCTCTATTCTTTCTATATATATTATAATTTTTTTTAATAACTCACATATCTCATCCCTCTCAACAATATTGCGTTTTGGTCCAACATTTTTATTTGGATCACACAAATGAAGATAAGTACATACTTCCTGAGGACTTAAGTCTGCAATTAGCATCTCTACAAGTTCTTTGCTATATGATTTCACAAAATCTGTACACTGATCGGTTAAACTATGTGGCAAATGACTACATAATTTATCCAATTCTTCTTCAATGTTAGCCTATAATATTAATATTGCATGAAATAGATTGTACAATTATTTATAATCAGTGTGATAACAGCAAACTAATACCTCAGTTTTGTTGTCTTTAATAACATTATAAAGCTGTGATACTGCAAGCAAACAGAGTGGACAACTTGGCTTATCTTGTATTTTACTTGTAATGGTGAAAGACTTAGGAATTTTTTCCCACATGTTTAACATTTCCTCTGATGGACAAATATGTATCATAGGACAAACCTTAAATTATACAATAAATTAGATTTTATTGTATAATTTATTATATACAATGTTTTAAATAAAAAATACATTACCTGTGATGGATCTATTTGCTGGGCAAGTATGGCCACAATTGCATCTCCATAAGTATTCATGAATTCTTTACATTCACCCTCAATGGAAGATGGTATCTTTGTACATACTTTTTCCAGAAATTGTTTTACTTCCTCCTTAAATTTTGATATATTTACAAGTGTGTGATATTTTGTATAATACATATATGTATATATGTGTATGTATATATATATATATATATATATATATATATATATGAATTAAAAAAATATATATATATATATATACTTTCATAAAATTTATGGCAATTTGATTACCTCTGTTGTAGGATTTGTAATAGCATCTTGAATATAATGCAACAAATATTCACACAATGTACATGCTTTCGTTCCATTAACACTTTCAGATTGTAATAAAGGATAAGGCATTAATAGTTCAACTGGCAATTGCATCTCTTCAGCTTCCGATTTTGGATGTTCTTTGCCAATAGCAACTTCAACCTCATCTTTTCGAGGTTCCTCGTTCATTATTTTCACTCCTATTTTTGCTACTTCTACTGGGACCAGAGGCCAAATTGGACCCTTTAATATAAAATATAAAATAAAATATAACTAAATTTTTAATCTCCAAAACATATTTTCATTACTTATAAAATGCAATAGCGTATCTTACTTGTATATCTTTGCCAGGACCAGGACAAATTCCAGAAATTTGACAGACAACATTGCTATTTAAGTCTTTTGTAAGGTATTCATAAATTTGTGAATAATACTCATCAACTATGGCTTTACACTAGAAAATTTAATTAATACTTTACTTACTTTAGATATGTGAAATATATGTGAGAAAAAATGATTTAAAATACAAACCTCGTCGGCAAAAGATCTAGTTTGCTTACAAAGGCCCAAAAGAACTTCTTTAAATTCTATCTCCGTCGTGTTGGCAACTAGAAGATCTTTTAAATGACCCACAAGTTGTTCACACAATTTACACGGAAGATCATCTTGAACTTCTACCATGCCTACACTTGACAATGGTGTTATCTCTACTTGTGGAATCTATTATCAATAGCAATACATATTAATAAATAATTTTTATGTGTATAAATATTTAATAATTATTATATAAATATACTTACTGTATCTGTACTATTTTCATGTTTATGATACTTGCTGCTGCATTGTCCCGATAAGTGACATATGTTATCAGCATTGAAATTATTCTGTAGATGATCATAAATGGTATCAAAATGAGTCATAATAATGGCCGAACAGGAATCCGAGAAAGAACCAAGTTGACCGCAAATATTTAAAAATTGTAGGAGCATTGTATTCGCCGGTGTTTGATGCAATTTATTTTCCATATACTTTCCTATTGTGTAGCATTTGGTGCATTCGTCAGGCTCAAGTTCATCATTTTTCAAAAAAACTGACTTTGTTTGATCCTTCTAAAAGTAAAACACACATTCTTTATCAACAGTCATTTTACCAATCATATTGATATTCTTTATCCATTGCTATTTGCAAACATACAGATAAAATTTGATACGTAACATTTATAAACTTTATTAGTATATTAATTACATAAAATAATAAATACATGAACATGGGTGAGAATGAATTACTGAATTGTTATTTACAACAGATTTAAGTCCCACTAATCTAATCTAAATTACTCAAAAATATTCGAGGATAATACATAATATAATATCAAAAGATTATTTAATGACAATTAGCCTAATTATTTTTTAAAAATACAATAACTTTTGATTCATTTAAAAATTCTTTAACTAATATACAAGATTCTAAATAACTCAGTTTAAAACAGTCTAGAGTCTAGAACAATCACTTATCAAACAAAAGCTTCAATTTTCGAACTTGTTGCATATATTTATGACATTATATATATTTATGACATTAAAAATTGTGAATTTTATTTTATTTTATTTTAATAGAAACAAACACAAATTTAATCTCAAGATAATTGACAATGAACAAATATAATACTAATGACAATAAACAAATTGTTCTTTAAAAATAAATACTCTAACAATAACAATAAAACTCTAATTTTTCTTGCAGTGTGGAGGTTGGGCAAGGGACTTTGTAATCTTATCCCACAAAAATTGAAATCATAAGGTAAATCAGTTTAGAAGCTTTAATCCACTGAAGGCAGTGACATAATGGGACAATAAAACAGAGTCGAAACTTACCTTTATTGGAATTGAATACTCTGCAAGTAATTTGTCAATACGAGCATTATTACAGAGTCCTGCGACAGAACAAACGACAGTCGGATTCATTTGAGATGCCAATGTCTCCACAAGTTCAGGAATAAATTCATCCACAATTTTGATACATTCGTCAACAATTGGTTCAATGTGAATTAGTTTGCAGCTTCCCTCAAAGACATCCTTCAGGTCTTGTTGAGTCTGATTACTTTCCAATTGATCCCGTGCCTGTTGTACCATATTTTTACAGATTCCGCATACATTATCATCATCCTCGGGAACTTCCATCTGCTCCCAGTATCGATGAATACAATGATTGATAGCATGGCATCCTTTAGCTATCCTATTATTAACAATAGCACAATCATTATTGTAAAATTATATATTATCAAATATAAACATTTAAATTAAATGTTATCTTATCTAAAAAATTTTAATTTCAATGCCTTATTACTATTGTCTGCCTAAGAATAACATTATAAATATATACCAAATGGTATTTAAATATGTTTCATAAACCAAACTCAACATCAAACAGCATATATAGAAAATATACATATTAAATTAAAAATTAATTACTAAAACCTACTTTAGGTTCTCGCACCAGTAGCTTGGACCCCACGTACATTCATCTGCGCCTAAACGAACATCCTTCGGTTCAGCAGTTATGACCACCTTAGCTGTAGATACTGAAAATTAAAAAATACATTCATGTAATTTTCAATCCTAACTTTACAAGCTAAATATAATAAAAATTTATTAAAAACAAAATGGTAAATCTCAGAACAATATCCTCAATTTCTTGCAACAGTGAATAATCTTCAATGCAGGAAACATTCATTGCCTCATTTATAGTTTTCGATGCTGCTGGAGTCAGTATATTCATGGAAATGCACGAGCGACTCAACATAAAATTTTAAAACATCTTACAAAAAAAAAACACGTCAATCATTCAATGATAAGCATTATCGGCATTAATATTGTTATTACTGCAATGTATTCCATCAATAAGAGAATCGTATATTCTATCTATATTAACAAATTACAAGCTTAAATCAACTGAGTCATCCTAGTAACTGAAGTTCCTTTGCTATGAGTAATGGAAAAACGTGATTAGCCGGCAATGTGAGAAGGACGGAGAGCGAGACATGGAACGCAATAACAAAAGAGCAAAAGGAAAAACCCGCGGGGGTGGGAGGGCAAGAGGACACCGAGAAGGCTCCATTACAGATGGGGAAGAAGGAGAAGACTGATGAGATCCAACATCGCATCACATGCACTCAAGATCGTTCACGAGAAAGGTCGCGCTAGCAGATAAAGCTAAATATTGCTCGCAGATAAACGTCATAATGTTTACGAGTCCGAGGTACAAATATAGATTACGTGTGCGTAAGAGCGCACTGCCAAACAAAAAAACATTCTAGAAGGAAGTGCGCATCGGAGCCGAGATTGTCGCCGACAAAAGGAATCTGGGGGCGAGGATAATAAAGCCGCACCGGGATAAAAGGGAGGAAAAGATGCGGAGAGAAAACGCAGGCGGGAAACGCGTCGACTCACCAGCCAGAATCGCGCAGAGCGCGATCAGGATCTCCTTCATGCTTCCTCCGCCTCGTCACTCCACCAGTTCAACGACGATTTCGCGATACGAATTTTGCGCAGTTGGGTTATCGCGTGGTTGGTCGCGCGACCAAACGACGTGAATCACGGAACAACGGCAACCGATTGACACTGACCGACACTGACGGCTGGACGACGAATCGCTGCAATTTCAGAAACCGCTTCCCGTCACGGAACGCAATTCGTCGTTTCGGCAACGTTCGGCGATGTTCGCCACTCCGCGCGTGTATGTACGCGCGTAGTACACACACACTGCCACGAGCCAATCATGATGCTCGATGACCAATCACGTCTCGCTCTCCACAGCACGTTGCATAGATCTCTCTTTGTTCAATTTTCCGAGTGATTCCAGGAAAGGATGAACACTTGCTGCGTCTTACACCTCCCGCTGGAATTGAAAAACTATAGTTTACATCACGCACATACAGATTTTCAATTTGTAATCATTCGGTTTGTCAATCTTATTATAGTTTGCGTCACGTACATACACCATAAATTTTCAATCACAATGCGAGAAACTTTTACCGTCGTCCGTAATAGGAGTCTCTAATCCTCGTGAAAATTTATTTGGCCGGCTAAGAAATTTCGTACGTTATATTTTTTAAATAAGGTACTTTGTTTTCATAAACTAATTTTCAGAAATTATACTTATGCGATTATTATAACAATTTTAATATAGCTCTCTTGTCAAAAAAGATTTGAGGTTTAAAATCTAGAATAAAGCTATTGATAAAAATTATTTTTCGCTGGATGTATTTTCGACTAAAAGATGTTTATATAGTTGTAGAGATTTTATCACAAATAAACATTTTGAATTGTCTTTATCGCGTCTTTGTAAAATACGAAATCTAAATTAAGCCTCTGTGATCCAGAATTTTCCTGTTAAACCTACTCTAAACAATATATCTCTAGATAATTTACATTGAAAAATTCAGACTAGAAGTTTACAAGTTCAGATGAAAAATTAACGTAGAATCAGAAAAAAATACAATACATATACAAAAAAATATATATTATAGTAAACGACAAATAACTCTACGACAAACTCTAAAAAAATTCTAGCTTCTTTTTAGCATCTTTCGTTTCTCCTTGTAGTACATACAATCTCCTCGAGTCCCGAGACCACGTGACATATTCTGCGTAGAAAAATTCCGATCACTACCGTTAAAAATAAACCTATAAATATAAGCGCTATAAATTATGAAATCTAGAACAGAATGATATTTATGCGCGAAAGCCGAGCGAATTGTATCGCGGTCGATGACGGAATCGACGGTGAAACGATGGTGGAACTTTTTACTCATTCCAATTCACATCGTTGCGATCTTTATCGAAAAACGCGCAAATTATGATATTTCGACGAAGCGCGTGTGATGGCGATAGGAGACTTTTTTTTACGGAAGTGAGTCGGTTTTAATCGGCGATAAACCGAAAAGAGCTCGAGAGATACTTTTCGTTCGATCAATCATTTATACGATTACACATTCTTTATTTCTTATCGCGGGACGCTTATTGTGTATATATTTTTAAAACTTCTTATCGATCTTGATTTTCGCGAGATCTACGCTTCAGTATTCACGATATGCATTTTATTTTTCCGCTTGTATTTCGAATCATTTGAACATGAATACGTAAAAATAACAATGACTCAATAGATAGGAATATTAATAAGCGAAAATTAGCAAGCATCGATAATTTTAATCGCAATAATACATCAGTTGAAAGATGTTTGTGCGAAAAAAATGCGCAGTAATTTTTTTTTTTTTTTTTTATTAGAAAGAATCGTTGGATAATATAATGTAAATGTGATGTGTGTATCCTAGATAATTTCGAGATATCGTCCCACAGAAAACACGTGCAGTAAGCCCGTACTCCCAACAAGTTTCCGTGGTGTAGTGGTTATCACATCCGCCTAACACGCGGAAGGTCCCCGGTTCGATCCCGGGCGGAAACATTTTTTTTTCGCCATCGTATAAATTCGATCATTGCGAAAGCGTAGATAAAAACTTGACCCATTTTCAAAGAATACTGCACGAACATTTCTATAAGATAAATAGAAAGATAAATATTTCTTACACGCTTTTTTTTTATTTGCTTTAAGTGAAACTTCAAGAGTTCGAAATTATTTCCTGAATTGGAAAGTAAACAACGATATCTTTCGAGATAACAGTCTATCAAGAAACGACAAGAGTTCTTGAACAATATTGAATATAAATATTATAGGACATCTCTTAAGCATGAAAAAACGGTAAGATTTAAACAATAAGTAAAAAAAATTGCAGCTGAAAATTTTAAAACAGTTTACAATTTTCGACATTTTTCAATTGTGATCGGTGAATTTGTTTATTATTTGTTTTACTGCTTTTTTATGTAACATGATTCTTACGCCAGTGCTACGTAGAAAAACATAAAAAATAAAAGTTAAGAAATATTCGACTAATTATAACCGAGACTAAAGTAGTAGTTTTATGTTTTCGGCAAGTCTCGATTGGCCAATTTAGTTATTGTTTAAGTCTTACCGCTTACGTTTGTCTATGTGCAACTAACGTTCTAAAATTCACATATAAAATTATTAAACTATTAAAAAGAGATCTTAACAAAAATGATTTTAAGACATCTTTTAAATACACATATTATATGCATAGATATTTTTTAATCACATGTTACTCCACTGGACATCAAAGCAGTTTGAAACTCGAGTCTTATCTCAACACAAAGATTAAATATAAAAACTCGATCTATGTATAATACGATCCAATCGTGACTTAAACTTTTTATCATCTGCGTTGCGAAAATAGAATATAAAGATATCACAACAGTTTGATAATTTATACTAACATTTATCTAATACCAGTCTTATTGTCAATTATTAATCAAATTTCATATTTTTCTTCGAAAACGACAATGATAAAGTGGACCAGAG
Organism: Tetramorium alpestre; assembly: GCA_021460005.1. Taxonomy (NCBI): domain Eukaryota; kingdom Metazoa; phylum Arthropoda; class Insecta; order Hymenoptera; family Formicidae; genus Tetramorium; species Tetramorium alpestre. The sequence goes on along the minus strand of JAJVSH010000067.1, from coordinate 184,776 downwards.
TTTGTGTCATAAATTTTGCATTGTACGAATGTGTTTTCAATTTTAATGTCAATCTGAATTCTGCTGGCGGCATTGTAATCTTAAACGTTTTATGTAAAAATATGAGGCAATGGAATGACTTTACAACAGGAAAATGATATGCACTCATATCTCGCGTTCTCGTTAAATTTATCATTCAATGATATGTATGTACGTGACCAATCTGTTGTAAAGCAAATTCTGAGTTCACCATATCAGTTTGTTGATATCATTTGAAGCAAAAGATACAAACCTCCACTTAATTCTTAATTCATAATAATAATAATGTATTTTTATAATTACTACACTTTGGGCAAAATATATAATATTTTTACATTTACAGTAAAGATAACTTTTTAATATTTTTCAATCTATACATTTATCGTATGTCGATAACAAAGATTAATATTATCGACTACACAAATTTCCTTATCCTCTGGATTTTCTTCCAACAAATAAACAGATTAATTTCGCTAGTAGCTTACAGATGGCAGCTTCTTTATCGTAAACGGCGTAAACGAAAATATTTCATTTCTTTTATACATCAATAAAAAGATCCATTCGAGTCGAATAGTCCTACAGCACAAAAAATCAGTTTTCACCTATCTTACTTTAAAAAAAAAATCAACACTATATGTAATATATGTTAAAACATTTTAGAATTTTTGATTGAAATCAGTTATTGAATTTAATTAGATACAAGTTGAAATGAAATTATTGAACTAATATTTTAAAAGCAACGCAATGTTCTATCGCAAAATATTAATGTCCGCAATTTTTTAATATTTTTTTATGTAGGTACACTGCAGGCATTTCAATACTCTAGCATTTGTATGCATGCCAAGCTTATTACAAAAATAAAACTTGTTAAACATGTACATTTCTTACGGAATAAGTAAAATATCTTTTCTTTTTTCATACAATATTTGTAAAACGTTTTTACAATATACAATATTTGTAGAACGTTTTTACAATATGTGTAGAATGTTTAAAATAACATGAGACAGAGAGAAAAATTATTATATACATTCTACTATAAATTATATACTTTTTTATTTTTCTTCACCGAAATCAATCCCGAACATTCAAGAATTCTGCGTCAAAATAGATCCTCCGAATATCCCGGCATCATGAAAGATACTCATTTAGTTGCATAAGTCTTCATCAGGATTTCCTGCCACCGTGAAATGTTCATAGACGACATTTGCCAGCGTGAGAACGATAAATCAAGAAACTTAAAGCGGCTACGTTATTAGCATTATTTTGCGAAGCAACGGCGACACGTGCTTCGGCATGCACGTGTGTATCTGCAAACTCATCGCGCGCACGCCCGCGGCTCGCGTGCCCCCCTCCCCCTCGTTCGTTACGTAAATTTATTCGGACCCTTCGCAATCGACGTTGTCGAGATATTGTCGCGATATCGGTCCAGCGATACTGTTTGCGGGATTCTCGGTATCGCTGGTGTGGGTGAGAATGTTCCGTTCCGCGCCAATAGAAAAGGGAAACGTGGTCTCTTCGCTCCGAGAAACAGGCACGTATTTTCCTAACATTATTCCGGAATTTGAGCTTCTCTTATGAATGATACGACGATTTCGCGCATCTGTGTTCGCACTAACATCGTTGGCTCGTATAATATTTTTTCCGAATATTTGTTATTCGTTCGTTACCACGAACATATTGTTCATATTAAAAAATAATTTTCGTCTGACACAATTAAAAAGTCGACACAGAATCGATCGTGACTACTGAGCGTACAGAAAGGAATTAAAATCCCCTCAAAGATTAGAGATTCAGTTTCCCAGAATTTCCATTACTGCTCTTTAATCGATTTATATTGACAAATTGACAATTAGGAAATCATTTTTCTTCAAGCATTTCCGCGTAGCTTTCATTTGGGACAAAAATCACTAGTTAAACTTATTGCTAGAAATAAAAAACTTTCCCCGCATAAACCTGTTTAGCAAAAATTTAGGAGACCAAGAGAAATAATCAAAGTATAAAATATCCAAATAATATTTCGAGAAATATCAATTTAATTGTTCCAAGCAATACATACTTTACGGAGTTATAAGTAATGAAAAAAATCGTTTCAAAGTCAACGTTTACAATTAGAAGTGCTCTTTCATTGTCTTAAGCAAGTTGGTCGCGGACGTTGACATTTCGCTGGTCGCGAGATTACAGCTCGCAGGAACTTTGCGGATCTCATTCGGTTCGGCGCGAATGCATGCGTGCGCGTCGCGTTACACGCGCGCGGGTGTTGGCCCACGCACGTGTGCGCCACGACGCGGGCCCACGCGCTTTCTTAATACGCGGCGCGTCAGCTGCGTAAAGAGCCGTAGGCTAGGTGTATATATGGGATAGGTATATACACCCCCGTAGCCTTTGTCCGGCACAATAATTGTCCACGCGCCCGGCCGGGCATCGGCATGATATTGGTGTCGGATTCTACCACACCTTCGGCCATTGTAAATCAATCGGCGTGCACCGAGCCCCACCCGTGGCCGCGGCGATCGGCCGGCGTGCGCGCTGGTGCCGATTCGTGCGTGTCCGCTATCTTACGCGTTGCTCTGCGCTCCGTTTCACCACACACAGGAGAGACAAACGTTACGCGCGAATGATACGCGCCGATCTCGTCGTCCTCGCGGTCGAGCGGCTGGCCTTTGTGTTACCCACCCGTAATACCGTCGTTTTAACGTTAAGCACGCAAAGCGAGGAGAAGATCTCGCGCGGCAACGTTATTTTACATTACGGCACGGACATAAATATCTCAGACGTGGATAAAGTAATTCGCGCGCGCGCGCGCGTGCTACGCGGATGTAAACATTAAACGCGGTTTCCGGTCCGGTGTGCAATCCCGATGGTAATCCCGGCGAGAGAACGCCTCCGCGCGCCTCTCTCGCTCCGCTCGTTCGTTTGTTCGTTCGTTCATTCGCGGGCTGCGATGACGACGCGACCCGAGACAACCTCGGGGCGATGCGCATATGTAATTAATTTTTGCCCGTCGAAGCACGCATTCGCCATTCGCGCGCGCACGTAGCCGTCAGGATGCACACACTGGCGCATCTTCCTCTCTTGCCGGTCTCGCGGACGACCGTTTCACTTTTTCCCCGTGTCTCCCGCATCCCCCTATCTATCGAGAGCGCTCGCGTTCACCGTAGAAACTCGAAATTGGAAAACGGTCGGCCCAGAACCAGCGAAATTAATTGAAGTCTGAGTGGCGAGCGATGAAGGGGCTGAGGCTGCAGCGACCGCGCGCAGAAAGAGGAAAATGCGAGTGTAGGCTCAGCAGGGGGGTAGAAAGGAGCAAGGAGGGGAAGTTGGAGGACAGAATATCGGGAGAGAAAGAACGATCGGTCGGTCGGGGCGGAAGGGGGGAAGAGGATGTGACGCGCGGGAGGGTGGACCGATTGCAAAACTTGGCGCAACTTCGCGCAGACTGGACGCGATGCACGACCGACCAACCGGGCCTTCCTGATAGCCAATACGAGGTTTCTAGGCAAATTTCCTGTACATCCGCGAGCGAGCATACATCCCCCGGTCGCGTCGGCCGTCCTCCCTCCCCCCTCTCCCGCCATTTATTGCGGGGAATTTAGGTTTTCCCTCCGTTGTTTTACCGTCGGTGCGACCATTTGCAGATTGCTGCCGGATAAACAATAATCTATAACGGATGCAGATGGCGTGGCTTCAGTCCGCGTGCTAGTCAAAGTCATGGAGTATTGCCGATAATGCTTCGGCTCTCGCGCGTCTCTCAATTCAATTCGAGAGCAACGCGAAGCTCCATAACGCGGGCTAATTAATTAGGATTAAATTAATGGTATACACTGGATTATCGCGGATTGTTAACATCAAAGTAATATGACTTTACGTTATAATCATTAAAATACTGTTCAAAGTATTCAGATACTATTTGGATTTAAATGAATTTGAGTTCTTTAACATCAATGATTGATTGAGAAAGTCGGCACTGAGAAAGAAATTCATACTGTTTCGATTTTTTGTTTTATCGTTTTACTAATTTTACTCATCCTTGTAGAGTGATAGTTTATGATTATAAAAAATGGAAAGAAAATACGAAGCTGTAACTTTTGAAATAATCGATCAAATGAATTTGTGCTCTCGCTCTTACTAATATTTGCGTTTCTTATCGATCCCGACGTCGACGAATTCTCGAGTAATAACTTTTTTATGACGTCAGAGACTGTGTTATGAGGAGGATTCCGCTTATACCAATTGTAATTCTCTGATACAGCCTGTGTAATGGGACATCCCTCGGAAAGATAATCTCTGGAAATAGCAAACAAGTAGTAGCTGGACGCCCCGATCGCCGAACGGCAAATACCGATAACCAATTCGCGAAGGATACGACAAGAGGAAGTGGAGAATCGCACGGGCGGAGGGTGGACGAAGCGCAGATATGACGTCGCACACCTTCCATTCGCGGAACTGCATTTCCTATAATCTGCGAGCAATCACTTGATAATTGGCTGGCCTGGTCCTACGTATATATACACACGCGCCGCTCCATCTGGACACGTCCTCAGATGGTCATTCGTAGAATGGAAATCCGGCAAACGAACATCGAGTAATTATCGCCTCTCTCTCTTTGTACACGTACATGTGACCATCTCGTGGACGCCGTCCGAAGGAAGTCGCTGATAAAAAATTTCCTTGTTTTTCCTATTTTTATCCGCAATACTACGTGTTCGATACACTCGATGTTATTACATTCGAACCATTTTCCGAGAAATTTCTTAATATGTATAACATAATTCACGAAAGAAAAGAGACTTATTCTCTTCTTGCAGATGAAAATTTGCCATTGTAAAATTAATGTGCGCGCGGTACGCGGCTTCTTTGTCGAACGATGTCCTCCCGATTCCCTGTGCAATGACATTGGAATCGTACGCTTGTTGCGCCGCGGGCCGTTCGTAAATCAAGGAGGTAAATCAGCAAGCGTGGTGCGCGCACAGGGATGTTGCGCGAACGTTTCGCGAACGTCGCGGAGGCGGTTTCCGGCGAGCGCGCCGGCGTTACGCGCCGAATTTATGGCACTTTCTTCCGCTTTTGATGCCAACAGAAAGCGAATTGCGCGCTGCATCATCCGCGACACGATCCACCGCCGCGCTTGCATTCGAATACACGTGTCCGCGCGAACGGTAATCTCGTACGTGTACACGAACGCGCGTATTGGTAAATTGCTAGTGCTGCTCTGCCGCGAACAGAGTTTATTCTAGTAACACAGTTTCGGCTGCTCGCTCGCGAGTTTGTTTGGGTCCATCTCGCTTAAGAGTGGGCGGTTCCGTGAAGGATGCAGGAATGCCGCTCTGATATTGCTGGCGCTGCCAGGGGGTGGAAGCCCATTGGCGTGGAACCACGAGTAGCTTGCGATACGGAGTCCGTTTTTTAACTCGACCACGTGCTCGATCTCGTAAAATAACATACTGGCCATGTAATTTTTCATGGTAGATCAAGTTGTTGCATATACCGCACCTCGAGAAGAGAAGCATCGCGGCTCGAAAAAGCTGCAATTTTAGAAGAATAAAATATTAAAAAACTTATTTAGATCAGTATAAGAAAGTAACAGGCAAAATTGCGCTCTATGGTTTTATCTTATTGGAAATTTTACTTAATAATATAACAAATTCTCGGACAAGAAAGAGAAAGTTTACAATTTTTTTTTATATCATTTTAAAATTTGATGTGTATTTGTTTTGAGATACCATTTTTCTTCTTCAAGACACAAGTTGCGTTATTCTATGACAACCATAAATAGCGAATTCGGAAACTTTCTTGCGAACGTGACGCGAGATACCAAAAAGGAATGGATACATGTTCCTTTCGTTCGGCTTTTCTTCGTCAGACCGACTCGCAGCGATTAACGTCGCCGAAAAATCGTAATAGGCTTACGGTCCGAAAAAGCGCCGTAGGGCAAAATCCCTGTGAGCATGCGCGTGTGAGTGAATCTCGAAGGAGCATCACTGCTATTAAATTCCTCGGCAACTCGTGGATTTGTATAACGGGCTGCAAAGCAATTATGCTTTTGTAGCTCTCTAAAGTTAGCTCTCAGCGCGCGATCATCAGTAGAAGTAACGGCGCGCTACGCGACTGCCGCGCGCGCGCGCTTCTCCCCGCGCTTCTCCCCGCGGTGGACATTTCCATTCAGAAGTTGCAACAGCGGTCGTAGCAATAAATAAATTCGTTTACGCAACGGACGGTCCCCCCATTGACGAAAACTGTTTATCGTGGGAGTTACGTGTCGGTTTGATACTAATAAAATACGCGCGGAAATTCACACCAAAGGGGAAAGAGGGGGACACGATGCAATTAAACTCCCGTATTATTATCCAGAATTTTAACTTTGATAAATAGCCGCTTATGATTTTTCGCAATTATGTTCGCGGCGCGAGATATAATTTTAACAAATGAAATCTGACACCGTGCAATTAAGCCCCCGTAATATTACTCCGAATATTGATTTCGATAAATAGCCATATATAATTTTTCACTCTCTGCAATTATCCTTCCTACAAAGCGACGTGTAATTTACGCGAATGACATTTCGGGAAATCCGTCGTCTCACGTTCGCCTAGCGCACGGACGAAACTTTTAGCATATTTTTCAGAGTGCATACTCATTGCGAGCAGCAAGGCATTTATCTTTTAAGTTGCACAGAAGGCTAGAAATTACAGCCAGCTATCCACTCCTGGCTCCTCTTCGCTTTTCACCTTAATCTTGTTTAACTTTTTATAAGCGCACCTCGGTGGTCTCTGTAACAGCCCGATACTTACAGCCACTATTTAATTCCGCTGTTCCTTGTCCAAATTCCGTTAGCGTGCATTCTTAATGGCGGGAAGATATATCGAGCCAGGAATACAAATTATCAATTACACAAGTATGAGTTTTTGAGCGAGCTTAAGTTCTCTCTCTCTCTCTCTCTCTCTCTCTCTCTCTCTCTCTCTCTCTACCGGCGTGCTCGGTTACATTCGTCTCTTAAATTTCTCAAGAGCCCGCGTCCGGACGCGAATTTTAAGAATATATCATAGCGTACGTAATAAAAAAATAATAACGTCGCGACGCGCGGAAGAGTCTGAGACGATAAAATTGGTTCTTACACACAGTGGCACACTCGTCAGGTCCACCGTTAATTCAGCGCGCCGACCATAATTCACTCGCTACCCACGGCCACGTACGGCACAAAGAGCGAATTCCGCGCAACAAAGTTTAACAACATGCAGCCGCGTGCGAGGGAGACGCATCCGCGTGTGTGCTGAAAAATTGAATCGTCGCTTTTTATCATTCTCCTCAAAACATCCTTCTCGTACCTCGAGGGAAAGAAGGAACGAACGAGCGAGCGACGGTGTGAATCCGTGTGAGCGAGAGCTGACTCGTAAGCTCCTTCGACCGGAGGATCCGATCGCGGTTGTAGATTGCGTTTTCGTCGACGAACGGCGATCCTACACCGTTGCTGCCACCGAGGGGGTTGTTGGTTCGCCGAGGGGTAGGTTAAGGGTTGGAAGGCGGAAGTGCGGCAAGACGGTGCCGGCAGCGGTGGAAGGCAGCGGACGACGACGGTGTAGGGGCGCGGGTGGGCCGAACGGCCACGAAGGAAGGCAGAGGCAGGCTCGTCGAGGGGTTGAAACGCAGAGAGCGGCGAGAGGAGGAAAACCGTCGTGCGGGCGCGGGCGGAGGTGGGGGCGAGGAGGGCGCGGTGGTGGTCGGGGGAAGCCGGATGGTGAGTGGGTGTACGGGGGGATGGGAGGGCAAAAGGGCGAGGGTTGAAACCGACGGCTGAGACGCGAGGGGGATGAGAAGGCAAGCAAGACCACTACTACCGCCTCACCTCGCCTCTTTGCTACGCCACGCCTCGCCTCACAATGCACCGGATTAGCGATTGTATTGATCCGCCCTCGCGCTAGTCCCTACAGAACACCCCGCTTTCGTCCTCGTCCTCGTCCTCGTCGTCGTTGTCCTCGTCCTCGTCCTTGTCCTCGGCGTCCTGCCTGTGAGAAGGAGCCACATTTTGGACCGCGTGTAGCCGCCCACCCTGCTTGGCCACCCGCCGCTCGTTGCCGCCAGCCCGCCTTGTCACGACACCACCAACGCGCCACGGAAACGCGCGAAAGAGGACACTAAGAAATTGCGCCTCCCTCTCTCGATCGATTATGCGAATCTATCGTCGCCCGTTACGACGATGAAAGTACGTTTATTGAGATGTATTGACTTGCGTAATTCAAATCGTCATTTATTTTTACTTATATACTTTTCACTTCCAATAGACAAATTATTTTTAATTATATTATCCATTTTTCAGAAATTACCTTATCTACTCCTTATTATAGACACTTGTTTAATTAATCGATTAGGCAAGTGTTTTCAAGCGTAAAATGTAAGAATAACTAATTATATAAAAATCAATAATTGTTTTCAAAAACAATATTAAACTTTTCATAGTATTAGGGTAAAGAGAGGCTACTTGAGTCAGTTAAAGAGAAAATCAAATGAAACATTTTCAAGATACTTTAGATGTTATTTAAACATTTTTTTCTTTAACTGACTCAAATAATCCCTCTTTAGTCTATTTATCTGCAGCTATATAATTTTTCAACTAATTAACAAGGTTTTTCAAACATGGATAAAAACATTCATTCTTTATTAAGCTGCACATGTACTGATTATGGATGACAGTACAAAAGTTCGACATCATACTTTTTTAGAAATTGATGTTTTAATTTATAAAAGAATGATCCAATTTCTTTTAATGTGAATCTTTCACACAAATAGGCAGCATTTACATTCTTTTAATTAAAAACACATGGTACATATATTTTCACTTTCATGAAATAAAAGAATTCCGAACGCAAAGTGGTTCAATTTATTATCATTAATGTATGCGGACATTTTTTATTTCTATTAATAAATTTACTTATTTGCGTTTTAATATGTTCTTTGTTGTTAGACTGAATTGTTTCTTTCATTCTGCTTTTGGGAATTTAAATGTGCGTAAAAAATACTTTACGATAAAGAATTTCGATCTTTGAAACTGAAATGGGTAGATGCCAATAACACAAAAATGTGATGGTATAACGAACTTTTTACTGTCATTTTCGCATTTATTTCATTCATGTTAAAATCATATTTAAAAATTTACCTTTATTGATTAGTGTAATCGTAATAATTATTTTTAGATTTAGCTTTATATATTTTTATTGCTTAATCCAATAGCTTGAATAACTCGAAAGCTATCATCGCCACGCTCCTCCCTCCATTACTATACAGAAGAGCCACGTTCATCCTATTTTGGTTCGTTACCCAATTCCTGACGCAAGGAAAAGTGCAAAGCAAGATGCCATCGGGAGGCGTACTGCTGACGCGTGTACAACGCGTCAAGAACCCGAAATGATCGTGGGAGTTGCCGTGCTATGCCGACTGAATTTATCCACGTTACTCCCGAAAAAAAGAAGACCTCAACTTGCCAGTTGTAGCCTCCGCTGAGCCATTCCGCGCTCGTCGCGTTTTCTACGTGTCGTAACCGTCTTCTATTCCGCCGTCCTCGGACTCTGTCCCGAGACCGGAGGAGGGTCGTAGACGCCGAGTAAAAACGTACACAGAGCGAACGGTTGCTGACACTCGCACGGACCGCGCGGTTCGCCGAGTTTACGCGAATCCTTTTTTTTTCTTGTTCCACGAAAATTACCTCCCGTAAACGCCGCGCGTTTCTCTTTTCGCGTCTCTCTTCTCTCCTCGCTCGCATTCCCAATTTTCAATCCTCGCCCTTCGCGCTGACGCTGACGCGACAGTCAGGAAAGAATCGATGCGTGCATGCATGTACACACGTGCGAAAAATTCGAGAAAGACAAGTAGGGAAAAAAAACGATTGCGTTTGCAACACGATCCTCTCCGGAAATATATCGAAATCCCCGAAGATTTCGTTTCCCTCTCTCTCTCTCCCTCTCTCTTCACGTGTCTCATTTTAGCTGTGTGCCATCCGAGAATATTGACTCTCGGCAAGCACCAGCTTTTGGTCCACGTCGCGTCCCTGATTCATCCACTTCTACCGCATCGGACTAACATCGCCACGGCGGAAACTCTGTGAAAAGCGAGGGATGCGGGAGGGCGGAACGGCGCTCTGCTGACACTCGCTCGTCGCGCCCAGAAATCCGAAATTCTCATAGAAATCCCTTTTTCATAGCACGTAGCGCCAACGCGACCGTTCTCGAAAAGCCGTCGACGACGACGACGACGACGACGACGACGGCGGCGGCGACGGCGGCAACGAGACGCAGTTGGAAAATCGGGGTCGCACGTCAGAAGTCATCGCAGCAACGTATACCTTAGGGCGTGTTATCCGCCCTGCGAGAATTCACGAGCAATGCGACAAAACAGATTCTCACTAAACGAACAAGTCGTACCAAAATCTGGGTTGATCAATTTCGCAGCTAGAACGGTTCAAGGACGCATATTATGTTGGCACAAAAAGATGGATAATTGATTGGAAAAGTGTTTGCAATTACATATAATTCACTTATATATCTCTATAATAAAAACATATATATTTGATATCTATTATCACATCATCTAATATAGATATACATTTTTGTTAAAAGTCGCAAGTTAATTTAAACATGAATAGACTTGATAGAAATAAAACGTCGTGAAAAAGAAGTTGGCAGCGATTAAATCACGGAAAACTTTGGCTTTGGTAAAACATCGGAGTTTCGTGAGATACATAGAACGGACAAAAGGTACGGAGAAACTCTTATTATTTTTCGGGCGTTACAATAGTGTGACGAATAGCTGTCGGACCTCGGGGACACTGGTATACATCACCCAGTTACGAACTGGGTTGAAGTCAGATAGCAGAAGGTCGGGTGGCCATTTTGCCGTAGAGATACCATGGCAGAACGGTTGCCAATGGGGTTTCAGGGAGAGAACGACGGGGGCGTACGAAGGCGAAGGGGTCGCGAAGTAGCGCGTAGCCGAGCGGCCCGAGCGTTAAGCGTTAGCGTCCGGTAGCGAGGGGTTGTGCATCACACACGAAGAAGGGCTCCTTTGCGCCTTGGCGAGGCAATGCCCTTTTGCTCGTGGGCAGGAGCCTGCGGCGGCGGGTGTTACGTGCCTATAGGTCCTGGCGAACCGGTGGGGAAGTCAAGGGGAAGTCGAACGGGGGTTGACGTGGCTCGACGTAGGGTCGGGTACGGAGATGGAAGAGGAGCGGTGCGCGGGGGTTGGGGGGGTTGATGGTCGGCGCACTTACCATCCTTCCTACGGACGCCATGTCTCCGTGTCTCGTTTAGTCAATGTCGAAAACCGACTTACCTAGCCCTCTTCCCCCTCCCCCCTTCTCTCTCTCTCTCTCTCTCTCTCTCTCTCTCTCTCGCTTTATCGCTCTTTCTCGTTCCTCTCTCGTTCTTCCTTATCCTCCTTCCTCGCAATCCCCGCTGCGCGGGACAGAGTACTGCTTCTGCCCCTTTTATCGGTCTCTCTGTTTGCTCTCTTTTCCGCGTCCGCGGCGGCGCCGCTACTTTGGACCCCGAAACTTTTTGGTCGTGTTCGTAGACTGCTGATAAGTTGGCCTCGTTTATCATCTTCCGGGCTGATATTAACGAGATGCTACTCCAGCCGCAGAATCCACCGGATTCGAATCGCGAGGGATGTTTCGAACACTTTTTCGCGAGGTCCAGAATAATTTATCGCGATCGGGCGTGTATGCGCGACAAATCTCAATGTCCGTGAATAAATCTACACTTGTTGCGAACCGATGAACGCCAACGAGCTACTTCTCCACACCGCATTTCCGCATTCGGAAATTCCTCTAAAATCGAGGCGATTTATATATCGTTATCGATTTATCGGACGCGACACAGTTCGAGAGAAACAACTAAAATAATCTGAGATTAAAAGATTCATCGCGCGTAAAACTTCCGTGGTTTTCATTATAATAGATAAACTCAAATATAATATTGCACATAAATACAAATTTATAATCAACTAAATAACCAGAAAAAAAAAAAAATATATATATATATATACATACGCATATGGAGCGAGATTGCCCGTAGCTTTACTTATGACATTCGGATTGAAGCAATTGTTGCTTTAACAACGTTTCTCTCGGCGGTGTCTCCGTCTCGACGACAATAGCAGCACATTTATATGCGGAGACGGAGTGTGCATTCGTCGAGATGAAAAGCTCCGATATGCAAACGATCGCATGAAGATACGTACCAGAGAGTTTTTCACGACGCACGGGGCGGTTGAACGAGCGCGTCATTAAGATCGCACTTCCTTCCTCTCGCGTCAGAGAGGAAAGGACCGAGGACCATAATTTCCTTCGCCGTTGGTTGGTCCGTCCTCAGATCCGCCCCGTCCGCGCGATAAAAGTAAAAAGTCGCGCGGAAGTGAGGGAACAGTCGTGCATAAAAAAGACAGGCCAGACGTCTGCCGAACTTTTACTCTTAATGGAACGGGTCAGGTTCCTCTTATCAATTTATAGTTAGCCCCGTCTCGTGACCCATTAATGGCCCGAGGCGAGACAGCACTGTCCCCGGCCATTTCGCCCGTTTTACTGCCGTCTGGATGTAGTTTATGGTCGCAAAGCTAAACTCTGTATTAATTCCATGAAAACACACCTAAAATCCTGCCATAAACTCAACTGCGCCGGTGTGAGCTGAATTCTACTCGTTGTTGCATTTTCCTCGTTTGGCGCTCCGCGGGAGAAGGGGTTCCTGAGAGTGGCAAATGTTGATAACGTCAAATTACTTCATTTTTTTCTTCCTTTTTGTTTCGACTTGTCACTTGTGCGAGGAAGATTGGGAGGGAGTTAACCAACATAATTGCGTAATTTGCATAATTAATTGCGTATACATAGCCTATTATTATCCGAATAAAATTACTTAATAGCTTTAAAAAATTTGTATATAATTTGTATTTAAATATTAAAGATTGCCATCATTTTTCTTTCTTCAAAATTGTCTTGAGATTTTTTACATAATTATTTATAAATATTTTTGATAAGTTTATTCTCTCTCTCTCTCTCTCTCTCTCTCTCTCTCTCTCTCTGTGTACAATTTTGGAATAACAAAGATTAAAATATATCTTTTACTAAATTTGCTTTCTTATTCAATCATAGATTTCTTTAAATTCATATTAATTTTCATATGAAAAGTTTGATTAACAAATATTATTTGTTGTATTTGTTTGAATGTTAAATTTATTAAAATGATTTGACAATTTTAGTGTTTCTATCACTTTCAATTTATATTAATTTTTAATTTATTTTATAAATTCATCTTGAAGCTAAATCGTTCGTATCATAAATAAAATTATTTATCTACAGCTTTCAATCGGAATGTCAGAATATATCAATTTTCAATATTCAATATTTCCATAACTATTTATTTCTATTAAAAAAAAACCTTACCTCAAATTTTTCACATGCGAAAAAACATTCTTACGTACCTCAAATTCGATTATCGTATCGATTCTCCAGAAATAATGAAAAGCCTTATTATGGTATTTTCCAACGGTCAAGCAAATTTTCCGGAATGTTAATTATCGTCGTAATCGCCGTCTATAAAATTGCTATAAAAGCGGTGATTCAGCGGGCGAGGAATACTCCCGCAAAGAGCGGTAATTATTCAATCGGGTAATCAGGATTTTTTTTCCCGTAGCATTAGCGCGATCTGCAATATCTCGCGCGCGTTCCGACTGTCGTCGCCGTAAAAGGCGCCTAATTACCGCCGAAAAGTTCGGAAACGAACGTTCTTAACAATTCGACTGAAGGAGTTCTGAACGAAAGCTTGGTAGGCAAAGCAACTCGTCCTCCGACCTCATTCACCTTCCGGCCGGATCCTCTGTGGAAGGGGTTGCCGTTTAACTACTCGAACCTCGATAATTCTCGACGTGGACTCGAACAATTTCGAAACGAATTCGTGATCCTGCCGCGCGCGGCGGAGCGCGCAGGGGACGGTGGAGTGAGTCGGGGGCGCGAGGGGTTGCGGGGGAGGGGTGTCAGTCGGCGTGGTACCACCGACGGTGCCGATGGAATTACGTTCTTCCCCACACCTCTTACGAAAGATCGTATATACTCACATCTAGACGCGTATACGTGCACGCGCTTGTAGGCGCGCGCGGACGAACACGCGCTCGCTCACGCGTATATACACATACACGCCTATCATACACGCTGATCTGTATATGCTTGCGGGTACAGCAGTAGGTATGTATGTGTGTGTGTGTGTGTGTGTGTGTGTGTGTGTGTGTGTGTGTGTGTGTAATACGTGCTCGTATCCCAGCGGTAGCGGTGGCGTGCGTGCGTGTCAGACAGACGATGAGAAAGAGCTGGTGCATTCGAGGTATCCGTGCGAGCTTGAAGGGACGAGGGCGAGGGTGGGTCGGGTCGAGGGTGGTCGAACGAGGGCGAGGATGGAACGAGCGGTAGGACGGGAGGATGAGAGAAAGAGGAATAGAGAGGATAGGAAGAGAGCGCAAACGAGACAGAGAGGACGGGAGAGGCAGGGGTGTAGGTTTACGACTTCGGTGTGTGCTAGTCTGGCCGAAGGGGGTGGAAGGTCGTATAAGCGGGTGGGCCACCCCATGGGAGGACGAAGGGTGGCCGTCGGGTGGATGGTGGGACTCCGGCAGTGCCGGAAAGGGGGTGGATAGCCTGGGGGCGGCTAGACTTCCGAAACAGTAAAACCACGTCGGTGTGTGCGTCCCCGTAACCACCACCGTCCTATTCCACCGACCCGTCCTCTCATACCCTTACCGGAGGCCTCTGTCCTTCTCTGCCTTCGCCGCATCTCCCGCCGTCTCGCCGCTTCTCGCTCCTCTTCTCTCTTACTCGCCAACGGCCGCCATCCCTCGCCGTGCCTGCAGCAACCCTATAAACCCTGGTCGTCCGTTGGCGCTAGCTCGTTCACTCGAGCGATGTATCCAGACGTAAGCGAAGGCCGTAATTTCGCGAGTGTCTGCGTGAACCATTTCTACCTTTCTCGCTCTCTCCTACCGTCTTTCTCCCTTTCTCATCCTCTCCATTCCCTATCGCTGTCTCCCTTTCTCGACTCTCTCTCTCTCTTCCTCTCCACCGTCCTCTTCCTTCACACGTCTCCGTTCTTGTAAGGCATTCAAGAGTATGTACACACGCGACGGGCACCGCGCGGCGTGCACGTGTGCGACACGCGTACACGCGCGCGCGTCATACCGCGCGCACATATACATACACACATACACAGGGACGTGCAGACACGCACGGGGGAAAATTCGGTCTGTCGGGACATCGGACGGCTACGTGTCCGAGAGATATCTCCCGAATGACGGTACCTGATCAATCGAAAGACAACCGGAATCCTGTGCGCGCGGTTGTATTTTATCCGGATGTACAGCCGTAAATGCGACTCGCGCGAGATGCCGGTGAAGTCTTGGGAAAGTTTCGGTGTTATTTTCGAGAGAGAAAGAGAGAGAGAGAGAGAGACGCCGGGAAAAAGAAGACTCTCGGAGAGTTAAGGAGATAGTCTCGGTCCTCCCGAGACGATCTCGCCTGAAACTCTTTCCAGTGGCTCCACGCTCGCCGCTCGGCGGGATCAACGAGGATTAAACTACACGCCGTTTAATCATTCAGATAAATATTCATTGGGCGGAACTTCGTCGGTGGACTCGCGCGGCGCGGCGGCCGATTATCATCCCGGCGCGACTCTATTTCGCCTACCGATTCATGCCGCGCGCTAGCCGACCGTTATATCTCGCCCGATATGTATATGCGTTTTATATATCGGACTTATGACGCGCGACGAGGCCTTTACCCGAAGCGAGGACACTCGATCTCTTTTTTCGCGGCGGCTTTGCTCTTTTGCGATTTTATAGCATCGCTCATAGGCGGGAGAGCGAACGGGCGGGTCCGGTAGACCCGCGATATTTCGCATATCAATAGCGGACGGCAGGGCCGCGCCCGATTTGAATTTCAAAACCTTAAATAGGAGGCCGTGGCTATAAGATAGTACAGGCGATATACCAGTTTTAATAAAGCCCGGGGTCACCCGTAGCGCCGGCCGTGTCGAGCGCAACGGGAGCCTTCTCCAGTTGTGCGGACGTAACGAGGCTAACGTGGCGCTTGACAATCAAAAATTGCCCCTCGTCGCGTCTCGCGCGTAGCGTTCATCGCTCGCGGTTTATGTTTCTCGCCGAGCGATCTTTCCTCGGTTACGCATATCGCACGTTGGGCAATTCAATCCTTTGAAATCGTAGCTCGGAATATATATCCGCGTATATATCAATCGTCCAATTCAGAGAGTTCTCTCAATTTTGAGGCTATTTACCCTTTGCGAAAATGTCAAAGAGGCTATAGTTTAGCACATCGTATTACCTAAGGTATGACATCCATTTTTAATATATTCGTGATAGTTTTATTGCCCTGTCTTATCTCCTCTGTATTTAGCATGAATAATGCTATTGTAATTAGCGTGACCTCTTTCAGGCATTCCTGCATCCTCATTCTCTTTCATTCATCAAATCGATCCGCGACGTGACGTTAAGCAAGGGCGCTTTATCGCCGATCTGACAATTTTAACGAGTTAATCCTCCATGAATGGAAATTAATACCTCTTTGATAAATAAGAAAGAGGGCTTCGTTAATCTATTATAAAAATGGTATAAAAAATAACTCTTTTTTTTTAAATATTATAAATTTCAATTAAAATATAGTATACATACAAATTGAAACGAGATCGGTTTTGACAAAAATTTCAAAAAGAAAAGTAAGTAGATTTATGCAATTAAAAAAACTCACTTCAAAGATACGAGCTAATATTGTGTAATTAACATTCCTCTCGGAAAATGATCGCTTTTAGATCATCGAGTCTTTCTCGTCTAGATTCTTCATTCTCGTCGGTAATAGCTATGGCGGCGATGTTATACATCGTAAAACCGACCTATCCCAACTCAATAATTCCAACCACCCTGCTGTACCCTGCATTTTCGTAGCATCCCGAGAGAGCGGCAGGTGGACCGGACCGAAAACTCGGGGGATATGGCTTCATCCTCCAATCGTTCCGCGTCGCTCTTGGCTGTCCTCGATGAAAGTTTTTAATCTGCTTTTCATTATGCCTGTGAAAGACGTGTACCATCTCTGCTCTCCCCTTCGTCATTCCTCTCGCTCTTCGCGGCTTCGCTGTTGGCTTGACGTTATCGTACACACGCGCGCGCGTGTGTGGCTAGGTGTTTGGGTCGGATCATCGTGTACACACGCCCATGTACGCGTGCACACGCATGCACACAGTAGAATACACGTCTTCGCGCTTGTTGGGGTTTACGGTCTGTATCTTTATGCGCGTGTACGTGTTCGAGAGTACGTGGCGCGGCATTAACGGCGCGGAGGGAAGTCGAAGGGGACGGGAACGGCGACGGCGGCAGCGGCGGCGGCGGCGGCGGCGGGTGCCACGGTAGTAAATCTACGTCTGTGTTGGTGAGGAGAAATAGCTATGGATGGGTGTCGGTGAGATACGGCTTTGCGAGGGAACGCCAGGGCGTGCGAGAGGGTGAGTGCGTCTAGACCGGGGTGAGACTGCGTCACAACCCTGGCCCCGTATCGCGAGGGGGTTCTGTTTAACGACAGACTATCGAGGGATGGGGATTCACCTGCCAGCGCTGCCCCCTGTTCTATCCTTTCTCTTTTCTTTCGCGTACTGCCTTTCTCTCGCTACATATTTCTCTTCTGGCTCGACGTTCGCGCTCTTTACGACAGTCAACGACTGGTGTTAATTGCCCTGTTGTCGTCAACATTCCGTTCCCTTTAAACTTATGGATGAAAGGGCGGACGAGAGATTGCCTCAAATGATCCTCGCGCGATGCGTTACAACCCTAGCTAATCAGTAGAGGGTTACATTGCATACGTTCCGATTGTATAAAAACTATATCGAAACCATATAAGTTAAGCACTCATTAATATAGTCGATAAATGTATGTTTTATATTAAAACGCAAAGTTTCCAAATCATAATTTTATAAACGATATTTATTTTCGTGCTATTGTGCCATTGTTGTAATCAATTGTCAACATTATGTACATTCTGTACATTTATTATAATGTCTCTCTATTATACTACATTTTTATTATTTAATATCAACTTATTATTCGACATGCACCGTCATCAGTTGCATTTTTATGTTTCTTATACTCATGTCGCTCTCTACATTTTTCAATTATTTAAGCTCTCATTGTTTATTCCAATATTTTCCCTGCAAATTTCTTTATTATCGTACCAGTCGTGTTACATTTATCTGTTTATCTATTTATGTGTCATATGTATTTGAAAACTTTTTCGAGTCGACACAGATCGATGATGTAAAGCATCATTTATTCAAGATTAGCTTTAATAGGATAAACAATAATAGTTCATCAGATCCGTACCGTGCACAGATAAATGCTGCCGCGGTCACGAATGAGATTTTACGACGCCGTGGTGTTCTCGAAATTGACGTCGCTCTACGAGTGCTCCTTATAAACTTACTTTACTTCCGTCGTTTTAAATAATTACGCTCTTAATGGGGAAGCTGCGTCTAGACTAGGGAGAGACTGCATCATAAACCTGGTCCCGTATCGCGCGCGGAGGCTCTGCTTAACACACTATCGAGGGGTGGCAGACTCATCCGCCGTCCTGACTACCCTTCCGCCTCTCGTTCTCGCCTCCCCTCGCTCTTTGTCCTACTCTTTACGACTACCGGCGCGCGGCGTTAACTGCCTTCTTCCCGCCAATATTACGTTCCCTTTAAAGCCGTTTCGGGGTATGGTGGTCAAGTGCTCACGGATATCGCGTTTCAAGGTTTAGCGTGCACCTGCATGTATCTCTATATCGCATCTTTAAAGCCGTCTAGGGACAACGCATCGTAGCGCGCTTAACAACATTAACTCCATCAACGTCCACTACAGACCTGTTCAATTACCGATCATTCTGTGCTCGCTAATTTATTGCTACAAAATTTATCGCATTCAAAAATTACAAATTTTTTAAAGATTTAGTACTTTATATAAGATTTAGTAGCGAATATACATCTTAATTTCAAAGTATACACTGAAAAATATTCTGATTAAAAATGGACGAATCAGAAAATCTTATAAGATTGATCAAATATTCTGGTTATTATAACAGAAATTCTGATTATTATAATAGAACTCAATACTTTATAATTCATAATAATCAGAATATTTGATCAATCCTAGAAGATTTTTCTGATTTGTCCGTTTTTAACTAGAATTTTTTTTCAGTGCATGTATATTCGAATATAAATCTTAATTTTGAAAGATCACAAATTTTTCAAACGATTTATCGTACTCGCAGTAAACCACGATAGGCGCATTTGCGTCCATTACATTTCGCGTTTCATGATACGACTCCTTAACGTTCGCTTGATAGAACTCATCGTGTAATCTTGTTAGACGTATCACTAATTGGATATATCACTTAACGCGAGATGCGTTTGGACTGACAACAAACCACGTAGCACAATCCCTTGTACCAAAAAGAGAATCCTAATTAACGATAGATTATCAAGAGATGGGAATTTACCTGACAATTTCGCTGTCCTCACCCCTCCTCCTTCTCCCCACGCTGATTTCCGTCTCGCCCTTTACCGTAGCCAGCCGAGTGTTAACTGCCTTGTTTCCGGTGATATTGCGTACCCTTTAAAGTTATGCCGAGGGTGCCAGCGGCGCGGCGGGAGGATAGGACAAGCTAGCAGAGCCGTAACTCTGAAACGGCACACTTCAGAAGTCACACGAACGATATATGGACGAGCGATATCGTCACGTAGTTGCGGTGTAAAACATGGTCTACGCTTTTTCGCATCCTCGATTCGACGACGTCTAAATATGTAGATCAGCATCGATATTCCAACACTTTGCGCAACCCCGCATGTACGTACGCATACATTTTTTCACGACACGACGCGATAATGGACGCAAAATCGACAGCGATACTGTTCTAAATTGAATACAAACAAATGCATTATTTCTTTTTTTATACTTTGAACGAAAGAGTTGATCGATTTCCGCGACTTCCGCTTGGTACACGCGCACGTTATCCGATGATACGAGAATGAGAAACGATAGAAACACGTTTCTCATCGCCATATCATTTTTATATTTTGATAATCGCTCATTAGAAAAAGGGATGCAGGATAATTTAATTATTATATGATCGATATAACTTGCTAATTTAATTAAACAACTACCCCTGCGACGCATTTCACCGGGAGGGGTGCATTCATCGTGGCGGCGATTTACGCGCGAGCGTCATCGGTGCGTCGCGTCGCGGCGCGGCCGCGCTTACGCTCGCCCTTGCTCGCGCCGGTGTGCGAGAGCGTGCGAACGGAAGGCAAGACGGTGCAGTGTGGTAGTGGGGCAACACGGAGGGTGGCGGGCGGCGACGGGTGGCGATGTGGCGGCGTTGTTAGAGAGCGGCGTGGGGCAGGTCCGGAGCGTCGGTCGATACCGCCGTCTGTGCGCGCCTCCTTCCACGGACTTCCACTTCCCTTCCGTTACGCCACCTAGGTCCGGGTCCGGCTAGCGTCATCAGAACCTCCCCAGCCTCCCGACGATTCCGTATCTTAAACGCAAGACGTAAGATGCCTGGGCGCCCGTCAGACGCGCGATGCCTCTCTCCCTCTCGCGCGCGCCTCCTCTCTCCCTGCTCTTGTCCCTCTTTCTCTCGCTCTCTGTCTTTCTCTCTCACTCTTCCTTCTTGTCTCTTCCTCTTTGGATGAAGGAGTTCTGGACGCTCTTTCATCGACATCTCCCGTCGTGCGTGCACTTTCCTCTCGCGAAATACGTGAGGATTTTTGCGCGAGTCGCGCGCCGTAAATACCACACTCATCTGCAATTCCGATCGGTGCACGATCGATCGCTATTGATTTCTTCGTCGGGTTACGACGTGCCCGGCTATTTTCGTGCCTCCGCGTATCATCCATTCTTCCGTGCTCCACTCGCTGACCCAATGGTTTGGCAAGTCTAAAATACGAGGGAAACTTCGGAAGTTATTTCTCAAGCATTTAGTATTGTACTTCGCAATTGTGTGCCAAGATGTAATTCGATCTTTTCGCCAAATATCCGACACGCGTAACGTATGTCATCAGTCATGTCTGTTTGTCCTGTGCGGGTATCATTTACAGAATTTCTCGAGTGAATTCTCGAGTTTCATCGATTTACGCTGGTCCTTTATCTCGCGTGATACGCGCAGTTGGCTCCGATTCTCGCCATGGGTACGCTCTGATTCCTTTTGATCTAAATGTTCCAAGACTTTCCAGGCAGTCACGTGAAAATATATATGTATATGTATCTTCCATCCTACATGTTTACCATCGCCGAGATGATATTCTCGCGAGATAGNCCTACCGCAATTTTAATCATCATCATCATCATAAATATTTTTACAATATTTTTTTTTAATCTTTCACATATTTCGAATCCTCAACGATATCGCGAGTACGCCCATAAAAACTTAATAAATGCATCTTTCACCTCGTGTTTTACACTTTCAATACCCGCTTCATCTTCCAACGTCAAAATTCAATCACGATATCGCACGCAAGCCTCTCTTTGTACCACGACACACGATGCAACCAACACACGGGAGAGGATTCTGTACTCTTCAACGTATACTCTTCTTTCTCATAACGCTTCAACCTTCGCACCATCGATATGACCTCATCTCCTCTCGCGGGAAGCGGATGCGTGAGAGACGATTTATCAGGCCGACGCGCCGGCCTCGTCCTTTTTGCGTTTCTTGCGCTCCGCCGACAGGCAGGCGGGCAGAATCCCCGTGGCATGAGAAACGCACGCGGGATACACGTGTCGAAAGGGCTACGAACGCACCTGAGCGGATCGGCCGATCGCGAGAAGCGCGACCAATCGATTCCGTCGTGGGTTCCTCTCGTCGCCCGCCGTGAACGGCGCTATTCTTTGTCCGTCGTCCTTGGGGTGTATTGACCGATCTAGATGTCTCGCGATCTCGAGCCAATCTCGATTGTCGTGACTCCATTGTAGACCTTATAAGGATAGGCCTGTCAGTTCGTACGGTGGTATCTTCGTTTGCATCAATCTGACGAGTTTCGTTCGCACGCGCGTTAATGTTTCCAGAACGTTTATCGACAGAATACGATATAGGCGGCATGCTTGCCAGGCGTAAATCGTGTATATCGGCATCTATTCGGATCCTATACGGACTTTGAAAGATCGTGCGATCGGATCGTTGGGTAAATCTTGCCTCGCGTTCTCACGCCGATCACCGCGGCGTGCGTCGAACTTGGAGTCTATAATTGTTCGCGACGGGGTAAGGCGGTAAATCCGCTTCCCACTTCGCGGAGCGTGAGGTGCTGCTGCGTGCATAACGCGTAGCTACGCGAGTCGGTTGGCTAGCTGGTTGGTTGGCTGGCTGGCTGGCTGGCTGGCTGTCTGGCTGGCTGGCTGGCTGATGAACACGCGTGTAAACAGTGCACCGTGGCCGATGCATGCACGCGGCGGTATCGAGACGACGCTGGGATGGAAACAAGGGAGGGGGAGGGGGGAGAGAGAGGTGAAAGGAGCGGGCGAGAGAACGACGAGACCCGGGATGGCGTTGGGTTCGCGGGGGGTTGGTTGGATCGTGGCGCATGAGTAGATTACGCAATTATCTTATGAACGCGCGCGGCGCGTACGAGTGCTCGCGCTGCCTCACGCGAGAAAGGATGCGAGGAGAGCTCCTGGGGCCCTGGAAGAGGAGGATCCGCGCGCGCGAGTACGTGCGCTCGCGTTCGTACTCGCGGTACGAAAAGAAGTCTCCCTTAAATTGGCGGCATTACGCAATTACCGTCCCTGCGGTCCCGCGCGCCGATATCTAACCCCGCGTAACCCCGGCTTTATAAATAGATGTTCCTCACCGGCGCGCGTATCGTACGCACGGTGTTCCGCGAACTACCTGTCCGTCCGGCAAGCGCGCCGCCCCATCCACTCCCGATGTTATTCAATCTAACACCTACCTAGCTTACACGTTCCAACGATCACACGTTGCTTTTAATTCGAGCTTTCGACGCCTGTCCGTCGAAACGGCCAATGGCCGAGAGTGCACTAGCACAGCGGGCACAGCGTCCTAAACTTTCCCCGCTTACCGTAAGCCACGTGCTTCGTTCGAATAGCGATTTAATGATAGTTAAAAGCAAACGAGCGTTCGCCAATACGATTACCCGTCCCAGCGGTTTTATCCTTTGTGCATTTCCCTCATTTTGACCGAGTTGTATTTGCGCGATAGCGCTCCTTTACGATTTAGAATCGCTCCGTTTTCGGTGATATCAATTCGTACGTATATTCGTCCGGTCGGGGCACTTTAACAATGAAGGGAATAAACGATCGCTATCATGTGTGGATCCCGTATTATCGCAAATGTTTAATTATTTCTGTCAGTCTGAGTGACCGATTGGTGAATCATTTCCATTAAATGGCCTGTTAGACATTCAGTTACTAATTAAAAATCGGTAGAAATTCGTTTCTTCGATTTCGCGAGATTCTCGCTGACAATCGGGGCCAAGAGCTAAGTATATCTTTTCACGTTGATCGCCGCTTCTACTATTCGCTTGCTCTGAAATTGAATAAACGCCATCGTGCTGCTGTCGCGGTTAAATAATCATTATTGAATTATCGTGCCATTGTTAGAATCACACTGAGCTCCACTTGAATACATCAGAAATATCGATCGTTTTAATAAATTTTATTAGTAATCACCACTGGTCTCGGCCCGATAGAAGAAATTCTAACCGAGAAAGTAGCGAAATAATGCCACAAAATTCGCGTAAAATCTTAGGCGATAGGATGCGATGTTCCAATTGTCAGAATAATCAGCATAATCAAAATGATTAAATTGAATGATAATTATTCTGTTCATCCGCGTTTAATCATTAACTGCACGAATTACTTCGATGGACAAATGATTTCAAATGATCTTACGCTCCATACGTTTCACCGTGTGTATCCCGAGCGTGTCGGGCAATTGATTCACCTGGCCACGAGTTATTCACCCTTCCCTGCGTTTACGCACACACACACGTGTAAACGCACGCACGCGCAAGCACGCACGTACACGCAAACACGATGACGACGATGCAAAGGTGGCGTGCGTCGTCGTTCGAGCCGCCCTCTTCCTCGCTCTACTCCGGCACCGTCCTCCTCCTCGCATTCTAATAGAATTGTCTCCATTATTAATGAGACTGCGCTCGGTTTCAGTGGAGAGCATCGCTTCCGAGTTACGGGCTTCCGCGTCAGTGTGCGTCCGTGCGTGTACCGGACACGCGGCTGCGTCCGGGACGCTCCTTATTTATTCACGCACGCGGTAGAGTATAACTGCCACTGCGATAGCGCGACGGCGCAGAGAAAAGTTTCCTCACGACGAGAAACACGCACGTATGTGTAACCACGTCGCGAGTTGCCGCACGCTGCACGATTGCGAGATCAAAAATTGGATGATAATTCGAAAGTAATATAACGAGTTCGCGTTAGATTCATCGAGAGACTCGAGGGAGCGAAAGTTTGCCGTACGTTTTACAAGGGAAGAAAAACCTCTGAGAATTCCGCGTCATGGAATATTTCAGAATATACTTATATTTTTAAAGATACCTTTTTTACAACTACTATATCTACTATGACGTGGTTTTTCATTTTCCGGCAGGACAGCTAGATTTTTTTAGCAATTTTTTAGCGTATTATATCCTGACATATTTCTATTAGCTCCAACATGCTTTTACCAGAATAAAATAGAGTAAAGCTCTTTCTATGCATCTATATATTTTTATCGGAGCGAGAGAGATATGGCACGTCGAAAATCGATAATAACGTAAAACAATATTTTCCTATGATCCCGGTCATTAGTCTCTTTTTAACGAAACTGTACCACGTGTTGTATTGACAGATATCCTACTGTCAATCCTCTCTCCCTCCGTAACCCTGAGCCCGGCAATTTCGCAACCCCCGCGTGCATTGCATCGACGATGCGGAACGTCGTATCGCACGTAAGCGCGCCGTTAACTCAGAAATCGATGCACCTGCCGAAAGTCCGGCGGGCCGTAAATCGCGATATATTGACGCGATATATAGAGTTCCCCTCGTTTTCTGCGATCGCGCCACGTGTCCGTGTCGGAGCAAAGATAGGATTAGCACGAATATACGAATGCAGGCGCGAGAAGGCGGTTAAAAATGGAATGAAAGTAACGGTGCCGCCTCATCGATACTTCAAGCTGGTTTCTTCGATGCATCGCTCAGCGCTTTAGCGCATAAACGTGAGACATAAAAGGATATATCCAAAAGATCTTATCCGGACAATCAAAATAAATCTTACTTATAAATCGAATATAAAAATAAAACTATCCACGTGATTAACTTTCATTTTATTCTTTTATTAAATTTCTCTCACTCTAATTACTGTACTTTCTAAACTATCCTAACTTTTATTCCATAAATGTTTTTATCAATAAATTGTTATAAAAAAAACACTATTTTTTTAAATCAAATATTTATATGTTACGTATTTTATTTTATTATAAAATATCATAGTTTTTTTATTTTAAAAAATGTATACATATTTTTTATTTTTTACATTTCTAATTCTTAATAAATTTTTATCAAATAAAATTTTTTTATTCATAAATTGAAAGATGAAAAATAATCAAAAGTATAAATTTCAAAATATTGTATGCGTGTATGTGCGCATGCGTGTATATAAATAAATAGAAGATATAATTAAATATACAACATATATATGTATATCTCTTATTACATGTAGGATTAAGGAATATTTAGACAGTTTCGATGCTTTCGTAAGTAACAAAGAGTTGAATCGGGCGGAGAGATGAAGGGACGATAGAAAAATATAGATTACTTCAATAGAGACTGTAATTGTCTTTAATATCACGTCGACTCTGTCGGATATAATCAAAGATTGACCGACATACAACTCTTTTCTTTCCTTCTGCTCTTGTTCTTTCGATGTTCCGATTATAGATCCGCAGATTGATATGTACTTTGCTATATATGTATATATATGTATACATATATATGCTACTATATCTACAATTATACGTGATGCTATCACATAGTATTCTTCGAAAAAGGGATTCTTGAATTAAAGGATATATAGGTTAAAGGATACATGGTACATATGCTTTAATTGACATAGTATTAATAAATTATATGTTAGAACTATTTTCAGAATGAAAGTGTTATATATTATTAAGTTTCTTTCTCAATTTGCACATTGTTTTCCTTCGACGAAAATTTCATTGATCACTAAGCTTTTCAATCGGAAAATAAATGTCAATTAAATGTTCATATGATTAATTAACATCTGGGTTTTAAACATAGAAAAATCGTCGAGTGACTTGTCGAAAAAGTTAAATCAATTTTCGATACGCATTAATTTTAGAATGCTCTATATATTCATAAAGAGTACGTACATACAACACACATACAGATTTCTGTGTATATATTTCCATATTTCTCCGAAGAAGTGTATACTAGCAACATCGAATAAATTGCAATAGAGCGTGTACCTGGTTGCATCTATAGCCGCCGCCGATCCGGAACAATCGAAGCCGAGACGATAATGAGAACGACGGACCCGGGTTCGTCGACTTTCCTTTTACCCCGGCTGCGTTCGCAATTTTTTTTTGCCATCCACCCTCTCTATCCGCCATCACGCTCATTCTTTACCGAGAAATCTCAGAGCCTCGCCTCTATCGGTCGGAGATAAAGGCGTCCTTTTTTCTAAGGACACGGATGGAAGGACACGACAGACGAAAACCCGTACTATCCTATCTGTATAAAAGACCGGCTTTGCGTTCGCACGGATTATGTTTGTGTTAGTGAGTGCTGTGATGTAATCAGAAAACGTCGATTACTAGAGAGATGATAGAGCTTTTCCCCCGATCGGACATTCGAACATTATAATTACAAAAAAATAAATTTCATAGTTTTATATTGGTAAAACAATTTTTTCGTAACATGAGAATTTATAAAAAATATTACTACATAATAAATAAGACTATTGTGATGGCAGAGTTTTTCCATTAAATATTCAAACATTTCATTCAAACATTCCATTGCTAGAAAAATTGTCCATAAGACTTGCAAAGTTGTGATGGGATATCATTATCAGATCGATAATTTCTCAAGTTCCTGGGAAATATTAATGATATCTCATATTGAAGCCATTTTGCGAAATAATATTGACGGTAAGAGAAAGAATGGCCGATGCAGTGTTAATCCGACAAGAATACTGCATAATTAACTCGTATGAGATGTTTCGGGAAGAAGTGTTTCCGATAACGATCGCATAATCTAATTAACGTGTCATCTCTGCGAAATCCTCATCATCCGAACATAGTTCGTAATTGTACCGGCAGCTTTTCAGTTAATCATGTAATACCTGGAAATAATCAGCGGTCGGATCTCGCGGACGCTGAATTTAAAGCTTGCGAATTACTTCCTAAGATATTAAGCGGTCCCGGTCTTTCACCGCAGCTCGAATTTCGCCAGGCTGATGCAATCTCGCTTCATCCTATCCCGAAATTCGCGCGCTAACTATGCCGTACACGACGACACGCACGGGCTCGCTGCGTATGCGTGCGTTTGCATGTACGCGTGGTGATAGAGGAAAGAGGAAGAGAGAGAGAGAGAGAGAGCTCCGGTTCGCAAAACCCTCATTCGCCGCGCGTCCCGTGAGGTTGGATCCTAGCCACTTCTATCATCCGGGTCTCGCTACCACCGACGAAAGCCGCATCGGGTGCGGCGGAACGAACGAACGAACGAGGGGCACGGGGGAAAAGAGGGTGGCCCAGAAGGGCAAGAAAGACAGAGCGCGTCGTGTCGGGTCCCCCTTGCGCCCCTTGGTGCGGCCCTTCGCGTCTCCCTGCGCGCCTCGCCCTTCCTTCGCCGCACCAACCAGCCGGCAGCTTTGAGCTTGCAGCTTTTTGCGGGGTTCAACCACCTCGCGACTCGGAGCGACGCACGCAGAGGCCTCGTCGGGTTCTCACGCAACCCCCGGTTTCTCGGTTGCCGAAAGCGGTACCTAACGTCGTGGCCCGCCGTCTTGCTTGTACCCTGCCGCCACCATCCCTGTGAACGCGCACCAACCCCGTCGGCGCGGCGTGTCCTGCCGTCTCAGCCTGAAGTTCACCCCTCGCCACCCCTCCGCGCCCGCGTCCCGCCGACCACCGCCACCGCCATCGCCCGCGGCCGACACGAAAGACCTTACGAGAGAACCTCGCGCCTGCATCGACCACGCGAGAAAATTGCATCGTTGCGCTTTAAGTGTTACGAGTGGCGAGCGTGGCAAATCGCTCGGTGGTTGCTTTCAAGACCTCGCGAAACTCCCGAGGTCGACGGCTGCAAACGCACGCGTTACACAGCAGACGCGATACCATTAGAATCGCGACGGAAAGAGAAGGGTGATTCCCAACAAGATTTGATGATATAATAAAGTAAACTGATTGTGAGATTATCGGATAGAGAAGTTACAAACGCGCGTACATATCTAATATTTTGTACAAGTAGCTAAACAGGGCATTCAATGGATTCTATAAGTTTTTTGACCAGCCGAGAGTTAATTTTTTTTTTCAATAAATCAATATTCAATATTTTGTATAAGTAGCTAACACACAATGTATCCGATGGAGCTATGAATTTTCTAACCAACCGAGAGTTAATTTTTTTGTCAATAAATCAATAACCATTCATTCATGAAAGCAGATAAAAAAGAAACGGTGTAATTCGCTTTGAGTTTTCTACTCTTTCTTAATTGATTTAATCTTTGAACCTTATACTCTTTTATCGTTACAGAGAACTTCTCATTGATAAGTCATCATACGATTATATAATATATGAGACAGGCTATANCTCTCTCTCTCTCTCTCTCTCTCTCTCAACAACGACGACAGTGCCCTGATTTCTTACTATCAACTCTAAAGTACGGCATCTAATATTTTAATATTTTAATCATAAGCGTACGAACTGCATATTGAGACTATAATGTTTATATAGATGTGATACAATTGAGATAAAAATGATTCTTATTAGTATATTTTTTCTTAATATAATTCTTAAAATAATTAATATCAGAATCGATCTTGTTAGTAATATTAATTATCAATTAGATTGTATGTACATCCTATTTTAAAAGTAATTACTTGAATTTGGAAGTGTTCCTATTCTTGTTGAATTCTTAGTCGCTTTTTTTAACTCGAATAGGCTTTAGATGAAACAGTAAATATCAAGTTAGAATGGTGAAATTCTAAAAAAAATTGTTATTTTATATTTATGATTAATAGTAAAAAAACGTTCATTATTCTTTTTTAATTATTTGGACACTTCTTATTTTAGCTACGCATATATTGTTAAGCTAAATTTTATTTTCAAATATATGTTTGCAATTGATTAGTTCATTATTATTGAAATTTTATAAATTTATAATTCTATACGCCGCTCAATAATGAATTGATCGAATCGTGTCGCGTCACTCGCTATAAGTTGGCAAATATACTTCGTTGACAGCGTTCATGCGATTTTTAATCGAGCATACGAATCGTGAATTGGCAAGGGTATACAGTCGCGAATATAATCATGGTAATATGGATCTGATGAAAGAAAAACATTATAAGAAATCGTTATTGGTTTGATACTGGCGCATACTCGATTCGCCGAAAATCGCGCGAGCGTTACAACTACATCGGTCCGCCGCGATGTAACTGGATTAATACACGCGGCGGAAATTTAATTACTCGCCGTATTCGCGAGAACGAGTCTCGCCGTTATCCGATATTCGTTCGAGCTCATGTACATACATCCACGACGATGAAAATTTGGGTCAAAACGTTCGGAAATAGAAGCTATGCTTTGCGATGCGTCCGTCCCGCGATTTATCGGCAAAAGCATTTAATAATCAGAGGCTGTATTTTAGGTTTATTTCCGGCGGAATCGATGTCACACTCTGATATATATGCGATACCATCGAATCGGCAAGGAGATATTCCTTAAATGAGTGAATAGTAAACTGTAATATTGAAATATTTTTAAATTTGGCACTAACTTAATTTTTAATTTAATTTAACTTGATTTGATTGAGTTTAATGTAACGTAATTTAAGTTAATTTAATATAATTTTTCATATAAGTTCAATTACAATAACAAAATTATTATTATAACTTGAAATATAAAATTGAAAACGCAAATTTAAAATTGCATTACAATAGAGAATATAAATAATATATATATAATATATATATATATATATATAGAGAGAGAGAGAGAGAGAGAGAGAGAGAGAGAGAGAGAGGAGACTATCTGTAACATCGATTTCGTCTCGCTTATTACACGTAAATGAGAATGACGAAATTGGCATAAAGAGCGGAACGATGGGGTTTCGTGGTAAGGTGCGAAATGGGAAAGGGGGAGAGAGAGCAGGGGGTGTGTGTGTATGCGTGGTGCAAACGGGGTGTGCACACGTGCGTCGCGCATCGCTTCGCTTTCCACGAGAGGTTACGGGAGAGAGGAAGAGGAGAGAGCGAAGGACGAGGGTGCGGAGAGGGGTTCTACGTGAATCGCGATGGTGAGAGGGAGAGAACGAGAGGGAGATAGAGGGATACGAAAGGGGGAGGGGAACCGAGAGTAAACAGAATTTGCATGGAAACAGTGTGCCAGTGGGTCGCGTCGAGCTGCGGGTATTTAACGCTGTTCACTTCGCCCCCTCGCCGAACCCCTCGCCTCTTCATCGCCATCCTCTTGAACCTCCATCTCCCCACCTTCTATCTTTCTCTCTTTCTCTCTCTTTCTCTCTCTCTCTCTCTCTCTCTCTCTCTCTTTATCTCTTTCTTTCCACTTGTTTTCCCGTTTCGTTCTGTTCTTCCATCTCTCTCACTCTCTTCCTTTCTCTGTTTCGCGGTCTTCTCTCGCTTTAATGTAGCCGCGAGGAAATTGCTCTTTTTAACCGGTAGCATAATTCTTCCACAGCCGACGCGGTAAACGCATTACGGCGGCGACATTATGCATGTAAACGTGGCATTCAGGGGGATGAATGGGCGCGCGCTCGTCCGACTCGCGTCGGTTTACGAGGGGGAAACGCGATGCCGCGCAACGATCCCCAGTGACGCGCTCTCGCGATGTAGCTCCCACTTTTGAGGTCGACCTGATGGAAGGACGTCGGAAGGACGAAACCGCGGGGAGAGAAGAAGGGAGGGGGAAGGGCGAGATTTTTCGGTATCTGGGTCGGTCGGCCGGAGCGTTGAATCGAGGCGACGCCGACCGTCGACGATGATTTTGGACGCGAGACGCGAAGGACGGCCGCAAAGATTTACGAGCGCGTATTTCCGTGGTATCTTCATACGTACGTACATATACTCCCGCCGCTCTTGTCACGAGACGCGAAATAAGGGAGTTTACGTAAGGGCTTCTCTTTGCAAAACGGTCCGGTGGAATATATCAGAATAAGTCTCGCGGGCTCGAGAATTTACGCTCGTGGTTAGGTCGGCCGCCGCGAGTTTCCGACACGTCGTCGCTACATAAACGGGGGGACTTTTTTCGTTTTCGGGAGAATGCGAGAACGCGGCTCGACATGGCAAACAGGGCGGAAGCGCTTTCGCGACATAACAGACGATTACAACGCCTAATAACCTTGCTACTTGACTGGTATACTACTACTTACTGGAGAGTGGAAAGTTTCGAGTTTGAAAGCTACTTTGACTAGCGGCAGCTAGTCGGCGAAGGAGCCAAGGAGCAGCAGAGGCGGTGGCAGCGACGGCGACGACGGCGGCAGCGGTAGCGCGGGTGCCGGTGTAACGAAGTTCCTTAACGAGGCTACCCATTTTGTCGACTTAAGTTGATCGATAACTGTTCGCCTACAACGTGCTTTTCAGACACGAGAGCGGGCACGTCGCGCGAGCTCGGTATTATGCGGATTTCAAATGCGGATTAATCTGCTTACCGAGCGCGGCGAAGGAGAAGCGCTCGACCGTGTAAATTAATAAAAGGGCAGAAGAGAAAGAGAAAGAGAGAGAGAGAGAGAGAGAGAGAGCGCGCGCTTTTTTTGAGCGAGCATTTTCATATTCTCACTTTAATTGCATCATCGTTTAGGGCATTCATCTAAAACGCCTGCTAGAATTCACCGATGATCGCTGTCACATGATTACGATGAAATCAATTACAAAAATAGCGACTGCTTTTGTCCGCGGTGATATAAATATGGTTCACGCGATCGACTCGCGTTATAAGTAACTGATTGTCGGAATTATAGAATGAGTTCATTTTTTGCGATTTTAGTTAATTTTTAACTTCTATAAACGATTTTTAATTCAAATATTTATTAATTAATAATAATAATAATAGCGACAGCGCGGGAGATAATAGAGTAGAAAAAGATTTCGTAACATCCATTATAACGATTTAAAAGACGAGAACACAACGCGCTGGTAAAAGGCAACGAACAAAGTAACTAGTTGAAACTTCACCGAAGTTTCTCGCGAATCCTTGCTCGCGCATACCACGTTTCAACGACAAATTCGTTGTGTTTGTGTCCTTCCCTCAGTCCCCCATCCTGCATTCTAGTTAACAATGCGGATCTCTTTAAGAAAGTAACAGAAAGTCTCCCAACGTCGCTAGTTTTTCGAGATTTGTAGGTCGTCCCTTCCATCGTAGCCTTGTACAGATCCGTACGCATCCATCAACATAGCATTATCTATAGCATTATTTCCTTTCTTATTCAGTAGCGTTACGTCATCGTCCGAAGAATGGCTGTCTGAAATTGCAATTATTTTATGATGAATCACATAAAAAGGAGAACAAATAATTAAAAGTATAATCGACAGAAAAATTATTAATTTTTGTCAGTTGACAGTCATCCTTTCCCCTATCTCGCATATCGCTTGATTCGAAAACAGATCTAAAACGCAAGTAGCGGAATTCAATGGTATCATCTCGGGTGGCGTCCTCGGATTAACGCATGCACGCATCTCGAGTCTGCCTTATACCCACAATATCTACCCGATTCCGTTGTATCCCGAAGAGGAGACGCAGGCGACGGCAGTAGCGGCGACGACGACGACGGCGACGACGACGGCGGCGGCGGCAGCAACGGCGGCGGCAGCACGCGCGACGGCGGCGGACACATCAATAATTACCCATGGCGGCGCGGGGTGGGCAAGACGCGGCGCAGGGCACTAGGCGGGAGAGAGGGTGGACGACGGAAGAGAGAAAGAGCGCGCGAGGGAAAGAGAGAGACAGAATGGGGGATGAGGCGCTAGAGAGAACGGCGCAGAGAGGCGCGGGAAGTTGGGGGATGGAAGAAGAGGGGAGGAAAGAGGAGTCTCGGGTCAACCGGGGTCAAGTCGCGCCACCAGACGCAAGCCGCGCTACCACCCTCCTTCGACCCCTCGCTTCCTCTCATCCAAACGACCCTGCCACACTTCCCCCCCGCTGCCCCTCCCGCTCCCGCGACCTCCTCTTCCTTCCTTCTCGCTTAGCTCCCACGCTGCCCTTCTCCGCGCCCTATCCAAACCTCCGCCGCGCTTCTACCTTCGCTTCCTTCTAGCCGCAAGGGGTGGTGGCTGGTTGGGTGGGTGGTCAACCACCCCCTGCGCGACGTTCGGCTCTCACGCACGCACCACAGCCCCGCGTCCGACGACATCTCCGCTGGTACGCTGCTTCTAAGGACGGCTTTACGACGGCCTTACGCCGTATAAATTCGGCCCGGGCGGTTCGACAGGATGTCGTTCCTCTTTCTTGCCCGATGAGATTTCCTTCGCCAAGTATCCAAGACACGATATTTTTTACCAGCGAGTATTTCGTCACGACGCACTTTAAAACTTGGAAGAATTGCAAGATTTTCGTTCAATATTTCCATTCGCAACGAATGAAATTTAATCTCGGAAGACTATAACCCGAATGCCATTATTTTCGTGTATTTTTCTTGAGTCTTAAACGCATAACGGAGACTGCGAATTATCATAAAACGTTGGACAGGTCCAAATGCTGGAGCATAATTATGAATAAAACTGAAGTTAATCTAAAGATAATCTTCAGCCTGTCTCGAGGAAGAGATAAAGAATGAGTTGAACTTCAGTTAACGTCAAAAACTAATATTTATATGAGTGATCCATAGAAAGCTGACGAATAAAAGAAAAGCGGAAGGTGCTCCCTCGGCGAGTTATCTCGCCGTGTGCCGCAAAAAAAAAAGAATCAAGTGCTCTCGAAATAATTGTGTCAAACGTTTCCGCTGAATTTCGTCGATGCGACGATGTTATCGTTCTTTATTTCGTTAGGTAGACGTGGTGAGTCTCTTCGTTATTCTATCAAAATCCCCGGACGGTTCATCCTCTCTCATCCTCCCGGCCGGCGTTCTAGGTAGGCGATATGTACTGTATATACGCGTGCACACAAGGGGATCGCGTTGATCTGTGTGCCGGTCTCACGCACGCAAGGCGAATACGTCCACCGGGGTTCTCGATTTTGCTCGCACGGCACGTTGCCCGTAAACGGAATCTTCTCGGAGCTTTCACGAAGCTCTGCGTACGGACAACACACTATGTACCGGGGGCGAGAAATAAAATGCCCCACGTTTCTCGCTTTTTATCGTTCGTCCACTGTGGCCGGCCGAGCGTGTCCAGAATTCCTTCTACGTAACGTAAGTCAGTGATACCGTCGAGAATCGGACGATCCTCGCGTCTTCGCGTCTGCCTCTCGACATCGAAATTTTATCGCTGCTTCTTCCCTCTTCTTGTTCATATATTTTCCTGCTTTCTTTCTATTCATTTTTGTTTTTTTTTAAAGAGCGCTAAATATGGATGATAATATTGTTAATGTTACGCGCGATATTGTAGCATAAACTCATTTCGCTCACAATCGGATATAATTTAGAAGATTAAGGACGAAAGCGATGATAAAGGATAGAAAGGATCGTTGCTTTCATTTTCGCGGAAGGTTACTATGAAATCATTGAAATTGACTTTTGAATGTCCATTGTAGATATTTGTAATTTCTTACATAAATTCTCACAAATACACGAACCAGACGTATATCTATTGAGGGAAAAAAAAACTCCTTTAGAAAAATACGGGTTCGGTGCAGAACTCTCGCGATTGAGACAGTGCAAACGCACTTATTCCATCGATATATATTCCTGCGCGTTCCCGGGAGAATCATACATGTCCGGTCAATTACTCTCCGAATCGTCAAAGGCCCGGGCGCGCGGACTTCGTGGAAGAGAAATGACATAATTACGATAATTGATCCAGAGCACTCGGCCTTTGTCAACCTCCGGAGCGAGGTCGAATTCCGCCGACAAACGTGAGTCGCGCACTCCCCTCGCGGTTTCGCTTGATCCGCGTAAACCCACCCTCCGCCATCAACTTCTTTCTCTCTTCTCCCGACGGCCGTTCCTCCGCCTCCTTGGGGACGGCGGGCACGCACGACGTCGAATATCCGTCTGGCCGCCCAACTTTACTGCGAGGGGCCGACTAACTGGAGGGGAGGACAGTCGACCGGGGCGCGGGGAGAAAGGGGGTTTGAGGGACAGACCCGAACCAGAGTTCGTTCACACCGAGCTGCTCGTCAGACAACGGGCCGGAGGGACGATAATATTCGGGATCGGGGCGTAAAACTTTGCCCCGGGAAAAGAGATAATCGGTCCCTCAGAAATTGCCCGCCGAAGTCGCCGTCGTCGTCGTCGTCCAATTCCTCGTCGTCACGATTTCACAATTCGTCGGAGACGAGCGAGATGGTCGGACGCGTCCCGCAATAAATCGCCGTCCGTTGCGCGAGTTCGCGTCGTAAGCTTTGCCGATTTGCACGCTAAAGCGCCGTCACTTTTCGCCAGCATTATTCGTCGAGAAAAGAAGAAAAACAAAAGAAGCAAAAAGATAACGAAGTACACGAGTGTTATACGAAGTAGATTCTCCGTCTACGTTACAGTTTCAATCGCTTGCAGTAAATTTTTCAAATTTAACAAGTCATCTTATGCAAAATTTCATCATTATTATATAATAACTAACTTTTTAATTAATTTATAATTAATAGAAAAGACTTGAGTTTGTTTATTCAGGATTTTCCTATTTATCGCCAATAATTAACAATTTACGCATAATACGGTGCCGATAGAGTTTTGAATAAAGTAGCTTTTATGTATTTTTAACGCTATCTCAGTTGATTCTATACATAGATGCATTGTTTTCATTCACTATTCACTATATATTTTTCATTAAAGTTCTCTTTTACAGAATCAATATGATCTTGCACGCTACTTTTTATCCTTTCTTAAATAAACGCTTCAACTAATTCCCTCTTACTTAAAGCCATTCCATCGGTGAACGTGATGGAATATAATTATCACAACTTTGCGCGTGTTCCGTGCCGAAAGCGGCTGCGTGTACAGAGCAATAACCGGCGCGTTCGCGCGTCAACGCCACTTGTCTCTCGGGGGACGCGTTGGGACCCTCGAATTTTCGAGTGCTTCCGTCCGAGGGTAAACGCGAGGGTTCCACCGCACCGGTTCCGACCCCTCCTCCATCAGTTCGCGCACCACGCTATTTTCGGTTGTTCCGTGCACGTTACGGCGCGCAAATTAAAGCGGAGAAAGTGATTTGGCAGTCCGACGTGCATCGTTGCGTGGCGAGCGCTCGTTCGTCAGCCGCCTAACAATCGTCCTTTTTTTACACATTTAATAGACCTTATATAGATAACTCCCCGTCCCTTCATTTAAAGGGATTCTCTTTAAAACACTTCTCTGCGCTCCTCTTAACACCTTTAATGATGCGACATCTTCCGATTCGATCTCTACTTTATTATTCTCCTTTCTCTACAATTTCTAATTCTTTAATCAAAATTTATCCAAGTGAAACAATCACATTACAATATTGTAAATTTTCTTTAATCTTTATTTCATCATGACTTAAGGATTACTAAAGCCTTGATATTAAAAGAGCTATTTTTTTCTATTTAATTCGTTTTCTTTATGTTTCAACATTTTTATCTATTTAATACTTATCCTATTATCCTATTATTTTTGTCCAAACTTCCAATTAGATTTGTTTACAAACAATCACGAAAGCAACATTAGTGCCAAAGCTCTTTAATCTTCAATTCCTCCCCCGTCGTTGAAACAAAAAGCCAATACTTTTTGCCATCTAGTGGATACCTATCGTCCACAGACAAGAGGCGATAGAGCCTGAGAAAACACAGCGTAGAGACAGCCACGCTGCCGTCGCGTATATCAAGACGGTGTCATAATCGACGTAAGCCGATATCTCTTGCTAACGCAAGTAGCGCTTTTATCCACCTACTTCCCTCCCGCGATGCAATAAAACAATCGATTCGCTCAGTGTCGCTTCTTCCTTTGCGGGCGAGAGTGCGGGTTACCGCTTCGACAGGTGGAGGGTAAGAAAGAGAAAGGAATGTAGAAAAGAGTACGCGGCGAGCGTCGAGGGTGCGAGCGGGCATTGAGGGAAGAAAGAGATGGAGGATCGGCGGGGTATATCGCTGGTTGGTTTGGAACACGGCATCGGGGGTGGAGGTCGAAGGGATGGCGACGGGTCGTTGCCCGAAAACGCGGTACTGTTATTGTCCCTCCCTTCACTCCTTTCTCTCCGTTGCTCCTAACTCCGACTTCGGTGTACACACGCTCTTGCACGCACGCATGCATGCGCGCACGCACGCACGCATGTACGCACGCATGTAACAAGCACGCGAGAGGGACCGTCGAGCGCGTGAACAAGCGCCGACTGCGGCTACAACGCACACGCATCGCTCGCCTAACGATGCGTGCGAAATATTTGCGCGTGTGTTTATATGTGCATGTATACGCGTACAGCTTTATGCAGTAGTAGAAAATGTATGCCTCTGTGTGCGCACACTCGCGGGAGTTTGTCACGGAAATTCCGATGGCAGGATCCCCGCGCGTTAAACGAATGCGAAATTTTCGCGCCAACATCGCACAAAGGTTTTCATCGTCATTAATCAGGGTGATATAATTGCGCCTCTAGATCATGACGGAGAGTACGCGCCAAGTGTATGCGCTACGGTAAGACAGACCGTGTATCTATATGCGAGCCGCCGAGTTGAGAGATCCTTAGATTATCGAATCTCAATAACGGTTGAACCGATCAAGTTCTGAGTAGGCACAATTGATAGCTTGGGGGTTTGAATAAAAAAAGAATCGTCCGCGCTCAAGAACGCACGTTCGCAATAAAAACGTTTTCTAAGCTACTAAATGAATCTAATCACGTATCTAATTACGGAATAGATTGAACCACAACAATAGGGAATATAGAAAAAAGGATAGTATTAAAAGTAATATTCTTCAAGTAATATTCTTTGTGATAAGATATAGCAAATTAAGTTCGTAATAATCACACCCGCAAATATGTTCGCAACGCGAAATAGAAATAAATTTACACTGAATCTACGAGTGGCGCCGAGGAAACGTATCCACGAAGATGCGTATATTCGTGATTATCGACTACTCCTGGGCGCGTTCAATAGTCGGTAACGCGCGAACGGAAATTAAAGAACGAATCCGCCGTGAGACGCGATATGACGGGGGAAAAAAAAAGAAATCCTCGCGCGAACACGTACACTTGTATTTCCGGAAAACTTGCACTGCCAGCCGAGCCCAATCCGCGACCGACTCCACGGAGAGATGAGAATATTTCACGTGCGCGGATGTATAATCGAAATTTCCGCGCTGGGCCGCATAAAATCTGGCCGTCGCGATCAATGGTTAACCAGGATCGTCGGCGCGGTGCGTAAAATTCCGTATCTGCATACTAAAATACGCGCGCGTTCGCTCGCTCGTTGAGCCGATGTTCTCCATTTTTTTCCCTCTATTCTTTTTCTCCCCTTTCGGACCAATCTGCCGGAGCGTGGTAAGCCACGTTCTCTCANCCCTCTCCGCACTCGCCTTCCCCCGTTACTTTTCGTTATTTCGCACCCGGCGAAACGCGCCATCCGCCTTAATCAGATCGTGAAATTAGACGCCCCTTCTAACCCACGAATAATATCATGCGCGACGTAGCTCGCCGCGTTCGCAGATGCAAATGCTATTCGCGAAGACTTGGCAAAGCCGGAGGTAAGGAGAAATCTTAAAGCCTTTCCCGACTAAAGATCGCTGTGTAGGATACATTGAGAGTCGCGCTTTTCATTAATCACACGTTCGTTCTATAATGTAATTTTTTGTCGGCGAAGATTAGATTGAAGCTACACTCTTTGAGGAAATTAAATTTCATAATAGTATAAATGGTATATAAGATATTTCTGGAACATCTTGACAAACTTTAGAAATATATAATAGATTCTCCGCAACAAAGAACAAAGAGAATAGTTCATAAGAATCTCACAAACGCTTACAGTTTCCGAAATATTATAAAGCTTACGAAGTATAAGCTATGTGTTGCTACATTCGCAGTTAGTATTATTGGCATAATCATTAAAAATTCAATTTAAAATTTAAAATTTAAAATAATCGATAATTTAAAATAATCTTGATGTGTATGGAACCATTGCGCATCCTATAATTTTCAAAAGTTTCAAATATCTCGATACATTTAAATAATTTAAAATGTTCTATATAGATCATCTAATCAATAATAAAAAATTAAATTATTTTATACTATTATATCGCGTTACATTTTTATTTTATTTTTTTCAATCTATTGTGCGGAAAGAGAAGAAAACAGCAGTATGCCATCTAACGTCGTATAGAAGATGGAGAGGATTACAGGCACATCAAAAGGGTGCACAAAAGATGTAACAGAATGAACGAAGGAAAACGAGTATACGAGGACGTGCGTAGAGGGCTGTATGTGGATTTGTCGGAAACGCCACCGAGAGGGTTATATGGCGAGCCGCGATCGACAACTGCGGCTGCACTTTGCATTGTCGGCGGAAAGCGGGCGGAAGCCGAAGTTTACTGCCGCCGACGTGTCAATCCATACCGGGTTTTACGATTGGCTGCGTGAATTCCGTGCGCGGCCTTGCGCCGCCATCGTCATCGTCGTCGTCGTCGTCGTCGTCGCTACCGCAGATCGTCTACGCTGCCACCGGGGCCAAGCCAAGCCCGTTGCATCAACGACAACAGATGCATTAGACTTTATGGCGGCTGGCTCGTTAACCCCCTCCGACCGATCCACTCTGCGCTCCTTCTTCCACCGACGTCCTCGTTTCCGCGCCATACCGCCCCAGAAACGACCAGACTTTAGGTAGACGGCCGCACCTGGACCCGATCGTATACGCGCTCACCGCGCCGCGGATTTTCACGACCGTCTCACCCCTGTATCCTCCCCCTCCCTTCTCGCTCTGCTTCCGCGATACTCTCCTCTCGCGAATTCCGTATCCACCGGGAGTAGAAATCTGCGGTACTAACGGAATAGTTCGTCGCACCGTCGGGATGACAGAACTTTACGTATTACTTTAATTGCATTACAAACAAACTTCAATTCATTTGCACTTCGAAAACACATCTGTAATTATTTTATATTATAGTTATTAATTGTGCTTTTTAATATAGAAGAAGCATACGTTATTTTGAAAAATTTGTGACAAATTTGTGACGAATGCTCAAAGATATCTGCAATAGTTTTCAAATTTAATCGCATATCATTTGTTACGCAAATTATTTGTATTTGTTATAGAAATTAAACATTATTGTAAATATATATTAATTAAAAATAATTTAACTATGCAACAATTTATTATATAATTTGTTTCCTCCATTATTACGATTATTTAAATATTATTGCAAAATCAACTTAAATGAACTCTATGTGCAGAACTTATTTATTTTCAATGATTTTAAATATTGTTATTTATATATCCAAATCTAAATTGTAAATTTTTTAATATAATATGAGCCAGCTTTATTCCATTCAACGATTATTAAAAATATTTTTTGACACATCGTATAATATATGTATAGACCTCATTGACTAATGATATCGCTGGCTATATCATTATTAATTGAATTTTAGAAATTCGATAATCTTAAGATATCTTAAATGCAAATCTTAAATCTTCGTTCACTTGGTCTTTTATTTGTAGTTAAATAAAGAACGCAACTTCATCACCATCGCATTTGTTCAAATTGCACTTATATCATACGCTTATATATTGTTATGAAATGCAGAGTCGTATGCCGCGAGCAGGAAGCAAATGAAAAGGGAGATGTAATAAATGTGCTTTAATGAAGCGTAATACACATGTGACACGAAAATATATTATTTCGGTAAAAATATTTTTACGCGAATGAAACAACACGGATAAGTACAAAAAGATAGTTATCTGCTTTCCGCCATAATATCGTTATCGCACGTGCGCGTTGTACGTACGCACAATTATAAAATACAAGCAGAACGCGATCGAACGGTAAGAGATAAAATTATTTTAATCAAGTGTGAAAAAGCAAACGCTAATAATGTGAACTAATAATTACTGGATGAAAATTGAATATTGCAGAAGTGTTATATTTTGTTTACTTTTATGTCTACATACAATATATATATATATATATATATATATATATGTATATAGTATTACATAAAGGTAAACAAATATATATATTATATAAATATATATATATATATAAAATATATAAAAAATATTTAAAATAATTACAACAAAGTAAAGTAAATTTTAACAGCTTTTTTAAAAGCAGTTTATTATTTTAACGCGCGCACGCAATGAGTGCTTTCCATTTACGCGTATTATTCCTCAAATATGAAAGTTTGGAATTTAGCCACCTTCACACACAAGTATGCCAGAAAGTGGTTCGCTGAAGACCAGCAAAAAGCACCTCGACGCTTGTAATAAATCTACGCAAAAATGTTCCGTTTTATTTTCTCTTGTAAGATTAATATTTCTCTGAAAATATAATCCTAATAATACACAGAGAATATGACTCTTTCATCATCAAATTAAATTAGTCATTATATAATGACGAATTTAGAATTTAAAATATATTTTAAACAAAAATTATTATCATTGCTGAATATAAAATTAAAATTCAATAAATATTTAAAATATCGATACTTTAAAATATTTCATAATTTATTATTATTCTTTTTAATTTCACATAAATATTATTTCTTAAAATATAAAAAATTAAATTTTGCCTATAAAAAGAGAGAAAAAGAGTTATGAGGGAGAGAGGGGAGGGGAGGGCTGTACATGTAAACTCATCGAAAGTGGCTCGTCGTAGATGGTTCGTCAAAGACCGGCAAAAAGCGTCCTGATCTTCGGGTGAGGAGCAAGAGAGGCGATGGAGGCGTGCAGTTCCGCCGCGCCCGGAAATTGTTCGAGTCAAAGTAGCGGAAACGCCGCGAAAAACCTCGACAGGGAATGTAGAGGTGGGGTGGGCATCGACCGATCCCTCGGGAACCCTGTGATTAGGCGGCCGGAAAAATGCGACCGACATTAATAGACCCCCTTTAAGGGCCACGACCTGGGATAGCCGGCGCGTCTGTTTTTCCTCCGTCTTCCTGACTCCTAACAAATGCCAGGCTATCCCCGTCACGTTCTCCGCCCGATAGATTACCGTCTCTCTCTCCCTTCACCGTTCCCCCTGTGCGATGCTGGTGCATCACGAAAAATCGGTTATCGGCAGGAACCCCGTGAGCAGCATTACGAACACAATGGTCGAACGGATTTCGAGTTTAACTTGTGACGTGCCATCAATACTTAACGCTAAATTTGACAATTTACCATATAAAATGTATCCCTGTTTTTCGAGGCTTATACAGGTAATTTCTTGCCCGCTATCAAAATAATTCTTTCGCTTCTTGTGGTTTTAAAGAGTATTAGCTCATTTATCTTTTCTACTAACTTGTTATTATCGACATAAATATTTGGAATCTTTTTTGTACAAATGAATTTTATTTGAA
>JAJVSH010000067.1:0-140901 GCA_021460005.1 Tetramorium alpestre | reverse complement strand
TGATCGCGGAGCAATCAGTTTTGTCGTGCATCTCCATACGTAAGATCTGGCGCAGCCGTGGAGGTGCACGTACGGGAATTAAAGCCGAGCGATATTCCAGGGTTAAGGTTACCCTTGTCTTAACTAACACCGGTTACGATTCCTCAACGTGGCGCGCGCTCAACTACTCGGGGTTGCCGACCTCTGCCGACTCGCGTAGCTCTCCCTTCTCTCTCTCTCTCTCTCTCTCTCTCTCTCTTATATTCTTTCTCTTTCTCTCTCTTCGCTCTCGCATCTAGCTGGGAGAGAGCCGGTTGTTTACAGTCTTCTGGTATATCGCGTACCTCCGCGCACGCAAATTACAGTCAATTAAAGGGCCCCGCTTGCTATATCCACTGCGAGTACCCCGTGATATCGACCTCGCGAACCTGCAGCATCGTGCCCTCTTCGTGGTGTACGAGATACAGATGACCGGTACGTACATCGGAGAACGTTGTTTGCCGGAAATAACTAAACTATGATAATGCACTTTCGAACAAAGAGATTGCTACAAGGATCAATGAGATTCAGAAGCGTTACATAGATACAGTATAATGTCGATCACGAGGAATGTGATTCGTCAGAAACGACGGACGAGCGCGAACTTTATCATATTTCAGTCGTTTCTCCAATTAAGAATGTGCACTTTGAGATAAACGGTGTACGAAGATCAATTGAATTCGCAGGGAGGAGTTACAAGTGCCACGAGCGCACTTTGTCCATCGAAATTGTTCTCCAACAACGTCAAAGCGACGAATGTATGCGCGTATATCACGCGCGCGCGCGCGCGCGCATACTTGCGCGAGGTAACTCACGTCCGCGTGCTCCTCGCATCCACCACGTACGTAGAGACGTACTTACGTGCGGCGCGTGAGATAAGATAGCACGGTACGGTCGCGCGAGCGACGGGGGTGGCAAGGGGGAATATAATTGCGGAGGGCAAACGGGATAAGGTGGGAGGGAGGAAGAGCGACGCAAACGTGGACGTGCACACGCACATGTGCCCGCTGTGCGAGCGACGGAGAAAGAAAGATACGCGAGGAGATGTTCTCGCCGGGTCAGCACGAGGTCACGCTTGGAATCCAGAGCAAACTATCCCCTCCCTCCATCTCCCTGCCCTCTTTCCCTCTGTCTCCATATTTCTCTCTCTCTCTCTCTCTTTCTTCCAGTTCTTTATGTCCCTCTCGCTCGGCCAGCCGACCGCTTGCCTACCTATCTACCTACCTTCTCCTCGATCTCCTTCTCTCTTCTTCTTCCTCCTTTACTTTTTGCTCTCCTTTTTTTTGGTCGATGCCAAGTAAGAAGCTTATATACCATCGGACCTTCGTATAACCCTTCGTCCCCTTTTCCTCCGTACCTCGTAACTTCGCCATCCCCCTTGGCGATCCAGCTTCGTCTACGAGCTGGAC
This sequence comes from Tetramorium alpestre, assembly GCA_021460005.1. Taxonomy (NCBI): domain Eukaryota; kingdom Metazoa; phylum Arthropoda; class Insecta; order Hymenoptera; family Formicidae; genus Tetramorium; species Tetramorium alpestre. The sequence goes on along the minus strand of JAJVSH010000067.1, from coordinate 139,474 downwards.
GTGGTACCGTTTCGCTCGCTCTTAGTATAACTGCCACGTGAAGTCCACGTCTTCCGCGTCATTGCGGCGCGATCTTTCGTCGACGTCGACGGGATCACGACCGACCCGGACGTAAATCGAACCCCAGAACAGAGATTGGAGTGACGTAGATAAATAAATATCACCGATTCTCCGATCATCTCTTTGAATCGCGAAGAGAACAATCGGTCTGCTAGAGGAGCATTTGCCTTTTAATCGTTCCCGAAACCCAAGAGAAAAAAGAAAGGGTATAGACAAAGTTTTAGCGCGGCAGATTAATTACGTCATCTCATTACCGCTCCGGCGTTTTCAACCTGGCAAAAATTGATCTGATATCTTAATTTCATGCTGTTCTACTTTACGATACTTCACCACGTTTAATCGTTCTTAATAATACTTAATCGTGCTTCGCGAAGCACGCGAGAATACATCCCTCTTACCTTAGGAGAGAGAAACTTCGCTATCGTGCGATGCGCACGCCCGCTCGATCTACCGCGTGCGCGGATTGACCTTTGCAATTTTTAACCAAGGACGATGTCAAATGAGGGAGATTAATAGCCGGCACGCTAGGAGGCGAAAGTTCGAGGCGGTCGCAATCGCGCCGATTGCGCGTGTCGAGCCTAACGCCGAAGAGCGAAGCGTGTCGCATAACGCGCTCGAAAGGTGCGGCATCGGTAAAATGCGTTTACGCGCCACCACTTATATGGCAAATCGTTTCGTCTCAGCAGATACCTTTACGGGCGCAACGATCTTTCTATGGCTCCGCTTCGAGGCATCCGCGTTAGACACTCGATGCCCCGTCAAAAAGGATAACGGATACTAAAAGAAAACGCATCGCGGTATCGAAAATGCATCGTCACAGTCCTAGTAGTGCCATTACAGGCTATGCGTTACGATACAACGCGCGTATTAAAGACGCATGACTCTGACAGAAAATTATCAATACTCAACAATTTGTAATTTGCAAGTTTGTGAAACACAAACTTCTAAGAGAATCGAAATTCTTCCATTCGATAAAAATTCGATAAAAATACCCTATCATTTAATTTCGTTATTTAAACTTATATACTAATTTCATTATTTAAAAAATTTTTATGCGCATTTGTTTTCTCGGTATACATTATTAGCGGAAAAGTTAATCTTGAGTTCGAGCTAAGCCTGCAAATTGCTGATGAAAGCAAATCTCCATTTAATCGATTGGATATTCTCTTGGTCTATAATTCTTCCGTGCATAATTCCTATTGCAATAAATCTGAGTGCTCCGAGATTAGAAGCGACTGCACGTTGAATATCATGAATAAAATGATATACAAAAATATCCATTCTTCTCCAATTTTAATATCACTAAAAATATGTAGAAATTAGAATTATTAATTAAAGTTATTTGCGAATACAAGCTGGATTATTTTAAATAAAGTAACAACCATTTTTTCACTAATAAATCGTGTAATAATAAAATTAAATATTTATAAAATAAAATTTTGAAATTTAAAAATACTATATTACTGTGAATATAATATATATTATACATACATATAATTAATATATTAATAATATATTAATAAACTAACAGAAGAATTATTAAAGAGATTATATGCTAATCTTCTTCATGAAATAGAGAATGTTTCGTAATTGTACTTGCATTACGTAAACGTAATTCATATTAAAAACATCAAATTATAAATTGATCTGTGAATGATAATTCTACAAGATAATAAATGTTCTTATTCATTTCTGTTCATAATGAAAGCACAACTGTGCCTCATAGAGGCACATTGATCAATTATCAGGAAGCCAAAAGTTTCCCGGGTTTATTCTATTTGGTACAGCCGTGAACTCTTATCGAGCGATCTCAAATGAATGGAGTCTCGCGGCGATAGGACGCAGCGATCGTGTGCGCACGAGGCAATATCCGCCAGCCGTTAATTATAGCGACATATCCGCGCGGCGTGGCGCGGTGCGGCGCGGCGCGACGTTACACGCGTATGAAGTATTTCCATTTCCATGATTGGACCGACGACGACGCGAAATCGGCGGCGGCCGGTGCGAGCGCTACAGATGCGGATCCGTGATTCCGAACGCGGGGCAGAGAGGAAGAGAGAAAGAGAAAGAGAGAGAAAGAGAGAGATGCGAGCAGCGTGAAATGGAGAGACAGGAGAGAGATGAGGGAGACAGAAGAAACGGAGGGAGAGAGAAGTAAATGCCGAATGGGGGGTCGCGACGTGTTAGGGATCCGCCGCGTGTCAATTAAGTGGCTCTGACCGGTGAGATACGGGGGCTCCTTCCCGTGTGCGGGATATGCATACGGCTCCGGCTCCGAGTTCGAGCTCGACACACCGCGTCGACCACATGTATGCACGCGCGTACTCCACACGTTCACGCACGCGAAACACGGCGCGTATACAAGGGTGCGTACAGCTCCGGCCGCTGTTGTGTCAGACGGTTGTTATTAGATCCGGGAGAAAGTTGATAAATTTGCGAATACACTACTCTTTGACTTGTTCGAGTCGAAAGCAACTTATTAGACATTAGAAAAACAACGCTAGCTTAAAGAAAGGCTCGAATAATTAAGCAAATAATATGCAAATATAAATAAATGATTATATGAAAGTAACTTACTATATTATTATTTAAAATGTACTTAATAATGATTTTTAATCACCGATTTTTCCTTCTTCACGTTGTAGTAGAATTAAATACATATGTACATGTATATGTATATGTGTGCACACCGCGATGCACACGGTGGGCCAGCGATACACGAGCAGAGGTACATGCTACGCTTATTGTTAGTGGTCCCGCTCATCTTCTTGCTCTTCTTCGTCTTCTTGCGTCCTATTACGAAAGTACGTCCTTCTCAACGAGTCTGCCTCTCTTTCTCTCTCTAGTCTCTTCTCTTCCTCTCTCTTCTGACCCGGCATCCTCCCTTTCTCCGCGCGTGACACGAGACCTCGTTATGATGACCCCGGCTCGAAACGTTCACGGAGGCCCTATCTATCGCAATTGAGAGCCGATCCCTATTTACCTTCGGTCTCAATGACCGAGTCCGTACGAGCGTATTATCCTCCCCCGCTTTTGTTCGTCATGGAGTCCGTTATTTTTTCAGCTTAGTAAACTCGTTGCTCTCGCAGGTACATTTTCTTCTATGCGAACAATACTTAACGAATATCGATTTCTAGATTCGATCATTCTTGTATCTTATCCTCGCACATTGTCCATTTATCTCTCGATTCGATAGTTGATATCTAATGTATGATATAACTTAACATTTTTTTATTAATTTATAGAAATTATTGATTTATTAGCACTTTCTTCCGTTCATCTATTATTTTTTTACATTTTTTACGAAAAGAATGATTTGTAACCAATCAAACAATAACTTTAAATATAGACACTTTAAATAAAATTAGACAAGTTGGGCAAATTAAAGAAACGAAAAAAAATAGATGATACTTTTCTAGAAATTAATTAATTAAAGGCTGACATATTAATAATCTTCAATTATTATGTTTTCATTTTGAAATAGAAGAATGACATAGCAAAAGCAATCTGAAAAATGCAACAAAGTGAATTGCGATCGTATAATTAATTTGTTACTTGCGGGAGAAACGCAAAGTGTAAGTATATTCGCTTGTTAACAGATTTGGCTCGATAGTTTTTGACAAGCTTGCCAATCATACCGCGTGCGTAGTATAGTAATATGTAAATATGGGATGTTTGCGTTATTTAAATGCGTACGCGCGGCGGCAGCGGCGGCGGCGGCGCGGCGCGCCGTAACAAGATTAAGATTTACGACGTTACACCAGTACGAACTTATGAAACATCGTTGCGCTCGTAATGCGGCAGCCAACTATACGCAAACTTGCCACCCTTGATATTTCATGCCCTGTTATTACGCACGCAAGGTTGCGCACATTGTAGGTAGCATGCAAATCCTCATGCATCCGGGCCGAAGGAAATGAATAAGCCTAGCCAGTAATCGGCATTCCCTATTTAGATAAGCTCACGATTTCATTCCGACTGTTTTCGCCAAGGAGAAAACAGTTCGCGGATAATCGACCGATATCATACCCCGTCATCTCACGCGATCACCTATACCGCGATAAATTGCAACGATTATTTAAGTTGTCCGTATGCAAAAGAGGTATAAATTCAAAAATCATATTTCCTAAACCTTTATGCCGGCCTGTCCGGCTACAACACACCGGAATGGGTCAATACCAGTTTTCAACGTGGAACCGGTATATTTCATATTTCACCTCGAGAGCAAACGCAATTGCCGCATCAATTGTGGTCATTAATAACATCCGCGAAACGATATTAACAATCGTTTGTCCAAAAATTATAAACCATGTCTACAGATTTATTTATTTNTTTTTTTTTACGCCATCCACATACTGTACACGCACATGCAAAAACACAGGGCTCGCGAATAATATAATATTCAAATATTTGTTATCGCCGCGTTCGCTGTCGGTATTACATGCCATTATTCAATTTCGAAGTCCCCTGCGGATTTTATCAAACACGCCCGTTATTTTCGAGCAAAGGCGTATCGCCAATTCCATTCGTTTGGAAGCAGCGATCGTTATAATTGTCTCGCTATAATAACAAGACCGCGATCTTCCAAGTTCTTGCAGAGAGGATACGTCCTCCGAGATCACGTCGCTGTTCAATTTCTGACTTATTGAATTCCCCTATTAACCGTTCGCCGCGGCGATTACGCTTAAGTGAAGAAAAAGAACTCCCGTCTAATTAAGCGCGCTAATGGAACCCGTTCGCCCCAGGTGGAAGCTTCCGTCACGTCGTAGCGTCAAAGTGCAAACATTAAATATGCCGCGGACGATTTTTAAGGACGCGATACGGCGCTGGGCTTACGTTGTTAATGGAAGGATAAGAGGACGAGGCGAGAGCCGGGGATGGCGCAGCGGGAAGACCGCGACGAGGGCGGGGGTGGCGTTGAAGGATGCGAGAGGACACGAGTATGAAAAGGGCGAAAGGGTCGAGGACCGGAAGTGCACGAAGTGTAGGGTTGACGCGCGCGTGAGGGGGCTGGGCGAGGGCTGAAGAGCGGTTTAACGCGTTTCCGCGGTAGAGCGGTTTAACGCGCACATACGGTGTCGCTGTGTATATACATGTATGCATTTACGCGTGTGTACGGTATCTATGCTGGGTGTACAGATGCGTAGCACACGGTTGTGAGTGTTAATGCATACGTATGGTATATGCGCGCCGTGGTATACAGCATCGTGTGTTACATGGTAAAATCGTTGCAACCCTCTATCGCGTTTCAAACTGCGCTCATATTATTTTCAACAAACTTTCCAGTTAGGCGATCCGGTTAGAAAGGCGCGAGATTAATCGCCGTATTTGTCGCGCGACTCGCCGTCTTCGCGTCGTCGAGATAATTCTACGACCCGCGAATATCACAATGTCGGCGCGTGGAAATTTCGCGAGGACTGAAGGTCGTCGTGAATTATGCATACGGCTTTGCGAATCTGTATATCGAAAATCGATATACAGATCGTTTGTCATCATAATATATATAAATTACACCCTACGGATTCTCTCTCGCCCATTTTCCCGCGCCTGGCAATGCATTTTTATCTCATTCCACCCCGATGTTTACAATATTCGAATCATCCGTGCAACAAGCTTTAATGAAAACACGGAGATTCTCTTGTTTCATACACGTTTATTACACATGCGAAAGGCTCGCTCGCATCTCTGCAAATTTGCCGGCGGGATTAGAGGACCTAATAAGTTTTCGCACGGACAGGAACACGTGTAACCCCATAACGAAGAAAGCTTTCTTGATTATACATCCTACGCAGCTTTTCTTAGTTACACAGAAAGGAAGAGAGAGAGAGAGGGAGGGGGGAAGAGCTTTCTCGATTATACGTTGTAACCAACCTTTCTTGGTTATGCAAAAAGCCCGCCTTGATTACGTGTCGTAATCAAGAAACCTCTTCTGATTGTGCTAGTGAACGTATTTGCGTCTTCCAACCTTGCTTCTTCCGCGATATTCCTCCCAACATGAAGCCGACGTTATCTCGGAGATATTTTCTGAAAGTGAAAATATCACTACGTCGTCAGGGGATAGTTGAGATAACCGCATTTCGTTACAGACCCAGAAATCTCCTGATCGCGAATGAAAACTTTCATCGCAAGAGAGATCCACATTAATCCAAACTGCCTTTGACACGATCTTCATTTAGAATTTTCGCTTTTCATATGGATAATTACGGAATTTTTTTATTGTTAGATTTTACACTACATTAAGAAGGTATCACAAAAATGTTTGAATTGCTTCCTCGTATATCAACATTACACGCGATAATAGCGTGTGTAGACTGCGTAATGAAATGCTAAACGCACAGTGGGGGGTGTGGCAGCAGCGTAAAGAATGATCGTGTAAAACTTTCGTGACGACTTGTGCGCGCGCGATGTCGCGCCGCATTATCAGCGACACGATTGTAATGCAGATTCGCGTCGGACTAATTGCTAGAAATCGCTTATACACCTGACGTTTTTGCAAGAGAGCTCACTTATACACTTCTCTTTCTCTTTGGAAATATAAGAAGAGGAAGGGTATTCTCTGCTTTTCTACGTATTATGAAAATGCCCTACTCACTAGACTATACATATATCAACAATGTTCAATGTAGGAAAGGCTCTTAGAAAGTAATCCTCCCTTCAGAAACTTACATAACTTTTTAATAAATTTGCATTTTTAACACTGAATATTAAGCAAGTACACGGTCGTGTGTCGTGTTTGAGGAGTTTAGGATGGCCGAGTGTTAAAGAGTTAGTTTGGGATACGGAAAGAGGCCTTGTCCGTGCACGAAACGGAAGCAATCAATGAGGGCGCACTACTGTATACATATAACAAATGCATAGAAAATAAGAGGAAAAGAGAGAGAGGGGAGAGAGAAGGGGAGGGTCACGCGGGTTTCGTTTAAAACAGCGCAGTGCCTGGTCAGGAAGGGCCGATGTACGTCCAAGTAAGTGCATATTATCGAGTTGGCCGTTCCGCCATCCGCGGCCGAAGGGGGTTACGCTGTCCGTGAACGAATGCACGATCACGAAGCTACGGGGGGAACGGCACGAATACGGCCCGGTTCGGGCATAATGTCGAACAGGGGCGGATTAGGGCTAGCCGGTGCTAGCTGCACGCGCGATTATCCGTAGCAACGAGCGCGAAGAAACGGCCGCGGTCGCGGCCGCGACTGTGTACTTAAGCGCTCGGTGCTCGCATAACGCTGGAATTAAGTATTTATTCGGCCGCCGGCGGTGCGCACGCGATATTCAGCGACAGACGTATTCGACGTTAAATGTGCGATAAACATGAAAGCCGGGGCGCGGGAAAACGTTCGCGCGAACTGGATGGATCGAGACGTACGGCCTGATATACTCGCTTAATTGCGCCGCTTAAATGCGTGAACTAATGACGATTTATTCAGGGAAAACGCGGCGTTTCGAGGGAAAATTAGTTTCTTTCGTAATTAACAAGACTATATGTATATATATAGTTATGCAAATATTTTGTTTATGAAAGAAAAAAAATTGAAAATAATAGCAATGCGACAAAATATTCGCGTAGATTAATAAATTAATATAGGATTGTTTATTATAGATTTGAATGTATATTAATATAAACGCTACTCAAACAACTACTGTTTAAATAAGCAACCATCTCCCGCATCAGCGAACATAAAGAAATCTTTTACTAATATAANATACGTTATTGGGCAAATTAATTAATTGCGATACTTGAATATTATCAAAGAACATAAATTATATATCTATAGCTAGATCCTTGATGGACGAAAGAAACGGACGGATTTCTTTACCAATATCGAGCGTAAAATAATGCCCGATTGATTCAATTAAGATACACTGTCTACGTTTAATTGACTACGGCGTTCGAATAGCATTCATTAGGGGATGCGGATGAAGAACGAAGGTTGCTCTCATTGGCTCGCGGTGGCAGGCGCGGGAAAACGATAAGAACGACAATTTAGGGTGGGGTAAAAGAGAGCCACGCAGGCAGTAGAGGTAATCCGCGTGGTGCTCGTGCGAGGGAATGAGTGAGAGCAGAATGGCAGAACGACCATCCGCCCCTGGAGGCGGGTCGGGTTAGTCAGGACTAAGCTCGGCACGATCTATCCACGGTCGTGCGTGTTCGTGACTTGGGTCAGGCTGGCCTAGCTTGGGCCAGATTGCGCGCGGGCCCGGGGTCGTTCTCTCCACCTGCCCTCACCAAGGAGATATGTACAAACACACATACACACATGCACACATACACAAATACGCGAATGCTGCCGCCGCATCGTAAGCGTCGCGCGTTGCCGCCACCATCTCCTTCTATTGCTTCTGCCTTCGATCCTGTGGACCTAAGGAGCAGTCACGGAGCAACCCTTGCCGTGGCGGGCGTTAGAATGCCCAAGGGGGACGGACGAGGCCGTGATGCAGCGGTGGGCGAAGGACGAGGCGGCGATGCAGAAAGCAGGAGAAGGAGACGGAGGTGGGCAAGAGGGTCGACTCGGTTTGGAAAGAGGAGGGCTAGGGGGGAGGCAAAGACTCTCCGCAGGTCGATACCATCGCTAAGAGCCACCAGGTTCAGGTCTCCCGCTGCCTTCATGCACCAAGAAAGGGGACAGAGGGGAGATGGTGGGTGGGCGAGAGTAAGAGGCGGCGAAGAGCAAGGGAGAGATGACGCGAGCGAGGGAGACGCAGGGCTTCCCCGTAATTATTCAGCAAGGAGGACCCGCGGGTCAAGTCAGGTTATCTTAGCACTAGGATGCAGGGTTATCTACCCTGCCTTACTCCTGTACCTCCCCCGGTTTGAGAGCGAACGAGACCGTACGAAGGACAGAGAAAGGNAGATAGGAAGCGAGAGAGAGAGAGACAACAAGACTTTTCTCCGTGTCCCGCAAACGTCTCTTGCCTCTCCGCTTATACATGCTCGTAAAGCATAGATGCATGTAAGTACTTGCGATACTAGGCCACGATACTCATCGGGATGTACTGGATACAGGAAAGATATCTTCGTCTTCGAAGATACACAAAAAAAACAGTTTCAAGCTTCACATCGTTTAGGTAACGTTAATAGCATGAACGCGCGTGACGCACTGCAGAAACATAAAAAAAAAATTAATAAACTATTGCGATTATCAACTTTCGACGGAAACAGGTTGAAATCGCCGACCGTGTCCTCTGGGTTTCCTTACCTCTAAGACGCGGTACATACGCGGATGCACGCACGTGCGCGTTCCCACGTCTCCGTACGTGCGACGCATTTGCATCGGCACAGACAGAGAAACAGGGTGAAAAAGACAGAGAGAGAAAGAGAGTAGGGCACTGCCTCGTATAGCCGCGACAATTGCGGGCTACGCGTCCGCGAACGTGTCCCATTCGCCCGTTCGGCGGTACCCCAGGATCCGAAGAGTATTATGTGGCTTTACGGCACGAGCGTGAGGGATGCAGCATGAGCGCAACGATGGCGCGGGAGGAGAGCCGGGCAGAAAGGTGCAACGCATATGGCGCGATAGGGCGTAGCGCACGTAGGGTCTCTATGCGGAGACTCCAGCTGCGCCATGCGCGTCGTTTGCCGCAAACGTGACGCTTGCTCGTCATACGACGAACGACGCGGGGTCCCGAGGAGACGATGCTTTTTTATGAAGTCTGTCATTTAAGAGAGAAAAAGAAAAGAGAGAGAAGTGAAACGTCGCATCGTCATCGCGTTTGCTGTTTGCCCCTCTTGGTTTGGCGGCAACGTACCCGGAATAATTTTTCCGAGGGTACACCGCGCCCGGTACACGTGGGAATCGAATTACCACCGGCTTTTCGATATCCGGTTAGTCGCGCCTGGAGCGCGATTCGCGAGTCGTTCTTTCTCCCTGCACGCTTCGTTTCCCCCCCGAACCCCTTCGTCCGCCTCTTGTTCGACGCGCGAATGAATCTCGGCAAATATTGATTCGACTTGACGCCCGAAACGCCGGAGGTGGTGGTGTACCGGTACCGAGGCATTTAAATCGCCAAGAAACCACCGACGTGCTATTCCATCGCCGTTATATGCATCGTGAAATTCTCTTGCGAGACAGCTAACTCGGTGATCTGCCTCGATTGCAGTTCATATTTCACAATTTCTTCTTCAAATTTTATTTTCGTAATTTGGAAAATTTTTAATAAAAACATATGTATAAAAATATTTAATGTTACAACATTTAACATTACAAGTTCATGAAAAATGAAATTATGCTTAATCAAATTGTTAATCAGTGAACGTGCAACATCAATTTCCAGAGTTCATCGATGAAATAAAATGTAAAGAATATGGGATTTGAATTAGGAATAACATTGTATAATAATCTATGTGGCATATATTTGCGCTAGGTATTACCGAGAATATCGAAGGAAATTTTTCTTTTTATTTCATTGCCGTAAGCTCCATTTTCTCTCCGTAGAGGCTGACTTCCGAAATGCGATTTTCGACGAGCACCCAGGATCTTCTCGGTACGGATAATGGCGATCGTTCCGGGGTTTGCAGTGAAAATTAAAGAGCAAGAGAAAGAGAGTGGAAGAAAGGGAGAAAGAACGAGCTTACGAAGGTAGAGGAGAAGAAACGAAGAAAGGGAGGAAGAGAAGGCGAGCGGGAGATCGCTGGTCTGATTTCACGCTCGGGCTGTTTAGCGATGGACGTAGATACGAGACACCTTCTCGAGCGTGCAGCAACAGCGGGATACCAATCCTCCGGTTCGCCGAGATCGTGACCTTCCATCCAGCGAGAGGGTTTTCGCGAAAAAGTGACGAGGACGAAGTGAGAGCCCGAAAAGCGATGCCGAATCCAACCGTCGGAGTTGGCTAGCAGCATTATGCTCACCATAACTTTATTCCCACGCGTTTACATCATCGTTCATTGTCGCGTTCGCCGTTATTTTTTCCATACATCACCTAATCTCATTTCGCTTAATTTTTTTATTTAAACCCTCTTTCGTCGTAACATTTCAAGAATTTATACATGATGTACGATTCTTTTGCTTTTCCTGAAAAGTCGAGAGATTTCTGAAATTGGCATCCTGAAATGCGAACTTTTACAAAATTGATGTGGTATTCAATTTGTTCATAAATAATTATTTCTACCGTCTACCTTATAAAAAAATAAAAAATTTTCGTTATTAACTCTCTTTTTTTTTTAATAATAATCTCTTTTTTTTTTAATTATTTGAAATACCAACTTCATCTAAATCTAAAGACTAGATTCCACGTCGCTTTCAGCGATTTCGACTCGTTTGATTGCGCGTTCTATTGAGTTCACGGAAACCCGTGACGATAATACTTTCTTTCCTACTCGCACAACAGGACTCCCGCCGACGCGGATGTCGTGAAGCCGTGGCGGGAACGCGAGCATGGCTCGATCCTCGTGGTGTATGTACACGAGCGGCGTAACGTGTCTATATATCTCGAGCTGGGATGCTGTAGATAATCCGCGCGCACCGTCGGCAGAATCAGGCCGGAGAAATTACCGGCCGTCCGCGATTTCCCACGCAGCTCTCCCCCTCTCGATTCGACCGCGAGGAAAGAAGTGTTTTTAGAGAACACGCCGACTAGGAAGAGACGGAAGAGGAAGAAGAAAGAGAAGGAAGATTTCCGATCGAGATTAAGGACCTATGCTATCGCTGCGCAATTGCAATGATCGTAACGCGCAAAGTGTTTGTTGTTCCTGCCGTGATACCGATCGTGCGCGATCCTGCGGAATATTCGAGTGCATTCACCTTCGATTAGTTCTTGGATGCGATGCGGAGTTCATGAGCTATTCGAATTTTTCCGATATCTCCTCATCGACCTGCTATGTGCATAATTAAGAGGCCGGCTACGAGTATCAGGCAGCTGCATTTTTCACTATGTGCTTGTTGAAAATAACTCGAAAAATTTGCTTAAAATATTTTGAAATTTAATTTAGATTTGAATACTAGTTATTAAGACGACTATTTTCCATTAACAAAAACCCACCAAGTAAATTCATAATTTATCTTAAAATATATAAGATAAATCTCTATAATCTCCTAATTTTTGTGTTCATGCATAATATTATAGCCGTAAATTCAATCAAATTTATAAGCGTTTAATTACATTCTATTTTTTTTTCTAAGTAAATTTTGGATGGACCATTAACAAAAGAGTCATCCTTTTATAACAGTTAACTTAAATTTTTTAAAATTATTTTTATGTTATTCTAGTATTTTTGTATTTAACCAGTCTTTAGCTTGTGAGACCACACACACATACATTCTGAATTCTTCTTAAGAATCAGCCTGCACATGTAGGAATAACATATTTATAGCTTATGGAATAATTGATCACTTCTCGGTACGGCAGACATCTGACGTATTTGTCCTGATCGTGTCGCGACGTAACGATCGGACTTCCTCCACCCCCTTCGCGTTCTCCTTTCCTCCACATCCTCCTTCTTCGAAGAGGAAAGCGGCGCGTTTCCGCAACGTTATCCGCGGTGAATTAAATTAATCTCTCTCGCAGACGGCGGGATTGTTGCGGGAATAGGTAACGCCGCGTCACTCGTGAGTTATTATCGCACGAAAGGCGCGTCTGTGCATTCTCGCATCCGTGAGGAAGACGTCACGGCGCCATAACCGCCGCCTGCGACTGACATTGCCCATGGAAACCACCCGCGAGAACCGTCGGAAACGCGTTCGGTGCGGGGTGCGGTTAAGGCGATTGCTCGCGGTTGCATCCGAGGCTGCGGTTCACTGCGACCGATGCGTTTACGTGTATCGCGTCGAAAGTCCATGAGACATCGGGAACATTACGGGACAGAGGCGGAGTCTAGTGGATGGGCTTTATCAGATCCATCCACTAGACTCCGAAAAATTAAAAGCGATGGGGAGAATCGAGAATACAAGAGTGAAATTTCAAATTATTCTTTCATGCCGTTTTCATTTTATAAATGCAAGTGTGTGTGTGTGANGTAACATTCTGACATTCTCAACTTCTAGAGTGCCTGCGATAAGCGATTTGTTTCAGTTCGGGTGTCACATGCGACAAAGTATTAAAATGAAATTAAGACGAGGCGTGTACGAATTGCTTAAGTCGGCAGCGCTACGTTGCGCATTCGTTTATCTTTGCACGGCTTGGCTTTCTGAGAAGCTCAAAGACTTCCGAGTCGTCGTCTTGCAGGTCGCGCAACCACCGGAAGCTGCGAAAGGGCTGGCAAAGATGCGGGGGGGCTACGCCGAACAATGGTCGGAATAATGGAAACTAATGCAACGTCGGAAGCCAGACCCGCAGTCTCGCTATTGAAGGAATACCGTCCGTTCCGAGTATCGTCTCATTGTTTGTTGGATTCTGCGAAGCCGAAGTGGGCGGTGACGGTCCTCGTTCTTGCCGCTCGCGCATTTCGCGGCTCAAATTTCGCAGACGCGTTAGCTGCGGGCATCTTTCTTGACTTCTTGCTCTGTAACTCGTGACTCTACTGAGTAACGCAAGAAGCGTATCTGAAAGACAATCAACTGGCGAAGCATGTTCACATTCCTAATGCCATTGAATTGAAAACCAAAGATCGGCATATTTATAGTAAATATAATAAAATATTATTAAGATCTCGTAGAATAAGTGCAAAGTGAGCCGATCAATTAAAATTAATTATCTTTTTGTTCATTAAATATATATTTTTTTAAATGTACATGTTATATATCTTTCATCCAGATTGATTTCGCTATTATTAACGAAGTATAATAATAAGGTGTAATAATAAATAAACGACAAAATATACTATGAAAAACGATAACGTGTTAATATTTCAAAAATCAATCGCTTGATGCACTTAGAAAATTTTATCATCGTGTTAGCTCTATCTCATCGACTCTATCAATTGTTAACTGCCACATGATTGAGGAATCAGGAATAACGTGCAGAGGCATTAACATAAGTTCTTCATTGCAAGTGATCGACGTGTGGACAGGAGCGCTTCGACGCGATGCCTCAGCATCGTCGGGTTTAAACTGTTTACCGCATAAATCGAGAAACTACTATACGACCCTTAAGAGCGTAGCGAGCGTTCACGGTCGATCGTATACCGTATACGGCGCGGCGATTATCGCGATGCAGCCGCGCGTCGGCGTCGGCGGCGGCGGCGGCGCGGCCGAGTTAAGAAATAAATCAGGGCAACGGTTTGGCATTAATTGAGCCGCATTGTATAACAGCGCGTCGGTGAAATACGCCGCTCCATCGATTTACGATAGATAAAACATACTTTATGGGGATGTTTCCAGGAGGGCAGCCAAGTTGTTTACAGCTCTCGCGCGGCGCTTCACGAAGGATGAACGAGGAAAGAGGAAGAAAAAGGCGCACGAAGCGGTGGATCGGTAGGGAGTCGCGGAACGAAAAGGGCGAAGACGCGCGGGCGTGAAAAATGTCTCGCGATGGCGAACAAACGGAGCGAGGGAGAGAACGCGGAGGTTTCACCGTCAAGGGCCGACGGCTACATTTTTAATTTGCTTCCTTTGGCGCGAAAATGCGTTTTACATTTACCGTCTACGGATTTTCTTGAACCTTAGTTATTTTACATAACTTGCTAAAAAAGAAGAACATTCATCCTTTTTCATTAGCATACCTTCAACTTTACTTTCCTCTCACTTTCATTTTGACATCTACGAATTAAAGTCTTTTTCCTGTAAATGTAGTTTAAAACGTGAGTGTTGCGAAATTTTGTAATACCAGATGGTGTTCTTGTTCTTCTAGTATTTACAAATATGAAAAATATGAAAAATGCCATGTTTGATGGCGCACGTAATCGAAGGAATTCCTAGAGTTAAATCGACTTAACTCGAGCTCCGCGGAATGCCATTCTGACGTAATTTCCGTAATTTTAGCCGCGCGCACTCGCGCACATATCCACGCACATACGCACGTATTACAAACAGTTGCTGGGATATTGCAACGTGTTACGGGTTACGCGATAGACGCGCATGGATGCAGCTATGGCGGTGCGTATGTACGTGCACTTAATGATCCGTGTGCCGCGGGCTCTCCTCGCTACCTCCGCCACGTTAAAGCCATATATCAAACGGCTAATTAATGCCGCGCGTAATTACTGCCTATCATAATGCGAGCGAGAGAGTCCGCGGGATGGAGGGGACGTGAGCACCTCTTCAACGGAGCAATGAGAGGCATCCTTGCACGAAAAAACATTCCCCTCCTGCTCCTGCTACTCCGCACTATTTTCCAGGATTATACTTGTAAGTTTCGACGTAAATTTAATGTAATTACATTTCTACGCATTTAATATAATTATATATGTTTATATTGATATATAAAAAAATATTTCACGCAAGAATATTAAACGTAAAGTGTTAATAATACTCTCTGGATAATCATACTTCCGACAATTACTTCAAAAATATTTACTTAAAAATATTTCCGATACCACGTTTATATGACTTTTTTTCTTTCGGTGACTCACCCAAAGATCCCCTAAAAAAATCCTTTTCAGCAAAATTCTATGTATTAAATATCAACTGATACTCTTGCCCTTTGCCCTACAAATAACATAGCTACAACTCCAGTTCTATTTCACGTAAGTTATTCCTGCGTCTGAAGGTACGGCAGATCTTAAAACATCCATCCTCACGTTATCCTTCGCTTGAACTACACCTTAGGTTGTGGAATTTTCTCACAACCGTTATCGTGCCACCTCGCCATCTTCGTTTTACTCATCGTGCGCCATGCGGTGCCGCCGAAATTCTTAAGCGCTCTTGAACGGTTTTCCAATAATCTATTTTCGTGTAAATGTCTGCACGACTTTCTGCTTTAGTCCCTGGTAATTGCTGGCGACTTCGCGACTCGCGAAGCTAGCACACTGTATCGAATAATGTCGGGAAAAAAAGGATCAATAGGCAAATAATCGATTGTGAAAAATATCTGTTACATTTAACAATGAATTATTTTTTTTAAATATCGGGGACAATCAAACTGGTTATAAGGGCGCTTTAAGCATCCAATTTTCTGGTTCAAGGATAATTAAAATTCTCGCTGCGTGTATAGAGGTCGAATAATTCCATCGTTCGAGTTAACGATTAAACGTCGTAATAAAATGCACCCGCGTCGCGAATTTCGTCGGACACTCTTCTTACACCCGTTCTTTTTCGTTCCGTTTCTTCATATCCGCGTATAGATACGCACGTGCGTCTGACGCACGTATACGCTAGCACAGACGCCGTCCACCGCACTGCCGAGATTCGTTTACGACGTCGTATAGTCCGTACACCACCGCCGTCGCCGTATCGTTTCGTACGCCGCCGTCGCGTATCAGTTTAACGCATATCCGCATTATATATCCCCTTCCCCCCCTCCCTCCCCGAAGCGCACGTAAACATTTGCTTGCATCTGTGGGCGAAGAACGTGACCTAGACCAAGCAAATAAAGCGTCAACAGAACGATGGGACGCCGCTGATATGCCTTTTCGACCTTATCGCTGGCTCGATGCGGCTCGGCAATTCCCCTCCCTTCCCGCCACGCGTTATGATGCAATAAACGTAAAAAATAACATCAAAAGCGAACCCTTAAATATCGCTTTGCCGCGATTACAGGGCGGCTAATGCTTAGCATGCTTTCTGCACCGACACGCGAATCGTTTCGCGAACGAATATCCGGCGTTGGAAACTCACATTTGAGGTGATTGTAGAAATTCTTCGTGAATATATTTCGGTATTCCCGCGATGTTATTGATAATATCGCAGATACCTTATTACACGGAAAATTTCGCGCCGTAAAGAAATTCAAAGTCGCGCAAAGATCACGAGGCGAATGCTAAAACTTGGAAGTTAAGAACTCGACACACGTGAACGGATGCGCTAATGAAGCGCATTGATAACCGATGATTAGGCGAAGAAATTGTATACGACAATGATTAACGCGCGTTCGCGGCGTAAGCGGATTCAGCGGTCCGTGTTCCGACGGTGCTTATCTCCGCGATTATGCCAACTTTTCCGTGACCCTCGCCGCGACTAATCGAGCGCGACTATCGACCGAGCGTAAAACATCGCGACGTATTCGATAAATTATGCATTCCGTCTCGTGCGTGCGCGCGTGTTTGCGGAATGGGCGGCGAGTATGTCAGTGCCCGCTTGTTCCTCCCGCGTTTTATGGAGTTATACGGGCGTAGTGCAAAGTGTATACGCTACGGCCGAGTGTAAAAACCGACAGAAATATTTACACGCAAATTGCGCAGCTTCGCGCTTGAAAGCGACATCGCGCGCAAGGGCAGGGGAGGGTGGCTTCCCTTCTCTATCAAACCTCTCCGTTTTCTCCCTGCCGCCTCTCTTCTACCCGGCTTTTCCATTCCCCACTTCCCCCCCTTCCGCCCTCGCACATCCCGAATCCCTCGCGCTGCTGGACAACTGTTGCTGGTAGTGCATCCATTATTACAGCATTACGATTTGCTGTCGTGCTGAGTATGTGCAGTCTTATGCATATATGCAGGAGAGTTCGTGCATGTACGTCGCGTTATAGTTCGCATGCTCTCCCTTTCTCTCACGTGTACGTGTAACGAAGTAACGGGATGCACGTATTAACACCTTTCTTCGACGTCGCGATGTACTTATTTCGGCATGTCCGTGCTACACGACATTAGTCTCGCAACGTATCACTATACGATCTCATCGTATTCAGATCATCGTGAAAGTAGACGGACGACATGAGACCGAGTCTTGTTTGCCTGCGGTGTCGAGGCAGAGAATTCTGAAGTTTTAGAATCACACGGGGATTCGCGACTGGTAATCGAACATCTACGATGCGTCGAGCAGCATCTTACAACGTTATTACAACAGCATCGTGTCAGCTTTCCGGTTATTAATCACGCAAGATCGTATTTCGCGGAGGTGAACGTACGCGTGCGTCGCGCATTTCGTAAATATGCCATTAGAGATATGTATCTGGGCGCGCGCGTGTCTCTATTCAACCGCACGAGAAATGACAAATGCACGTGTGTACGTGCACCATACGTACATACCACGTACGTACCATCGGGTGGCCTTATGCAAGCGATCGAAACGGCCACCAGCCAGCCAACCAACCTACCGACCGACCACCAACCAGCTTTATTATTACGCGGTGGCACCGTGCAATTCGCGCGAGCCGAAGCTTAACGTCCGTAAAGCACGTAGGCATTATCGCGCGAACAAGGGGTTCCTTTAATATTTCGATCAGCGCGCCCGCGAGTTATTATCCTCGCAAATCCCGCCGCGGGCCGGCCCGTGCGCCCGCATGAAGACATTACACGAATGCACCAACCCGCCGAAACGTTCGAACTCCGTAATTACGACTGCTGCTGCAGGGGAAAGAGGCGGTGGGGGCGGGGGCGAGAATCGCGCGTGACAAAGGTAATTGCTCCCGTGTTAATTCTTGCCGAATGTATCGACGGCACGTCATAATTCAGCGAGTTAGTCTTGCGCGAAACATTTAATACTTCATTTTACCGGCCTATTCTCTGTATCTGTTAATCGTACATCTGTTTCGCAGACTTTTATGTGCATATATTCGTTTAAAAAATAATCCGTATATCTTACTTTTAAAATAGTAATTTTCTCCCATTTCTCATGTGTATAAAACATTATAAAGACATTTTGAAAAAATAAATATCTTTTAAAAAATATTTAAGAAATTTCAATTATGTAGATTACTTTGTACAATCGAATAAAAAGATTTATATCATAAAAGTGTCAATGGGATTCGCTATTTTATCGTGATAATTAAACAAATGTTGAATATTATTAAACGAATATCGTTACAATGTTATACCGAAAAAAAATCATGCAAGAACCTACTCTTGATATCACGGCATCCCCCCCCTCTCACCGATAATTCTTATCAGAACAAAATGTTTGCAAAACAGAATTTGGGTAATGCAGAATGCTTAGAAAAGAGGAAAATTTACGATGTGAAATCTGATGTTGTGGAAACACCGCCTCGAGCGATCAATCATCTCTCTCCGGGGAAAATGACATCGACGAGGATACAGTTCTTTAGACGCAACGATTTTTTCTAAAATCCAAATTTGACACGCACTAACAATTCTCTGAATAGTTGATCCGATCGTAGAAGTTGAGTCTAGTTCAATAGACTCGCGAGAAGCATCAAATTGCTATCATCGCGATCACTTTCATGTCGTTTGCGCGATAAAACCGGTTTTGCTCTCTCAAGCCATTTTCATCAAAGACACGGATGATCGACACAAATAAACGAGAGACCCTCTAATTACCCAATCGGAGAGAATCTTCGTTCCCTTATCGTCGCTTGTACATCAAGTCTGAACACAGAAATCGGGTGCCCTAGGCAATTGCTATCTCCGCAACTTCTTGCAAGGTAAACCGGGGTTTTGCTGACTTTTATAATTGGTACCAGACGCTTTTTCATTCACTTGTTCTAAAAGCGGTTACTAAGGAAATATGCTTGCAAAATATGTAAATATATAAAAAGTTCGTACAATATATAAAATACTAAATAAAAAAGTTAATAACATTAAAAAAGTTAATTACTAATATTAATTTAATGTAATAAAAATCAATTATTTAATAAACTTAAATATAAAAAATTAATATATTGAATAAAAAAATTGGTTACATTGTAAAATACTACTATTTATATTTATCAATGGTCATCATGTTGTATTTATTCATGTTGTATTCATGTTGTATTTAAATATATTTCATATAATTTATTATTTATATAAGTTACAAAAATAATAACTGCTTTTTTTACCTATTATACTTATTTTACCTATTATAATCATAAAATTGTGAGCTCATAAAATAAATTTATAAGCACACAATAATTTGTAAGTATATATACCTATCTAAATAAATTAAATTCTACATATACACTATCATTACTTTATATAAACCAGTGAAATTCCAGTTTTCATATAAATAATTTAAACCAGTTGTAGATAACACGATTATCTGGCGAGCGTCGTGCGAATCATCGTTTGCGCGAGAAATATCGCAATATATTTACGTCATTTTCTGATCTTAACAACCGGTATTTCCTTACCCGACCATCTTTTTCCTCGATAATATTCTGTGCAACCTTGAAATCTGTTATAAAAGGCAAAGCTGAAATCTGTCGGATTCAGATTCGCTGAAAAGTTCATCGCGATGAAGCAAGTCCTGGGATTGCTCGTCCTAACGGCGATTTTGGCTGCATGTTCGGCTGACTGCCGACCGGGCTTGCATGGAAATCAAAATTGTTATCAGTGCGAAGGTCTCACAAATCTACAGGTATTATTTTATTTAAAAATATAATTTGAGATTTTTTAAAACTTTTCCTAAAACTTTTCTTCAAAAATTAAAAAATATCTTTCATGTTTATTAAAATCAATTTAAGTAATCATGATTCTGAAGAAATATATAGAATGCAACGAAATATTTCTCCAATTGTAAAATTAATAATTGTTAACTTTCAAAATATTTTTATACAATATAAAATCTATATTTTTTTTTAAATCATGTATTCAATCATATTTTCATATGTATCTAATTACAGATACTCTCACAATTGCCCACGGGAGTGATAGGCATCAGTATTAAGAACTCGACTATCAAGAAGATACCAACGGACGCATTCTTAGTGCATGGCGGTTCTCTGAAAGAACTCAATATCACCGGATGCGGCTTGGAGGAGATCGAGCCTAATGCATTTCGAGGTCTCGACAAACTATGCGTGCTAGGTCTGGTGGACAACAAAATTCGAAAACTGGACTCATTATGGATTCAGGATTTGACGAACCTTAAGGCGCTCATTGTGTGGCGCAATCAAATCACGGAAATTGATGCACGATTATATGATTTGCTACCAAATCTGGAATACTGGGATATCGCGCAAAACGAGATGAGCGCTTGTCTGTCCTCCGAGTTGCTGAAAAAACTGACGAAACTGAAGATGATCTATCTCGCTAACAACCCGTGGTCATATCAATGCCGCCGCTCGATGACTTGGTACCTAGAAAGCAATCAGATCCGTTTCGTCCAGAACTGGGGCGAATTTTATAACGATTTTGTGATTGAAGAATGCCTCGCCCATGAGCCGAACGCCGATGTCAATGATATTGCTTTATATAAATGTGTCGATCGCGACATCAGTTCTACCGAGACGCTGCAACAGTTAAGTGAACATATTCGAGAACTCTCGAGAAAAGTCATCGAATTGGAAACCGAAATCGCCGCCTTGAAGAAAACCGGATATTAAAGCTTGTAATCTTTTCAGAGCTTGTAAGCTTTTCACCTATTTGAAATTGCGTTAATGCATAAATGCGTCTTATATGATTTTGCTGTGAAATATGATATCAACATATAATAATTCAATACTTTTTAAATCAAGATTAAATACCGTGATCATTGCCCGATTGAAATTGAAGCTGAAGTAAAATAACAGCTCAAATTTACAGTGAGCTTTGATAAATCGATAACACCACTCATTCCAAATGCGATGTGAGTGCGACTTTGAAACTATATGACTTTTCAACAAAATACAAATGATATGATTGAATGTAAACTGTAGAAAAACTTTCAAAATTGAATGTATATCAAATAAACGTTGAAATTAATGCTTCTAAATTCTCATGTGTAAGAGGCAATCGGTGATGCGATTATTCATGCTTGAAACGATTGAAATATTATACAGCGATACACTGTGTAATAAGAATGCCTACTTTGATATTCAGTCGCATCGTATCATTTATATAAACGTATGTCGAATTTCAAGCAAGTTTTTCTGAAAGCTGGAAATTTCTCTCGGTACAAAATGCTTTTTTTTTATATCTGGCTATGCTATCTGAAAGCATAGTTTTACAATAAATCTTGCATGTGTCTATAAATCTCGTTTTACTTTTTTCCCGATCAAAGCGAACAGATTTACAAAAATCACTATACGCACTTTCGATTCCCAAGGCATTTGTAGATCACAGTAGTATGTCGA
This sequence comes from Tetramorium alpestre, assembly GCA_021460005.1. Classification (NCBI taxonomy): domain Eukaryota; kingdom Metazoa; phylum Arthropoda; class Insecta; order Hymenoptera; family Formicidae; genus Tetramorium; species Tetramorium alpestre. The sequence goes on along the minus strand of JAJVSH010000067.1, from coordinate 117,466 downwards.
GTTTGCGAGCGTATTAAATCATCTTGCATCGGCGGGAACTTTAGTTCTCTCCGCAACGAGACAAGAACGTTTCAGTCCAACTGCCATTTATCAGTGTCGATCAAAAAATGCGTATCGCGCTCATACATATAGTAAATCGCACCCGTACTTGCATTTATAAGAGATTTTTAGGGTGATTTCCGCGATCATTAATAATGCCAAAGTAAGGTGAGGGGAGGGAAGGAACGAAAAGAGCGTTGGCCGAACAGAAGAAGGTATGTACTGGCCCGTAGCCAGTAATCGTAAAATACACATTGTTCTAATGCGTCTATTGCTTATATACCATGCTAAAAAACATACAGAAAATATTTTGATGCGAGATTTGTTACAAATATATAGATTGCCTTCAATACATTTGTTACAGCTTTAATGAGATCTACGACGCAATGAAATAAATTCTACGATCTGATGAAAATTACTAAAATTAAAATAAGCGGAAGATTCTGTTAAAAGATTCAATTCAAATATTATAAATTGATAGTTTAAAATTATTTCAAAAAACATCTAAAAAAGATCAAATCATATGAAGATAAGACTTTACTTTTTAAGTTGTAATAAAATAACTATGCTCAAAAAATTGATTTTTCACTATACAAGTGGTATATGTCAAAATCATAATATACATTAGAATCAGGTATCAAATAATATCTCATAGAACAGTAAATAAGTTTATAAATAGATTATTTCGCTTCGTTGATGCTTAATAATGGATAACAGCGTGAAAACAAAATAAAGTTTCTTAAATATTACGAGACAAAAATTTCGCTTACACCGCTTTTAGATTGTTTTATCGTAGAATGGAAAAAAAAATTGCTGTTATATATCTTCTGCTGCTATACGTTCTAGAATAAAACGGCTAATGTGAATTTTCTTAGGCCGGTGATGAGATAAATCGGTTCATTCAGTCGTTTTATCGTGTAATCTATGACGGATTTCATGGTGATCGACGCGATTCGTAAAGTCGATGCGGTAGAAACACACACACACACGTACGCACAGTAGCCATGTGGAAAGGACATTGTTCCACCTACTGTGCGCGAGGAAACTACCGGTTCTCCGTGATTTATGGAGAGGGTGCCCGCTGCTCGTGCTGCCGCACCGCGTCCTCCGGGGCCCTTCTCCTCATCTTCGTCTTCGAACTCTGTCCTCGTCGCAGTTTCACCGTGAAGCATTCCCCGTATGCAGGGATTGCTCCAGTTCCCACGTGGCGAAAACTATGCTCCTTCTCTATATCTCCGATTCTCTCTCTCTCTCTCTACCTTCCTCTTTCTCGCTCTCTCTCTCTCTCTCTCTCTCTCTCTCTCTCTCTCTCTCTCTCTCGTTGTCTGTTTGCTTCTCCGACAGCGTTCGCCCGCCCGCCGATGCGAGTCATACCGCACGCTACGTGCGGTTATCTATGCGCCGCCGCTGCACATGCATGCCCTACTACGCACGTCGGTACCTACCGATGCTGCACGCGGTGCATTAACATCGCCGGCTGCAACCCGGAAATCCGAACGTAACAGGGGCTCGATGAAGCCCCGCGTACTGTTGTACCGCGTACCGCCCGTTGATCTCGGCGAAAGCTCGGCGATGCAAGACGCCGTCAGATCTCCGAGATCTTCTCGAAATTAACAAGGCCGACACAACGATAGTTACACAAGTCGCACCGCGTTCATATGTAACATGAAGGGTCGCGGTATTAAAAAATGACGAAAATAAGATGTATATCTTCTCTCCGAGTATCTCCATAGCAAATCTCCTCACGCTACATCGTACAACTGTCCTCTTGTCGTTCCAATACACCCTAATGCCAAACAAGGACTTTTCAGACTTTACTCCGTCTGCGATGCAGCTATCGGCAGGACCGTCAAATCATCATGTACGGACGAGAAAATCAAAAGTAAAAATCAAGAGAATCCGGAGAATATGTCCTCGATACACCATGGTTCACCTGAGCCAGTACAACGCGCTATTGTTCGACGAATAGAAAAAAAAGGGGAGAGGTGGGTGACTATGCCTAAGATGAAAGCACCGAGGCGAGCCTCGCGGCCTGCTGGAGTCCCGCCAAATAATATACCAGTGCCCTATCCACGCTCTGCCACACAACTACCTCTCTCTCTCGCTCCTTCTGACGAGGCAGCAGCCGTGTTACTATCGGCTATACGAAGCCCGCTGGCCCGCCGGAGTACTTTTATATTTATTACGAGAATATGAGAGAAAATGCGGGTAAGGGAGAGATTGCCAACCGACAGAAATGAAGGAGATAGAAAGAGAGAGAAAGACGAATGACCGTCGTTCGTTACGTGGCGCATAGTCGAGAAGGAGAGCCGGATGATTCTAGCCTATATTTCGGCTTTTGTCATACCGCGAAATGGTAAGCCTCTTCATCGTCATTCTTCCCGCGAGGAAGGCTCACACCGATCTTTTCCATGTTGCCGTCCCCCGGATACCGTCGACGTACTTGCATTCCCATCTGTAACTGTCACCGACCGAGTGTCTACCCGGGAGAAAGCGGTGCGAACGACTTACGAGTTAACGTCGAAATCGTTACGCCGGATCTATATCCGGCCGGATTTATATTTGGCAAGGAAGGTATTTCTATATCTTCTTAGCAACGTTTACCCTAATTATTGATAAAACGCGCGAAATAACAGTAACAAATTATGTAAACTGTTCTATAGCGATCGTATTAACTTGTCACTATTATTATCGCACACGATTTTCATTTACATAAAGAATTGATAATTTCACTAATAAAATATCCGAGTTGGTATCCGAGTATAGCTCTGGACTTTTTAAAATGAGAAAAAAATAAGAGATAAAAGTGAAACAAAATAAATCCTATTATCAAGTTTCTAAAAGAGTAGGCGTAATAGGTACATGACCGCGTAATGAATTGACGGCGGTTAATTTACAAATTTGTGGCCTTCTACAATTTTTGTCACAAATGTTTTCCCATGTCAATTTGACAAACGATTTATCTTCTCTACTATTTTTCTACATTATTACTACCACACAATAAATAAATCCCACGCTAATTATGATATGTAATAATAATGTAACTTGTATGTACATACAAACGGATATACGTATAACATCAATGATTAACGACAGTTTCTTAGAAGAGAATAAACAAAAGACGCTATTAAATCACGTGAACGGGCTATGGATGAATTTGGGAACGACAATTACGGCTTTTCGCAATTTCTTGTTGTTTTTTTCGCGCTATCCGCTCCCTTTTTCCGCCTTCGTGTAACGAAATGTAAAAAGAAGAGAAAGAGAGAGAGAGAAAGAAAAAAAAGAGCGGGGAAGAAAGTAGTTCGCGGCGTGCACGAGCCGGCTCTCTCGCGTGTAGCCGAGTTAAACCGACGCGGCGGTGATTGATGACGCTTCGGTGTAACGATCGCCTCTGCACCCGCGAACGTGGCGCCGGGTTAGGCTCCACCGGGAGACACGAACAAGAGAGAAAGAGAGCCGGGGTGAAAAGAGAGCGAGGAAGAGTGGAAGGAGGCGAGGCAAGTGAGACAGATGGACGTAGGAACGGACGAAGCCCCTCGTTATCCTCGATTTTACAGGAATTAAAGGGCCGATTACGCGCGACCGCCACACCCGCGATTAAGACGGGGCGCGGATTAAAATCGTGCCGCTTGGTGATTTTACATCCAACCGTACGTCACTCGCGAGAATCACTGACGTGTTTCAGTTAACTTTCAGTTAACGGGATTTTCTGCTAATTCGAGATGATAAACAATTAACATTCATGTCACGTTCAATTATACTAACGATTAATGATTAGTATATTCCATTATCCTTTTTGTTTTTCTGTTATTTGCTTCCATCGCTGAAATAAAAAAAAAGCGAAAGTGAATGACGGAAACTAGAAATTTCGCTTTCAAAACTGATATAAATTTTTTTATCAATTTTAAAATTTTATCGCAATAGTGATGATTCCAAATACAATTGAGTTCGATTTTCTGCGTCAAATCTTAACACATCTTTATAAAATTTATTTTTTATATAATTATCGATCTCTCCAAAAGAACCGCTCTAGAATAAATGCTATGAATATCATTATACATACGTACATAGAATTATATGTACAAATTTTAGGCACAATAGGACAATCTGTACAAAGCATTTCTTTTGTAATTCGTAAAACAGTGGTAAATTTATGGTGAAATTGAAAAATTTATCGCGACAAACGACGAAAGAGAGAAAAGAGAAGAGGGGAGGGGGAGAGAAATGGGCAGAGCGGGCAAGAATTTCGACGGCGAGAAATTTATCGCCCGTTCCACCGAATTCGCCGGAGAAGCCGTCATTCGGGCTGTTAACTGTCCCGCTGATAATGGGAAACGTCTGAAGACAGTCTGGTAGATACGTATATATATATATATATATATATATATAAAGGCAATATATATATATATAAAGGCAAGATAGTGACGGCTTCTCAGGAGAGGACACGACCGGGTCGCCAGTAACTAAAGCCATTAATCGCCCGCCATACTGCCTACCTCGTCCAGTCATCCCTCCTTGGCGGTTCCGCCACCCGTCTGAGCATCCACTTGCAGTATCCCCCATCCCTATCGCTTTCCCCCTCAACCACCTTCTCGTGCTCCATCTCGCATTGAGTAGCAGCCACCGTGGGCCTTGAGCTCGTCAAGTCGCCAGCTTGGAAATTGCTTTCCTCATTTATAACCGGGCCACTGTCCGACCCTTGTTCGCCTTGCCCCCTTTTCTCCGCGAGCCTCGCTCTCCCCTCCCCCACCGTCAACTTCATCCCCGAATGTCCTTCCTTCCGGCTTCGCGCGTCTCTTCGCCTTCGTATATTGCCTTCTTTTTCGCGCGTTCTTATCGGCTATCGACCCCGTATAATCTATGTAAGTAATTCTTCAGCGTCCCTACGTCTCGAGAATCAATCGATTTTTTATTATGTACTTGGCTCAAATCATCGGACGATGGTCGCGCGATAAAGTATTACAAATGGTTTTAATGGAAGAAAAATTATGATCTGTGATGGGAGATCACGGGAAATAAAACGACTGATTTAAAATGCAGATACTTCAATTTAATTATTTAAATACTATATAATTTTCTTTCACACTGCCGTACGATCTAAAATTTCATTTACTGAAAGCAAGTTTTGCAGCTTGATAAGCATAAGTAGATAATAATTTCTTACTAGCGGAGGAAATGTTAATCGCGTCTATTTTGGAGAAAGCGATTCTTTACAGAAATAGACGACTTGTTATGCAAAACGAGCTAAACAACGATCTCGAGTGGAAAACATTTCGGATACCGAAAAGAGGTCAGATGTTCTATAAAAGTTAAAAGACGCGTGTGAGATATTCCAAACTTTTACGCTTCCTCGGTGCTCGACCCAAAAATAAGTTTAACTCCAGATTACACTACGTCCGTGCGCAGTCGCGATTATCCAAAGCCTCGTGTCTACCTAATGGACTTAGGTTAACTTGGTAAACAGGATTAAGATTTCAAGCGGGCCGATATGATCTTTCCTTAAGAACTCAATTACACCGTCTAAGGGGCAGACACAAGCGGGAGAAAGCTCACATGCGACGCGACACAGGCAACCAGATTACAGAACGTTACGTTAGACGGCGGATTAAACGTGGGCGCGCACTACGCTACAATCAGCCGCATCAAAATTACAGAAGATCTACGGCCGATCCCGATAAAAGCGCCGTCTCCTCTGCGTCGCCCTCTTTCACTACCTCTCAGTACGCCTCATTTGCATCACTCCATTTGCATCGGGCATCGTGAGGTTCGCGAGTAAACATCCGCATCAAAGTCCCACGATCCCTTTCCCTAAATTCTATCGTATTCAGAATATCATTTTCGAACAGTCGATTGTCGGTCAAAGAGTATTAGATCGCACTTAAAATGTCTGATTTGCAAAACTCGTGCAAAATGCTTTTCTAAAATAAGAAAATTGAGATATTTTATTTTTCTGCATGAAAATTCTATTGATAAAAAATTGTAAAAATACTAAACAAATAGAATCAATAGTAAATGTAGTGTATGTATATAGTATTAAGGTATTATTAATAATTCTTGAAAAATGCTCCATAAAAAAGTTTCTCTTCATAAATATGTTATTCAAACCTAAAGCACGAAGCTGTACGCATGAGTCAGAGGCAAACGGAAGAACGAAGGAGGAAATCTCGCTGAAGAACGCATTCTCGGCATCGCGTTACGTGTCTCGACCTCGAACAGAGAGCGGAACGAAGGCGGATGCTGACAGAGAGACCCGTGGCGAAGAGCACCGAGAGCGGGCGAGTAAAAAGGATCGGGCGGCGAGTTGCGGGCAATTATGCGCGCTCTCGGTATCCGCAATTACGCGGTAACGGCGCGCAGAAATCGGCGATTTCAGCGAGGCAAGGTTCCTAGCCGATTGCAAAGAGGACGATCCCCACGAGGGATCATCCGCGAGGCGCGAAAGAAAAACTGGTTTTTACTCGAATAGCGCCATTCGAACGGCAGATAAAGCACAAAATCGAATAATCCAAGCGACAAATCGATCCCAATAAAACTTATTTCCGCGCACGTAAAATTAATTTATTTACATCACGTCTAAAGTATCAGAATATTTTATAATAATGATAATTTTAAAATTTGTGAGAAAATAGAATCAGCTTCGATTACGAGTTAAACTTTTATAAAGCAAATTATAAAGTAAGTTATTATAGATATAGATATGTTTTTAATATATTTCTTAAAAATATGGTATATATATATATATATATATATATATGACATAAAGCAAAAGAGTAGAAAACATGCAATAGGGTTGACTGCGAAATCGACGTGGTTCGATTATTGGCCTGAATTGCGCGATCCAGGAAGTGGATGAAGAACGACATATAAGCGACGAAGTAGCACGAGTTGACAGGAGCGCGCACACATCGTCGGGAAGGAAGTCAAATCAGCCTTGAAAGAAGAGGACTGACGCCAAGGAAGATACAATCTACGTTCTCTTTGAAAATTGACGATTCAAGAGACGCAACTTGCAAAGAGGAAAGAGTAAAGAGGATGGAGAAAGGGAGGGATGAGAAAGAAAGATTGACCGGGTAGCGTCTGTCGGACGATCAAAGGGAGAGGGTTGGTAGCCGAAGCAGGTTGCTATTTATGCCGCTCGCAAATCGAAGGCGCGAATCGAAACTGCTTCAGTGCGTCGTCGTCGATCGAGCGTAGACGAAGATCGACGCTTTTCGCTTTCGAAAGGAGAGGAACGAATCGAACGAGTAACTAGCGACGATCGTTGGCTGTGAGAGCGCGAAGTCAAGCGAAGGTAGACAAAGGATCGCCGAGTCGCACGGTTAGGCTGCGGAGGGTGGGCTGCGAGGAAAAGAGAGTAGGGTTGGTAGAGAGGAAGAACGAAGTCGAACAAGATACTATCGACACCTCTCGGAAATCGACGTGCCGCGGCATGGAACGAAGGCGCAAAGAGGATGAGGACGAGGGATGAGCGGGCTAAAAGAGAAAGACAAATTGACAGAACGAGCGGCCGGCTCGAGCGAAATAGAAGAGAAAGAAGGACGAGGGAGGCTGCTATTTACGCTTCGCAGAAGTCGCCGACTAAGAGGGCTCGTCCTCTCCAAGCGAACGAAGAACTGCGAAGAGGACAGAGAAAAGACGAAGATACTGAAGGGAGGAAAAATCGAACTAACCGCGTATCACACGGCGAGAGCGAAATCAATCGGAAGGAAATGCTCATTAGAATATGATATAAAGTAGACATAAAACATAGTGGAGCTTAAGTAATCTACAAATAGATCTCATCAAAGATACGAGATTGTGACAAGATTGTCTGAGAAGAAAGAAAAATGAAAAATTGAATAATATAAATCGTTCAAACGTTTTTCAATAACATTTGCGATAACGTAAATTGCCAATGATCAAAAAATTATTTAATTTAAATTAGTATTTTACCTCGTAAAAGGAGAGTTTGTAAAGTTGACACTTCAAAATGCGAATTAATATGGCATTTGATTATTCATAATTTGTCCATAAATAATTACAAAAAATAAAACACTCAAAAGATGATGATAAAATTTTTTGTTAATTTTTTTGCAAGGTGAACAAAATATGATTATTTATGGACAAATATGGACAAATTGTGATCAATCAAATGCTGTATCAATTTTGTAAAAATTTGCATTTCGAGACGCCAACTTCACAGATCTTGTAATAGAATTTGATTGTCAAACCATTTAAAAAAATAATAAAAATAGAAAAGTAAAATATTGAAGAGTTTATAGTTGAACTACTTTGAAGTAGATAGAATATATAAACAAACACAGACATTGACAAAAACCAGAAGTATAAAGATAGGCGAAGTTACGTACGAGAATTTGAGACGCGAGCGCTTGATTAAACGAGGGAACGGCGTGTGATAAACGAGCTAGCGGGGCAGCCGGGCAGACAGATAGAAGGAAAGAGTGAGAGATAGAAAGAGACACATCGACGGAACCGCACTTCGTGAAAAGCGACTGAGTCTGGTTGAAGACTATGAGAAGTAGAAGTAGAAGATGAAGAGTAGGGCGTCCGTGGAGAAAGGGAGACAGGAACGAGAGGCTGCTATCTACGAGAACGCATACGTACATACTACATCGCACGCCTCCAAGGCATAGATTGCAGCTTACGAGGAAAGAGCGCGGGAAATGATGAAGAGTAGATGTAGAGAGAACAGGAAAAGAAAAGGGAAGAGAGAGAAGATGCGCGCAAGAGGGAAGAAAAAGGGAAGAAAAAGAGATTAAGCGGGGCGATGGGGAAAGAAAGAGATTCCAGCCCGATAGTACACACCATGGCGAGCCCCCTTCTTTCCTCGCCCCGCTTCCCTTTCACCATCATGGCGCATACATACACATACACACACACACACACGTTTCTTCGGAATGAACCAGATTATTGGCTGAACCCTGACCGTGGAATTACGTATTCGGTAAAAAGTTCCTTCTCGCAAGGAGAGCCGGACGGAGAAAGCACGAGAGATAGAGATAGAGACGAAGGATGCGTGCACGCCGGTTTGTCCCGCCGAAGCCCCTCGCCTCTGTCCCCTCTCACACCCTTCGCGCGCCCCTCTTTCCCTCGACATGTGCTCGCGAAGATTCCTGGTGGATACATGTAAGTGTGCGTGAATGTGGGTGAGCGTCTTGAGAGCTAAGGTGAAACCCGTAGCCGGGGTTGTTGAGGTAGGGAGGATCCGGGTCACAGATCAGCGGGCCCCGCGTGAGCCAGTGCCGGGGAAGTCGCTGCGGCGCGGCGGCTGCGGAGGGGGCTCTGGGTCTCATCGAGAGCGCGTATCGCGAGCAAAACTCGCGCTCGGTGTACTCGACTATCTGCCTGCCTGTTTGTCTTCCTTCCTTCGTTCGTTCGTTCTCTTCCTTTCTCCGTTCGCCCCTCTCCGTCGCTCTTTCGCGCGCGCATCGGACCATCTCGAGTCCTCCTTTCCTTCCCTAGAGCATTTCTGTCCTCCTCCGCCTTTTCCTTCGCTCCTACTATCCTTCGCCTATCGTGCGTGTCCATCCTCTTCCGTTGTTCACGCGCTATGCTTTCTACCACATTCCACTCCCTCTTCTCTTCTAACCTTTCTCCCTCCTTTTCTCAATTCTTTCTCTCTACTTTCCTCTCATCCTCCCGCTCGTTCCTCTCGCTAGTTCGTTCTTTGCTCGTTCCTCAGTCGCTTGCTACCTACCTATCTACTACCTAGTACTCGGTACCGGGTACTCGGTACTCGGTACCCGGTACCCAGTATATAGCCCGACCACCACGATCGGCGAACACATCGCAGCAGAGCGACGCCACCCTGAGGCCACCGCGTTCGTTCCCTTCGTTCTTGTTCGCCTTCTCCTTCTCCTGCAGGCCAGCTGGGGGATCCTTCGTCTCTTCGTCTCGGTTTCTAGAAGAAATGCATGTGGGGGCCAAGACACACCGCGAACTCACGCACTCTATCTTCTCCCTTTCTTTTTCCACCTCTTTTTATTCTCGCTTCTCTTCTTCACATCTTCTTCTTCTTCTTCTTCTTCTTCGTCTTCCTGTTATCGTCTCCTCGTAGTCTCGTTACGAGAATCCTTCTCCTCGCATCTGTCTATCCGTCTTCTCTTCGAAGAGCAGGTCTGTAAATGGACGTGCCTCTTTGTCCGAATGACGTGATGATGATCCTTCGTGCTCTTGTCGGAATTATTCAGGGTTACCGTGGGTGATGCCGACACCTTCGGCTGCCGATGGAATCTTGATGTACGTCGAAATCGCGTGTCATTATTTGTACTCGTAACTTATTCTCATTAAATTTTTATCTTATCTATATTTTTTATAGTAATTAAGATTGGATTATAAATATCACTCTAGATTGATTATAAATATTTAAAAAAAAGATCTAATTTATCTTTCTTTAATCTTTCAAAATTAAATTGCATTACCATTATCAATTCTATTACAATTTTAATTTTGGATGACAAAGATTCATGAAAAAATATAAGTTGCTCAGTGAAAAATATAAGTTTACAAGTATTTTACAATTGTCGCTTATTGCCCATCGATTTCGTATTGGAATTGCGTAACTCCACTTGCGAAATGCGCGATCGCAAACTAGATCAGATACATATTACCACAGTATCCGTTTTCCCACGGATTGGCCGGATAGTAGTCGACTGTAACAGGAACGGCTCCACGAAGATTTTTGATCGAGACGTGGTATGCGCGGCGCGTTAATTGGATTGCTATATTAAAAGCCGCACACGCAAATACGCACGCATATTAATTTCTACGGTGCGCGCGCGCACGAGCCAGTGCGAACGTTCGTTCTAACGTTCGCTGCATCGGCTTCGCTCCGGCTGGAAATGCGAGCGGACCCCTGACCTTTCGCGATATACCCGTTACGCCGTGCCTCCACTACGCATTGCGCTCCTTTTTATTGCTGATCGGCGAGCGGTAATAACGTAAATTCAGTGCCCCGCGCGTAGGAGCTCCCCCGACAAGCGAATCCGCTTAAAAGCCGGGCACGACTAGAACTCGCGGTTTGGATTCCATCGGGACTCCGGCGTGCCAATAACGGGAAATCTTCTATGAATTATCTTAGGAATGCTCACGACATTATTTGTCCCAATGAATAGGATATGTAGGCTGTACCTTCCTGCATCAAACACGCTTTCTTTTAACAATTTCCTGAATGCTTTATTGTTAAATTAATTATCACGTGAAAGTGATTTTCAAAGTCCTGTTGCCATTATACATGTTTTAAAGTTTGTGTGTGTATGTATGTGTGTGCGGACACGCAATAAATATAACAAATAATTATCTCTTATCAAATCATAATGTCCATATAAGTTTGTTAAGAAAGCTTTTAATTAAACTTATAAAAATATTAGCGACATACTAGGCAAAACCTGTTTTGTGTAATGGCTTTATACAACTTTTTATTTTCATATGTAATTTTCATGCAACATTTTAAATAATTATATCTGAGAATTTTTGAATATAATTTTCATATATACATATATTACTAAATTTTATGAGTAACATGTATACTTATCTAGCATTATCTTTATCTGTTCTCACGCGCGTGTTCGAAAAGTGATACGATATAAATGTTAACTTTGTGTTAAAAGCTTTCTCATAAATTTCCGAAAGAAATGTCAGTCTCGACATTATCTCACATAACAGAGATCACCGCAGATAGAAAAGATTCTAGTTGCGCAGATGCACCTTGACACGGTCCACTGACTATAAAAGATGATTAACTGATATCAGTTTAATTACAGATAAATAAGAAGAAATAATCAAAATGCTGATGATTGAATAGCGTCGATAAATATATATCAGATCTTGTTCATGTGAGGAGCAGAAATGCACCGATAAATATTTAAATAAAACATATTCGCGCGGATCAAGCTTCCGCATCGCGCGACTCGATTCGTACCTTTGCGCATCACGATTGGCGGAATGCCGGAACTCTTTGATGCAATATCTTCGCATCTGCAATGTGAAAAGGACAGATGAACCATTCAGTGTATATCGATGCGATAAGAGCGCCTCGAGTTGTTTGATAATGTCGAATGGACATGCGATTACATCTACTTCTATCTACTCTTTACTTTAGAAATTACTGATAAAAAAACATCTTTAAATGCATGTCACTTTTCGTTTAAACATTTCAATAATCTGATTGTAGATCAAATTTAAATATAATTACACTAATGGTAAACAGTACATTTTATTCTATCTATTTGCTTTTTTATATTGAATATTCTATTCTACTTGGTCTCACACACATATACACACATATGCACGCGCGCAAGATTTTATTTTAATACTTAATGTTGCTTATTTAAATTTTTTCATTTTTCTCTAAAATTTATTGGTTAGTCAATTTTTCAGTATTACTGTATTTCTGATCCAAAGACATGTAAAACTGTACTTTTACCGTATGTTGACATTAAAACAATTCTTTCCCAATAAATAATTGTGTGTTTTACTAGACATATGAATTTTAAAAATATAGTACATTTAAACGTTAATTTTAGAGTTAGATATTTAATATATACCTATGTGTTGTGATATCGAATATATGCTTACTCCAAGTACATATATGCTTGTCCAAAAGATTTTTTTCGTGTTGTCGAAAAGTTCAATACATCTAGTGTAAATACGCCGCTTCTGTTTGAAAGAAGAAAGGCACACTATTATGAAAAATCCAACAAAATTGTGGGGAACATGGACCGTCAATCACGGTCCCGTAGTTTTTTCTCCGAGATATTTTTACAACGCCAAGCCGATATTTTCACTACGAACTTTTAACGAATAATTAGAGACGCGCTTTTATGAACGCGGGCATATACATAAGCATGTTAACGTTATTACAATAGCATTGAAGTATTTATAATTTCCGCATCGATATTCCAATACTCTCCGTTTGATACTATCTACCGATTAGTGTCTATCGATTCTTAATTATATGTATTTAATTATATAATTTCTTAGTATAGGTATATTTATATATACATATAGATTAATTATTGTATATCGTAAAAAGATATTTTATATTTTGTTTGTAATAAATATTAATATTTCTGAAATTAGTAGAAACTAACATCTATTCCAATTTTTTAAAGTTTGTAATTTATTAACAGTTCCTTAATTCAATATTACTCAAATGCTTTATCAATTTTTATTAAAAACTATGATATCCGTGATATCAATATTTAATACTATTGATAGTTTTTAATAGAAAGTATAATATAATATTGTCACTTTTTTAAATACACATATTGTCTTATATTTTGTCTCGACAATTCTACGCTTATGTTGCCCTGAATATATCACGTACAGGAGCGATACAACACCGTGGCGTTATAGTCGGCGAATCAACACGAAAAAGTCGATAGTTATAGGCATACGAGATCATCGAGCGCGGGGATCTCGACACGCCCGGAGTTCATGCTCCGGCCGACGGGGTCATTGGGCAGCCTACTCGACAACAAATCATTGCTAATGATCTACCCGTACCTTTGCAGTTACCGTGCCTTATACCGATCTGAGGCATCCCTCACTGGACCTTAGCTCTCCTTCTCTTCCCTCCCTTTTTCTTCTACCGTACTCGTCCACAATCATTATGGAACGAAGTATGACATGCCCATAAAATGTAGAAGAAAAGCTAAAACCAACATAATTCCGAGAGAGAATAGGAATATGTTGTACATTTCGTTCCATACAGTATTATAATATTTCGTAATAATATTTGTAAAAATACAATATAAATTGTACAGTTTCGGAAATAAACAATTAAAAGCAAAATAGAAAAATTAATTATTTTCTCTCTCGTTTAAAAAATTCATTACCCTAAGTTTAGAAATGCACATAATAATAATCAAATTGCACCTTATTTCAAACCATTTTTATAGAGAGAAAAAAAGATTCTATAATCTATAATTAATAGGGTTCTCTTATTATTGCGTGAAAAGATTATCCTTTTATGACGCACGTCCTTTCTGGCATAATCAATTCGATCGAATAATAGCGGAATTCACATGATTTTGGCGAACAGGGACCAAAACACGGTTAATACCTCGTCAGAAGATCTCAAATCTGTCACTCGCTTGTAAATTGTCGCGGACCGCTTAATTAAATACGAAATAATAATAGCGCGCACGCGGCGATGGCGCGAGGGTGGATACGAGGCAACAATTATGAGCGGTGGATAACCTCGGCTATAGTCCTGGAGGCAGCGAATGAGAATTACGAATTATTACCTATCTATTTACTGTCATTTCATCATCGCGCGAAAATGAAGGCGGAAACAATGCGAACGACGACGACGAGTACAAGAAATTGACTGCCTTAGTGCACAAATATGAACCTTCGTATGCGAGCGTATCCTGGAGGTCAACCCAGGTCAAAAGAGTACTCTCCGCGGCAATATATATCGACGTCGCGATGCCCCGCGGTCCAGTCCGTCGGGAAACCGTCTCGTTCTTAGAGAAACAGATCACGGGCGTCGATCAGCGTCGTAGGGACTTGCTATTCGGATTCGATCTTACGTAGAGAGACGTAAGCATAGATCTGCTCGTTTCAGCTCCAGCGACGTAAAATATATCTTACTTTCCGTAGGTCCAAGTACAAATACCAGTACTTGGAGCAGAATGTACTAAAATGCAGATATAGTTGCTTTAAGTATATAATTTCGAGATATATAAAGTTGTAAATGATACCGTATCATTAAGCATGAAGTAGCAGTGTTACATGAGTTAAGTGCGCCAGCTAGAGGGAAGCAAGCTTATAGAATAATGTCGTAACATGCGAGATACTGCCTACACGCTTGTACACAAATTGCTCATTTGAAACACGGATAAGCGGGATAAGTATCTCAGAATATACCCAATGTATCTAGATTCAAGGAAGATATTTATATCTAAGTACTTTCCATCATCGATACTAGAATAGTACTTATTCACATTTTCTTCGTTTAAATAGATATTCAGAATTATTAAAAGAACTATTAAAAGAATAAGTAAGAAATGAATGAAAAGTATAAATAAATAGATCTAATAAATTGCTCTAACGCATAATGTGAAGAATACAGAAAAATTTGACGTTTAAAGGTCAAATTAATTTGTGCCATTTTCTTTATTGCAGAAAATATCCTATGCTTTGAGATAAATGGATCATAAATGAAGACTTTTTTTCTTTTCATAATTATTTTATAATCTTAAAATTTGGTAGCACTTATTTCGATTTTGCATAATAATGTCAAGGACTTAAATGACAGCCAAAAGAGAGCAAATGAGCACTGTCTCGTGAGATCAAAAAGAGAAGATGAAAAACACTATTTCAGCAAAAAACGCGTCCAGACATAGTAAGTGATGCTGTTTAGCGGCCGAGCGGCCGCGCTAATCGGGCATTCCGCATCGCGCTCGTCGATCCGAGATATCGGCAGCGGTCGGACGAGGTTACGGCGGGTCACGGCGACGTTCGTCGGAGCGATTCCACCTACGCGCCGTTCGCTCTCGCGTTCGCTAGCCAGGAAAGCGAGAAGGGGAACGAAATCGAAAAATGTCCGCGGGCACCGTTAGTCGTGCGCGAGAAGCGTGCCCGCGGTCACGCGTGCGTACGCGCTTACGTGTAGAGCAGATGTGGGTGCAGCATCGGCAATATACTCGCTCGCGGCCCGAGCGTGTAATGTCCTTTGTGCTGCGCGCGGTAATGGTGTTCTCCACCTTCGCCAATCCACGTTAATAACAATCGCGATATTCGCGCAGAGACAATCGAGGCCGATATGCGACCGATCGTGCAGCGATCGGGCCCCTGCTTTTTGTCGCCGAGCGATTGTAATCAGCCTAGCGATTGCGACAGACGACTGATTTACAAACTAGACTGTGAATTAATATAGAAATATCTTTTATCTTGTACAACGTAGAGATAGGAAATATATGTATATGCACGGTATATCGATACATATACGAGCTATTCGGCGATATTTATGAAAAATGATAAAAGGAAATGAGAAAGGAAATGCAGGCTTGTGATAATATTTTAATATCCGAAGGAGAACCACGATAAGCGGATTCACGCGTCGCGGCGCGCAATGCCAGCCTCGCGCGGAATTATTTCCTTATCCAAGCACACGCACGTGCGTCTGCGCTCGCGGAAAGAGTAGTCGGAACTCGGAGTGAAGGGTATAGAAGGGACAGAGAGTAGAGAGGTGGAGGGCCCGTGGGGGGACGCAGTGGGCGGTTCGGCGTGCGTGCGTGATCGTGATCAGGATCGTGAGGTAAGATAGCGAGGTCGCCATCATAAGGCTCTCGTGTACTATACGGGGTGATCCAAATCTCACGGTCGGGCTCGGAATCGTTCGGCGAAATCCCGCGCGGGAGAACGTGCCGCCGTATTTTTTCAGGCGCGCTTTACCGTAGCGCAGTCTGCGCCGCGAAATTATCGATCTTCAACGACCGCGCGTCGATCTCGCGCTCCCTCGCCTCGCTCTCGTCGAGCGGATAAATTCAAACGCCGTGAGCACGAACAGCACGGCTCGCAATTGGTTATCATCCAATATTCGCTCATTTTCCTAACGATAATGCAATTCCAGACGTCCGACTAACTGATGATACCTTTTTAGCACGGAATTTTGGGACGCAGCCATCATAAAAATTATTGAGGTGCTTGTTTCAAGAAAATGCTAATACATTTTTTTACTACAAATTGAAATTAATTAATACAATTAAAACATTTGGTTAGTTATATGTAATAGAATAGCGATATACGTTTAAAAAAAAACTGTTGCTGTTAATTACGCTATATAAGAACACCTGACTTTTACATGTTATTTTCGTAATTTGATTGTAATAACAAAAATGAATACGCGAGGAAATTATATTGCTGGAAAGCATTCTTGGCAGACAAATAAGAAATGAGAATGATCTAATTTATCTTCTGTCTCAAAATAATTTATTAGGTTTTATTTGCTTTTTTTAATGTGGGTTGGGTACTAATTGAAACGAAGTTATCACAGCTTGAAACCTGGTACCGCTAAGGTCAATCTGTTTGGTACGTTGCTCCGCGTTGCGAATCCTTCTCGTCCGATTCTTTCGCGTCCGAGACTCGAAACAGTGGGCACAACACGAAAATTTGCAACGGTACTCCGTGTAGCCATCCGGCATTGTTTACGCTCGCGTAAATTACGACGGTCAGCATAAATTATCACGGTAATACATGACAAATTGGCTGGAGATAATACTGAATACGGAGGGCACTTTCGAGTAGGTCATCAGCGATACCGCGGTGATATCCCGCGCTCTCGAAACCCGTCTGTCAGTCTCCGCGGCGTTTAATATCGTCGGCGTCCACTTTTACGCGGCCATTCGGCGCCGATTTATAACTTCGAACCGGCACGGCGCAACCGCGGAGAGTAGAGAATTGGACGTCGCGTTAACGGATTCCGGTTATCCTTGATGCCGTGAGTCGCCGCTGAAATGTCTTCGGAGATCGTTTCGCGGGGAGTAAAGATCGCGGGTGAGGTCGGGTCGAGAGCGGTAGGCAATAGATGAAGAGTAAGGTGGAAGGAAGATGAGATTAAGAGAGATGAGAAAGAAGGAGGTAGAATAGGAGGTGGAGCTGTGCGCGGTGTAGGGAGGTAGACGGGAAAGGAGAAGCGGCGGCAGAAGAGACGAGGGTATTGTTAGGAGGGCGGACGAAGGGCGGGTGGGTTCTGTCACGTTTCGCATTGCACGCACCAGAACTTTGTGCGGAGGTTGCCAGGCAAGAGAGAAGAGGATCCTCTTCCCTCTTCTGCGAGAGAGCTGCCTTTTGCGAGCGAGGAGCTGATCACAAGCGCGATCTCGCCGTCCCTGGACGCCGCGGAGGATCACGACTTTCGACGTGATCCGTCGTGACGACTATATACCCCACCCGCACTCGCGTTCGTGCCGATATTATTATTATATCCTTCGCGAGCCACGTACAGAACGAACATTCCTGCCGCGCGTATCTGATATTGCTTGTCTTTTTTACCGGCTGCCCGCCCGTCCGCCGCGATTCGTCGCTCTTTAATCGGGGAAAACGAAATGATCGAGCCTCGCGATGTATCCGACACAATCCAAGGTGTTGTTGGAAAAACGAAAAGAGTTTTAGGAAGGGAGAGATTATTTCTAGTTTATAAATAGCTTTGTGAATAATTTTAAACGTTTTAACATAAACACTATTTTGGCATAATCAATACTTGAATTTAGTAGTACATTTTTGCTAAATTGTATTCTGTGAACAGAATATATGTTAAGAGACAGAAGAGTTTACTTACAATTAGCTCAACATTGTCAATCATATTTATGAAAAAGAAGAAAAATGAAAGTTTTATTAAAAATAATATTACGTAACAAAAACTTTTAATTATTCTGTGAAATTTTTATGTATATTTTATTATTTATATTTTTTTATTATCCTATTGATTTTTGCGTTTTATGTCACTCATTGAAAATTGAGAGAATTCTATTATCAGAGCCGTTATATACGAATTACGTGTAAACGTAGAAACATGTTGTGAAAAAAAAGACAATAACGGATATATGTTTCGAATTTGTCTTCATTCATTCATCATCTTAGTAAAACGTGCATGTCTGATGGTGTAGTATTCTCTGGCGAAATTGATCAGCAGACTTTTAATGATATATACGTTAGAAAACGAGACGTGGGGAAAAAAAACGTGGTTTCTCGAAATGTAATTTCGGGAAAACGTCAAAGCTTTGCGCGCCATTCTCCTGGAGAGCTTGAAGTTTTAACAAGCTCGGTTCATAGAACCCTCGTATTTCTACTACGAAACGAAGTCGGGTGGAAAGCGGATTCGTGATCTCGGTAATAATTCATGCTCGCCGCTCGATTTTCAGAAAAATGAAAAAAGAGCTGTCCTCTCATCGCTCGCGATTGCCAACGAGAGAGGCAAAGGGGAAGAGGGTTGGTGACCCCGTGGTTTTTTAAACCATAATTTAGATACAGAATCATCGCAAATCTGCATTTGATTATTTTATTAATTTAATCTTATTCTTAACAGAAATCTCAAATTAACTGTTACTGTTTTTAGTTCATCTTTTAGTTAATCTTTTAACACAACTCGGTGATTAAATCTCTAATAAAAATGTTCTACAGCGATAGAGTCTATATTCGAATTATCCACCTGTAAAATTTTCAATTTAGGTTTGACCTAGAATCTTTGCGTTCTCTGTTATTTAAGCGTGAAAACTATCCACTCTGAATTGATCTGACAATCATAAAAGAAAGCACACTAGATCTGCAACGCCTTGTGCATACTCAGGATATACGCGTGGAGCAGAGAGGCGAGAGAAAGGGGTGGAGTCTAGTTTATATCCATAATTCATACTACTCTCTGTTATTCAGTCGCGATCGTGGAGTTGTTATTAAGAGGACACCAATAACGTTACCGATACAGCTTTATTACGGCGCTCGCTTAATGGGCCCCAGTAAGTTGAGCTATCGATTTATAGCCCTGATTTATAGGGATTCAGTCATTTGCAAGCATGCTCTCGTATCGAGGCTCTTCGGGCCGTCAATGCACGCGCGTGTGCGCGAAACGCCAAGAATTATTCGCGATACTCTCGAAGCGTGCAAGGGTTAATCAAGCTCGACCGTTATGCACCTTCAAGATCGATCGTGACGGATGAAGACGTGACGCAAAACGATCGACTTGTGTCCGATAATATGATGGCACTTACTTACGTATCGCCATTATGCAGGTGCAGAAACGCGTCAGGATTTACAATGAGCGAACAATGACACTGCCTCCACAGATCCTCCACTGATAAAACTCTTGCCAACTCTGTAAATATATTAACAACACAAAATTAATTAAAAAATGCTTTCTAATTTTCTTGTTTCTGAACATAAGAAGAACATATATCGTTCTAATATATCTCGAATTATGTACATACATACATACATACATACATAATACAGAATTCATCTCTCTTTAACATCTTTTTCATCTAGTAGTACCGAAAAAAGATCTGTTATATTTTCAAGATGAATAAAATGATTTTCACATATCGTAGAGTTAACGATATAATTCTCCATCACAAATTCCATCTGGAATTATAAATCACGGAGTGGACTATAGGCCGAGAGGTTTTTGCGGACGAGGCAACGACCTTCCGTTAGGAAATCCCCTGGCGGCTACGCCTCTGCTCGGCAAATCGTGAGTCAGCTCTAGTACGGTTCGCGGCTCGATTGCAGCCCGCGCGCAGATCTTCGCTCGATTTTAAATTAGCCGACTTTTAATACGCGTACTGTTGCACGTTCCGTGGATAAGCTTCGTGCACGCCCGCCTTTTCTCCGGCCTCGGCGCGCTTTGCGCGGCGATTCATTTACCCCCTTTTTCGCCGCGGTGTACATGTACTGTTACACGTGTGCTTACACGCTCACAATATACGGCGTGTATAGCACTATACCGCGGCTCGTGCTCATCTATTTACACGTCGATATTTAAAGGATTATTTATCGATCGGCCATCGAACGATCCATAGTACTGATGCGGCGATTGCTAAATCGTCAATCATTAGCGGTTGACTCGCATCGCTCGTTGCATCTTGGTGCGTGACAGCAATAACCTTCAGGAAATCTGTACTCTCATAACAATACTCCATAACATGCGGTCTAGTATACTAAATATTTTTCCACTTTCCTAATGTGTTAAAGAATGCACATTTAGTTTAGTTTTAGATAATTAGCATTTGTAGCTAATAGCGTTTCTTCGTAAACAATAAATTTTTTTTGTTCACTAAAGTCATCTCTAATTCTCTAAAAAGTCGTCTCGATATTTAAAGATGATTGTATGCGTATCATATTTGATAAAGTTATACAATTTATTTAATGTTACAAAATTACGATCAAAGAACGAAGAAACATCCGGTTGAGAGAAAAAAATCCGTCCCGATCGACTTCTGAAAGATTAAACTCATCAACACGCATATAGTCTGTGTTTGGTAATTACGCGAGTCGAGAAACAAGCCGGTTCATTATACGACTGATGAAAAATGCAAAAAAATTTTCCGCGATGGATGAAAGAGAAAAGATATCTACGCGTACAGAGCCGCCCTCCGATATTCTCGCGGGGAACGCGAATACGCGATTACGACAGCGCGGCGCGAAATCTTTCTTGCGATCGCTCGAAGGCACTCTTGCCGCGGTGTGCTCGCACTTCGCGAAATAATAGCTCGCGGGCGGGCTCGTTCTCGTGCTGTATTTGATTGTGGCAAACTTGCGGCCGCAGTTCGCAAAGCACCCGCCGAGGAGCACCGACGCACGAGCTGCATTATGTGCAAAAGTTGGCCGCCCGTGCCGATAATAATCTCGTTGCTCTTTCTGCTCGGCTCTTTCTACTTCGCGCCTTGGACGTAAGATGCGATTCGCCTGTGAATTATGTGCCGAGGCGTGTGGAATTAAAAATGCACGCACTAGTTCGCCTCAATTAATCAGAGTAATTTACGCGCGCAAGAGTCTGGAAGCAATTAGGACGATATCGTGTCATGCGCATCGCGCTTTTTCTGATCTTCTAACGGCAATATGATGCTTTAAATTTTCGTCGAGATAAAATCGCACTATCAAACGCTCGCTTTCAAATTCGGCTCGGCAGCTATTATCTTAGAAAATTCACATGATTAAACATTTCTAAATATGTAATTTGTTTGGTAATTTTTGTACCAATTTTTACAACAATAAAAATATGCGTACACGTATACATTCACTGTTACATAATCTAAACTTTCCTACTCTCATTCATAGGCTTATATAATTTATGTGCGACATCGATCAAAAGGATGAATCGAATGAAGCCTTTCGTCGATTCTCAAGAAGCGGCGATCTCTTGGCGAAAGCAACAAAATTGCACGTCACTGACGCATACATTAACTACGCGCAGGTGCGTGCATCGCACGGCATCACGCATCACCGTCATTGCATCGCGCTGCATCACGGTGTTGCAGAGATCTATGCGAAATGGCTAGAAAGTCAATTCGAAAATGTCGGGAGGAGATTAGCATTATGATGCATGTTTAATTAATGGACATGTAACATAAAATCTTCATTAGAGAAGCGATCGAATCACAGCCATGTTTCTGTGTGATACACTATATTTGATATTGAAACGAAATGTCATAACGCAATAATTCAGTCATTTTCTTTTTGCAGAATCCAGTGCACAAAAAATAAAAAATTCTCAGATAACAACTTTAAATCAAAAAATACTGTAATTGTCCAGTATCTATATCAATCTCTCGATATAATAATAATACCAAATACAGTATGAAAAATACAAGTAAAAAATAGAAAACAAAAGGTAAAATAAAAGAAATTATTAAAATTGAATAAAGATTCTTTTTATAAAACTCGACATTTCTGTATAACTCGAAAAGTTTTGCAAAAATTTGTAATTATTAAATTTCATGTATCTAAACAGTTAGCAGATACGAACTATGTGGATAGGCTTACGTTTTTAGCTTAGACTCACGCATCCCCACGATAGGGAACGCACGGTCCTCGTAGCGTGCACTGTCGACCTATGACACGCACGCTATAAACAATCCTCGAAAGCAGTAAATGGATATGTGCTGTCACGCGGCGCCGAGTTGAAAACTGATCAGTCCTCTCGCGAAACGCTTATTGGATGCATGCCATGCTCCTGTGCCAATCCCACAGAGATGTGAATATTTTTCGCTTCATCGAATAGATTTTCTACGGCACTAATTGGCGCAAGTTAATCATTGACGTGTACATGTGTCGTGAGAACTTTTACGTTTCTATTTACGATATTACGATATTATGTACGATAAATAAATGGCTGAACCAGAGGTGAGGTTCGAAGATAAGAAATCTCGGAGTAAGAGATAAGCGCGAATCAAATGAAATTGACGATTGAAATGTCACGTTCGTGGAATCGTCGGAACTCCACGAACTCGGTACGTCGGAATTAAATGCGAAATTTTAACGGCGTCCGAGTTGCCTTCGCGTCTTAAGCAGCATGATTTCGCATTTATCTAGATTTTATTACGAAAATTCATATTCTCCGAGCTCGCCCTGTGAAGCGAAAATCATATCTGCCTTGACTTAATAGTTTTAAAGGATATAGTCGACATGCAACTTTAAGAAGACTTCCCTCAATTTAATCCTCGCCCGGCGAGTTTTGCAGGCGTCTCCTTACGCTTTCGAGAAGAGCAGCCCAGCGAAGTTTCTTTCGAGAAACGGACATGAAAGGCGTAATGCTATGCCACTTCATGGGATGGTACGTAGTGGTAACTCCCGCTAGCCGGAGGATTCGTAACGAATGCTCTGCAAGTTCGCAATTCCGGATAGGCTCGGAGTTGGTCCCCGCGAGACTATCGACTCCCTTGATATTCCTTGATATTCTAGTTCAGCTAAAATATTCTCAATCTCAAGAACGAAAGTATTTCGTCATTCTATCTCATTGCAACTATTAACTCAACTCTTATTAACTCAACTCATCTCGAAAATTGACTACGCGAAAGTGAGTAATTATGTTCTCACTTATATTTAATGCTAGTTAATAATGTTATGTCTTACAGATGTCTTATTGCATTTCTCACTAATAACGCACGATGATTCGGAATTATTTTTAATTTATGCAACGTGATTCAATAATCGTTTTCAGTTTATGTATCTATTTATCTCAAAAACTATTAGCATCAGATTTAATTTATTTCAAGTAAGAGATTAAGATGTTTTAATCCTTTGGTCCCAATTTCGCCCGCTTTTCCTCTCTTCGCACTAGTCACTTCCCTCGAAGTTCGTCTTTGAGAAACGGACGCGAGAAGAGAAGCGTAATGTTATGCGACTTCGCGAGATAGTTGGCGCACGTGGGGGCGGGTAGTTGCTTTACGGGAGCGAGTTACAAGCGGGATCTTCGTGTAAGCTGTAAGATGATACTCTCTCCCTAGTAGGATGGGCCTGAGACGAAGGTCGTACGAGGAGAAGGCAGCCAGCACGGCGAAACTTTTGTTATTAAGACCCTCTTAAGAAGAGCAGAGAGAAAGAGCAAAGGAAAGAGAAGGAAGAAGTCAAATACTTGGTACGGATACGATCGCATGTATTAGAAAACGAAGCCGTCGGATTTTGTTGCAACTCGCCGCTCCTATATATTATGTTAGTCGAGTAGTCCGCCTTTCAGAAACGTGATGCGATGACATACGCATGATTAAAACAGAAGTAGAGGGAATAGTAAATGGTACTGAGATAAAGGTTTTTTTTTTATTCTAATGGTTACCATAAGATTTATAATTTAGTAAAAATATTAATTGAAATTATTTAAATTCGTATAAAAAAAGCAGCAAGAATGAAAGCAGAAAGAATGCAATTCACGAGCGCACAATTATCGTGATAGGAAAATCTTTTCATTTTTTTAACTTTTCTGATCAACAGAAAATACGATCAATATTCAAATGTCGATTGTATATGATTATGCGTAACGCATTATCGTGTAATTATTACGACGGGCATTGCGTGTTTCCCGTGCCACTACAAAACTCGTCGTGTCCGCGACGAATCGGCGAGAAAATTACGACGCGGATGGCCGCGGAAATCGGCGAGACCGAAAGGAAATTAATAGTTCGTCCCGGATGCCGTGCTCCTGCCGTGGGATGCGCCGCAAACGTTGACGTTACCGTTTCCCGTTGCTCTTCCTCGCAGAGGAATTGAATCTCGACATTCGTGCACGCTTCTTTCCGATGACGCATATTATCAAATTTAACAGAATACATATAACTAGATTCGTAAGCAAACGATTTTACTGTTGTTCACATAAAAATCAAAAAATATCAAGATTATGCAACAATAAAAGTTTAACAAACTCTTTGGAAGAGTCTCTAGTTGTCTCTATTCCACGTATTCATTATAGTCTACATATTCATTTCACATTTAGCACTAAATAAAAAATATTGTACAAAAATTAATTAATTCGTCAAGTCATACTTTCAAGTATCTAGCTTGAGAGATATTTTACAGAGTTTCATGTTATTAATTCAGTTTTATAAATATGCAGACGTACGTACAACATATCTTTTTACGTTTTGTTAATTCATTTTTGCACTGTCATTCTGAACATATCTGATTTTTCGAGTAAGACATATTGTGCAAGATTTATCAACTAATTAAGACTCATTGTCAGAATCAGAAAGTCATGTTTAATATTGAATAGAAGAATATGAATTTGAATTTTACATCAAATTTTCTCGCAAATTTCATGTCTAATGTTTTTGCATATTTTGCTCGACATTCACGAAAATGCATTCCAAAAATGCTTAGAGCTGTTCGCTCATGCACCGCACTCGGAGCGGATGTTGAAGACGATTAGAATCGCGTTCTTCGACGAAGCTAATCGCGAAATTGAAGAGCTGTCAAAGTCGGATCGCTTCCAAAAACCGGTCGCAGAGGGCGTATATCCGCGTCCGCCGCGCGTCGCGTGCGTGCATAC
This sequence comes from Tetramorium alpestre, assembly GCA_021460005.1. Lineage (NCBI taxonomy): Eukaryota > Metazoa > Arthropoda > Insecta > Hymenoptera > Formicidae > Tetramorium > Tetramorium alpestre. Next base: position 91,947 of record JAJVSH010000067.1, on the reverse strand, counting down.
GTGCGTGCGTGCGTGCATGCGTGCATACGTGCGTTGCGTGCGCGCGCGGCCAGTCTGTCCGTCTACCCATCCATCCATCCGACATTTCGTCCGTTCGTTCATTCGTTCGTTCGTTCGTTCGTGCGTGCATGCATGCGTGCGTGCGTGCGTGCGTGCGAAGAGGATTCGGTCGGGATGAGTTCCTAGAAATGGCGTGCGGTATCATCCCGCTCCATCCCGCATGCCGTCAGCTGCGTAGGTGATACAGACACGCACGTCTCACATGCGCGTATCGTCCGCCGGTTCGCACACGCACGCAGATACTTATGTATAGACGCGCGAGCATACGGACATGATTCCACCTCTGCATAGGTCGGGTCCGAAGCGGAGGGCCCGCGAGAAGGGCCACCAGGTACGCTTCGCCATCCGCAACGATGCAGGCAATGCGAACGACAGGAAGGACTCTGGGAACGACTCGGTGGTGATGGTGGTGGACGAAGAGGAGCTTCGAGGAGGTCGAAGAAGCGGGGGAACGGAGCCGCGCGGGGAGCCGGAGGCGGATGGTGAGGGGAGCGACGCGAGAGGGAAGAGTAGAAGGGCAGCAATCTCGCGGTAATCTAATTTCAGCGTGCGGAGGGTTCTAGGAACGCGGCGTGACATTAGCGAACCACCTTCAGCATAGTCCGTTCCTCTCTCTCTCTCTCTCTCTCTTCCCCTCTCACCTCTCAATCTCTCTCTCTCTCGTTCTCTCTCTTCATCTCCATGCTCCTTCCTCTCTTTCTCTTTCCCGCGTTCCACCTACCGCGCCATCTCCACCACCTCCACCATCGGCTCTTACGCCGAGGGAGGCTATCTCCTCGTCTGGTTACCAACGCCGAATAAAGCGGTTCGACGTTTACGCCAACTCGGCCTAACGAGTAATCTCCCTCTGCGCGCATCCCCTGCACCCGGCACTCTCCCCTCGAGATGCCGTACTTCGATACTACGGAGGTATCGGTATTTCCACCTCGTAATAACGAGACATGGAAGTCTCACTTTGCGGATCATAGTTACGTGGATTACTTTGTATTACTTACGTTAAAAGCGTTTTTTCTCCATTCTTAATTTAATATTGCAGAAATCGTTAACTCGTAAAAAGTACTGATAATAAAATATCGTTGTATTTTGAAGAAAACATCAATAGTAATTATTTGTGTTGTTTAAAATGTAAAATGCATAAATACACTACAATTTTTATAATTTAAATTTAATTGTCAACTAGTATATTTAATTATAAATAATTTAGAGTTAAATAGTCGACAATTTTTCAATGAATTAATACCACATTATTGTTTCAAAATGTCAAAATGTCATCTTATATGTCAGCATTCAAATTTCATCTTTATGTAAAAAAAATTATTTCTCGTAACACATAAATTACATAAGCTTTTTATGCGTTAGTAAACTCAATATTTTATAAATATATATCGATTAATGTAAAATTTGTCCAATTTCGTCTAAACAAGGTCTGTGAACTTAATATTTTGAAATATTAATTTTTACAAAAATGATAGCATGTTTGCTTGTTTATTTGTCCACATTTGTCGGTAAATGTTTTCATGATAAATATGAATAAATGGTGGACAATCGAAATCTATATATAATTTAAAAGAAATGCATTTAGGAATGCTTATAATAAAGTTTGTTCAACTCTATTATTCTTAATTTTTTGCAAAGTAGACACAATTATTATGCTATTATGAACAATAATGCCATATTAATTTTACGAAATAATTAAAATTTGCATTTTAAGATGCCAACTTCTGTTTAAATATCCTTGCTCCACGAAATTTTCGCTGCGATGCGATCGCATTTGCGTATAGATGATTTCGCTGTTGATCACTATGAGAATTCCGCTGATACCGGACAGATGCACGCATAGGCAATTCACCGATGCCAAGATCATGAGGAATGGTGGCACGTGGGAGATAAGTCGGACAGCTATTAGAAGCGGTAATAGTCAACGTTACGTCAATCCGAATATGTCAATTTCCGATTTCTATGAGATGTGATATTTTCGCTACACATTCAACTAAACTCGTTGTCTCTTTCCACTGACAAAGCAGACGGTGAGTTCTTGTGTGGAATTTATTACTACATATATTTCAATGTTTAACTATCATTTGATGTTACAAAATATATTATATACTACAAAACTTAAGTTAATAATAATGTAAAAAAAATATTAAATAATGTAATTCATATATGGATTATATAGAGAAAAAACAAAAATCTTGTCTTCAATTTTGGAAAATTTTGAATTTCGTGCAATTTCAACATGCAAGACTCATCTCTTAAACGGGGCTTCTTTAAAGTTAAATGTGGCTTCCTCCGGCGAGCGATGCATGGAAAAATTATTGAAACAGTAAAAAAAAATATTTTTAACATTTAGTAGATACCTGCTGAAATATCATACGTACAATACAATGAATAAAAAATAATATAGAATTCATGGGTACTCTTCACCCATTCGGCAGTCCGATTGATCTCGAACCTAGTTTCAGTAAAAATCAAAAATTGTTCGCGAATCTCTTCGATACGGCACACGGTACCACAAACAAAGGGATTTTTCACGCGCTTTTATCTCCTGTTCGGATGATTTTAAAAATCTCTGCGGTTCCCAATCTTTCTATAGTCCCCGAAACGCCAATGCGCTCGTACGTCTGAAGATCTACGACCGCCTATAAATCTAGGTCTAGCGGCCGTTAAGTGACAAGCGTATTACATCCATACACGTGGTATCGTGACATTCGAACCGAGAAGGATCCATAAATCGCGGCGACCGGCCGCCACGCTCTTCCACAAATCCATAAATCCGAAAATCCATAATTCGTTGCACCGCGCGCGCTACGGAAGGTATATAAAAAAAATTTTCACGACGCGTTTACAGCAATATTTTATGATTGTCTTGACCACGCGGCTGCGAACGCATGTCCGCATATTCCGCATTTCTCTTCCCCGAGTCATCGTTCCTCATTTCGTTAGTACATCGAGAATAACAGTCCATTCGACGCTGATGGATAAGCAGAGAGATATAAAAAAAAACACGAGGAAAATATAATTTTTGTTTCTGTAATATCATAACTTTTCACGGGAGAAGGATACTCTCGGTTGGAATTTCCCATAAAAGTCCATCAAAGTGAAAGAGCAAATGGGTGAAAGTGTTACATTACAAACGTTACGCACAAAAAAAAGAAACATGTCGATCCTAATACATATAATTTTTAAAGCAATCTTGTATAAAATCTTCTATTTAACCCTTTTATTCTTTATAATTGCTAAAGATTCTTTATAATCTGAAAGTGAATCCTTACTTGGAGCGCGTAGGAAACGCGTGAGTTCAGAAAGGAGAGTTCTGTTTTCCGCAACACTCGCGATCGACGGGAGAGAAGAGAACGCGCGCGAAAGAGCATTCGGGCTCGTAAAAGTGGTAGACGATCACGTAAATCACTGCAGCAAGAGGTTGGATAATGCCGATTAGGTGGATGCGCCTTGAGACGCCTTATATATGCTGCCGCATCGAACAGTCGAATTCCGCATATGTAGAAACTAAGACGCTGCGTTTCCTGATCGCGTACTCGTTTCGCATCTTTTCATAGTCCTTACTAATATTCAGCTTCGCTTGTATCCAGCGATTATTTTACTTATTGAACAGTGGGATTTTTACCTAACGTTACTAATAAATTATTGCAATTAATAAAGAAATCTTTACTTTTTGAACTAAAGTTTTTTTTTTACTCTCTTAAAACTCCAGAACAGTATAAAAATATGGTATATAAGTATACTAGTATGGTATATTTATTTGCAATATCCCTATGTTCATACAATGTTCATACAATGTTAATTAATGTTAATTAAAAAACATCTTCTGATTTAAAAGATTATTTATTAATAATATCCCCACCCGTAATAATAATTAAATTGCTGTATAATTTAAATTCAAATGTTTCGGATGCTCTGAGAGTTTATTTACTCGATAAATAATGTTTATATGCTAGAGATTACGAAATCGCGATAAACTTTGAGTGATAATTGCGCGTCTCGGATGAAGCGCAATTTGATTTTCAAGCTATGAAGCGTAATGTAGACATAGCTGTGCAGTGACGAGCAAGGAAAACAGTACCAAATATATCCACTCGTCGCTCTCTCAGCTCCATATTATTCCGTCACTGATTAATTAAGGTAACTCGCTTGAACGATCGCTACTACGGCGATAATGCTTATTGATCTGCGCTTCGAATTTCGTATTATTACTCATAATTTCGCGAACGTTGACGCCGGTCTGCGCTTGCCGATCGGTTGGACCGATGCGATGGTTTCGACTATCGTGCACACAGAGGAGGGAAGTCGCTCTTTTGTTAATTAATCGCAGCGATTCTGTCGTCTCGTTCGAGCCGTCGCGCAATTTGGAGAACGGCAATGCTCATTCAGCGTGACCGTTTTGTTTGTCCCGCTTTTTGTGTTATTACTTCGATTTCTATAAATATTGACGCAGAATTCCGCGTTCACCCTTAACATTTACTGCCTCCCGCCGTTATTCGTTCTCCTCGTTTCCGCGATGCCCCGGGTTCTCCGATTACTCTCCCAGTGATTGACAGGATGCAGATTTATCCTGTCGTTCACTGTTCAAGTTAGCGATTTGAATGGATCAATCTAAAATGGAATTTTGCTACTTTATATATATATATATGTATATATATATATATATATATATATATATATATATATATATATATATATATATATATAAAACAATTGTAATTACGAATAAAAAATCCAATTACCTAATCCAATATATAAGAAATANGTATACAGAGCAATAGTGACGAGTACAGTAAGAATAATAAAGCTGACGGGATATTTCAGGAATCTTATGTTTAAGAAATAATAATCCTTCGCCATTCTTTGTTTGCGCAAATACGGCTCGCTAGATCGCTCGGTGAGGCAAGTACACGCGATATAGCGACTGCTTGCGTAACCCGCGTAAACGCGTAAATCGTCGATCCCGCGGCGCAGAAAGTACGAGAGGACTCGCAAAGGTAAATGCATCGCAAAGGAAGAGGTCGACGAGAGGACAGAGGTGGCGGCCGCTCGCGCGGCGCTAGTCCCTACGGATTATTAATGCAGAGTTAAGGGGGCTACGCGACTTATCGTTAGAGCCGCGTGTCTCCCGGGGTCCCTCTCTCGGCTCTCGGCCGTTTCTGCCGTGCCGGAGGTTCACGATTCTCGCGTGACCCGTGAACTCTCGCACGTAACGAGATCTGTGCCCTCCCGCGTGCCTCTGTACCCCGTTCCCCGGCCGCCACCAGCACGACGACGCCGCCGCCGCTTGCAGCAGCGCCGTAGCGATGCGGCCCCGGTGCCCCGCGCGCGTTCGCGGCATCGTGTACACCAGCTTGTTCCGTAGAAGCACGCCTCGACCGCCTCCGGGCCTAATAAATTATCCTCTTATATATCTCCCCAGACCCGGGCCCGACCATTTGAACTCCCGCGCGCCTCCACGAGTACGTGCGAGAAGGACCTCCTCCGCCTACTTGCTATACACCGCCCGACGGCGCCGCGCCGATTGAATTGCCCATGCCGCTGCGACGATACGCCGCGCGCGTTTCTCTTTACTTTACGCTCCGGACTCGCCGTAACATGTCATATTACTTCGGTACATAGCCTCCGGTCATTCACCCCTTGACCCTACAAAGCACGAATTTTCCTAAGGCTCTCGTGTGATTTTTCTGTCTTTCCTTAAATAATTATATTCGAGAAAATACAAAATATATTATATACTACACGATTTAAAAAAAAAAAGAGAGAAATATTTCTCCGTCTTTCTAATATCTTTCGTATGTGTGGAACGTTACTCGAGCTAAAGTATGGATTTCTTTTATCTTTTGGTAGAATACTTTTTCCCTCCTTCTATCCTCTCTGCTTAGATCTTTCCACGTTATCCGAACGTGTAGGTATTTTTCCGCAAATTTCGCGGATAGTTTGTCGCGGCGTTTTCTCGTGCTTCGCTGGATGCACGACGCATTTCTCAACAGTATTCCCAATATACCGCGCCGTCTCCGGCGCGCGATGACTCTTCGAGGGGAGAATGCTCGGCGAGTAGTTCCGGTTAAAGCGCGTTCCCGCCCGAGGCGTGCACGCGCGCCGATCAAATAGCACATCTCGATAGATCTCGATCCTCCTTTCTCAGACGGTTTGCATTAACGTCTACCGGCGATTTTCCAGCGTCAAGTTTCCATTTTTCATATCCGCGCACGGTTTTGCGTACGCTCTTTCCTTCACTTAAGTATCTGTCTGGCGAAAAAGAGAAAGAAAGAAAAAGAGGGGAAAAAAAGGAGAAGGAGCGTTACGCTTTTCGCGAGCGCTTTTCTTGCGTTTTTCATCTCCCAAGTGTCTCCTCCCGCGGCCCCGTTTTCCTCGCTGTTTCCACGTATCCGCTTGCGGCTTTGCTCTTTTATATCTTCAAGAGAAAAGCGCGTTTTCTTTCAAGACTCGCAAGTCCTATCCTCCGCCCTTCTCTTCCTCTCTCTCTCTCTCTCTCCCTCTCTCTCTCTCTCTTTCTCTCCCTCCCTCTCTCTTCCATCTAACGAAACTAGTCTTTCTGTTCCTTGGCTTTCCCATTCTTCATATTTCTTCCTTGTGCTTCCTTTCTACTTCGCAATTCTGCCATCCCTTTCTGCTAACTTTGTCTTTTGTTTATGCATTTACCTACCTTAGAAACAATCTTGTGCAGCTCTGTCAGCTAAACAAGGCATCAACAATACGACAGGATGGTCGCGAGTAAATCGGCACTGCGCCGCTTCGATGATAAACGTCCGTGAATAATAATCGCGCAAGACGTACGTCATTTCTTAAAGCACCAAAGAGTCATCTGTGAGCGTGAAAAATACAACGTCATGTTGGCGCAAGCGTCGTCGCAGGCGTCGTCGAGTGAAAGACAGAGAAACAAATAGACTTTCGCTCACGTCGATTCGAAGCAAACGAAATCGACGAACGCTTGTTCGTAACATTCAAACCGGAAGTTCCACGTGGAACCACCGGTATTCGAGGTTCGTTAACTGTCGGATGGATAGTTCAGAAGTCGGCAGTTCGATGAGGAGCGAGTTTGCTCAAGAGTCCCTTGTTCCAGAAACGTTCGCAACTGTGCAGACGCAAAGTTTTCGACCACGGTTCGCTCCTTCTCTTCGCTCTCTTTTCCCGTTCTCACTTAGCTTTTAATAATCCGGTCGCACGTCTCAGCTCGTGACCCGGAAACGTCAGGTAGTTACGCCTTCTTTTCTCGCACGTTAAGAAATCGACGAGTTCTCGAAGCGACGCGGACTTGAGAATTTTTCGTTCGAGATTAATTATTTGAGAAAAACGTTCTCTATATTTCAGATTTTTATTTAATAACAACAATAAATCATATAGTAAAGCGTCTGGAAATAACACTGCTAGATCACTGATTCTTTGATATACGCAAAGTAATCTTGTTTTCTTTTCATTAAAATAATATAATTCTAAGAAATAAACATATTGTCCTCATTAAACGCGTCAAAATATTCTTTCATGTTACGGCCATTTCATTAAATATTTTGTTAAATAGTTAATATCCCGTATTCATTTCCTCAGCCGGATAATAGCGCTTGTAATAATGGTGTTTCCGTTCCGGAAAGCACTTCAATTAAGAACTCTTCGGCATCGTCTCGTCGCGCCGCGCCGATTCTTGATTCACGTTCCGTCGAATTGATTTCCATTCTCAGAATTTTATCGCCTCGAGGACTCATGGCTCTCTCTCTCTCTCTCTCTCTCTCTCTCTCTTTCTTTCTCTCTATCTGTGCTTTTCTCTTTCTATCTAAATGTACGGAACCACGCGCGGCCAAGTATCGAGTAACGTGTATATAAATGAGACATGTATATCGACGCCATTGTTCTAAAGTCGTGACAGCGGCGGGTCAGGAACGCGTGTTGTTGGCCGTAGGGGTCGGAGAGGTGCGGGTGGGAGCCCGAGAGGGCTCCTCTCTCGCATTAGCATACCCCCGTTGCCGTTCTACCTTCACAATCCACCTCTCCTTCTCCTTTCTCCATATCGGCAACTTAATCTCCTTCGATAACGCTCAGATAACGTAACAGCGAAAATATTTTGACGAGAAAAAATACAATAACCGGTAAGAAATATCGCTAGCCGTTCATTACCGTACAATTAACTCGTTCTTTTAATCCCGATATTATACGAAGGATGCCATTTAATACAAAGAATGGCAGTTTATTAAAGTTTTATGATTTCAAGAACAAATAACAAAATCTTGTTTTTCCGAGTAGTTTTTCAGAAAGTAATATAAAATTAAATAAATGTAATATCAAGATGTTTAATAAATAATAATTTTTTTTAATAAAAACTAAAACATTGCGATATAATCTTTTAAATACAGAAAGATTAAATATACACCTTCGTCAAATAATTCGTCAAAAACAATGTTTCTTTTTAACAAAAAAATCACGCTTTGTATAAGTTAATATATTTAAAATGCTCTTCATTTATCGCCATCTTTTTATATTTATTTAACGACTTTGGTTCGAAGGACTCGTACATACATCGATTTTTCCATCACTCGTAAAAATCGCTCGTTATAAAAGATATGATTGATCGATATTGGCGCAGTTGCCACCGTCGTGCGTCGTCAATGCTACCATTTCAAGAATGGCATTTGCGGGTACACGAGGTCGTCTCTGTAGCGCAACATAGAATTTAAAAGTGAGGGGAAAGCTTACGACCCCATGGGATCGCTTTACTCCGCCTTCCTCTATTAATAATACACGGAAAACTACTTGACCGCGTACGTGGATGAGCTAACGACTTCTCCATTCTGCGAGAGTAAAAAATGTACTAACAACGGATGAATAAGCTTGAATGTTTGGATAGCATTTGCCTCAGATCTAATTGGAGAGATCGAAAAATATTTTTATGTTTCCAGAAATAAAATGAAGAACTAAAATTAAACGGTTGCTTAATTGTACCTTAATTCCAGAAATTTTACATTAGATTTGCACGAGAAACGCATTGAATTAATCTTCACGTTTTCATATTTACATGAATTATGTAACTGAATTTTAACATTATTTGCTTATTTATAACTGATTATTGCCAGGATCAAAATAACAGTTAAGAAGTTAATAGAAATCATGCGCAATCGTAACACGTAGAACGTTGCGATTCTGCAGACGCAGACGTCGCAAAATCGTAGCAGGTCGCATTATCGAGGAAATGGCGCGACGCGGCGAAAAAGGGATGAAAATAGGACGTGACGAAAGCGTATATATGTATGCGTGTATGTGAAAACACATACACATTATATATATGCATATATATATATATATATATATATATATGTATATGTGTTTGTATACGTGTGCGTATTGTATATGTGTGCGTGTGTACGTACGTGCCAGAGGACGGATGCCGAAGGCTCGCGAGGGTTGGAAGCGCAATTTTGCAGCGTAAACCTCTGGCACTGGGCCAGGGGCGTGTATCACTCCGCATCGGAATTCGTTGTTCCACGCCTGGTTACCAGCAGGAGTGTTTTCCGCACTCAGACCCTCTCGCACGCTTTTATCTCATTCTCCCCTCTATTCGCAGCTATTTACCTGCATAACATTCGCGGAGGACATGCGGAAAATGTTCACGCGCCTCTGTGTATTCAAGGTCGCGTCCTGGAAACCTCGCGCATTCAAAAGATTTTGTAGAATTTGAATCTAGATAAATCCCGGTACTTTTCATAAAAGAATATGTCTAATGTGTATATAGTTTAATCGCCATCAATATAACATTTGTATTATATGAGATGAGACGTAAATATCATTATCTTTTTTTAATTTATATTGTTTTGAAAAAAATTAAAAAAGAAATAATATCGCGATTATTTTGTACAACTTTTGTTGATGTCAGTCAACATAACCACCTAATAATCAAATATTAATTTTAATTTGTAAATTTATGTATTTGCGAAAAGCTTATGTCGCCTTATGTTAAATATATCGTGAAAAATATGAAAGTTCGAATAGCTTTCGAATTATCCGAGCATTCTCTAAGACAAAGATCTACTTCAATAATCCTCGACTATTATCGATAATTGTCGTAAACTGCAAAACTAGTCCGTGCGCATTTTCAGCGTGTGTACGAGTGGCACTGGTGGATTGTGGAGTGTCCCATGAACTGACCGCCATTCGCGTCATCATTGAGTGGTCTTCGCGTTCGTTTTGGAATGAGGTTTACCGCACCTCTTGTGTGGCAGATGAATGATGCCAGCATCGAAACGTGCCTCAATATCGTCGGTTCGTACTAACGAACGACGATCGGACATGTGCCGATTTTAACTTGACCTCATTAAAAGACTTTTGGTGAGAAACGTGTGAGAAGACACGTGTTAAATTAATATCTTGAAAATTTAGTTATTACAAGTGAGATCAATCTCCCATAAATAAACGAGAAGTACAAAAGATATATATATTTTCTGAAAAACAAAGAAGATTATTAAGGATTCATAGATTCACATATATTTCTAATTATCTTAATATACTCGACGCTAAGCCATAATAAGATATTACGTTATATCCAAAAATTTCCATAATGATATCTAATAATATAAATGTGTAATTGGGTCTAACTACACACTTGTCATAATATTAAATTAATTAATAGAAATTTCTCGTTCTCCGTAAAATTATATAAATTTTCTTATAATGATAAAATGAGAAATTCGAATTGTTTAAAAATTTGCAACTTATATCGTTGTCACAATATTGGACAACGGTACTTTATCGTTGTTACAATATCGGACAAGTGAAAATTCGGCGCGCAGTTTACTAATATTTTTCAATAGCCTTTCGGCAGTGCGTGCATCGCGCTGCGGCAGTCTCCATTTTCTCCCCTGGTCGTCACCCGTTTTATCGCGCCCACGTGGCACCCCCGTAATGTAATAACGGGGTCGACGTAACCTACCCCAATGGTACGCGTCGGAGCCGAGGGAGAAAGAAGGATAGACGGTTACGAAACACAGAGGGCTGGGACCGGCGCGGAGAACCGTAACACGATTTTCCCGATTATCTTTTCGACGAGGACTGGTGGAGAACTTGAGCCGGATTATTGTGCTCAGGTCACGTTTTACCTGTCGCTTAACCCTTTCGCTACGACAGAATACCGAAGTGCTTACAACGAACCAAGTCGGCAATCCATTAATATGTCAATAACACAGCTGAGAAAATGCAGTGCAGCCAAATTTCCCTATAATATAATTATTGGTAATAATAAAATAAGCCGCGTGCGCCAAATTTCGTGGCCATTATAAATGTATGCAATAAATATGACGCAATAAATATGTATGCAATAAATTTGCGAAATTTAACGTGTACAAACGAAAAAATAAAAATTTTTGTTAACAAAGCTGATATCTGCGATTTAAAACTTGTGAATATGTATACGTTCTCGAACAGAAATGATTCTTTTTTGGACGTCGTCGGTACGCCCTTCACACCTAAAGGGTTAAATGGGACTTGGAGATATCGAGAGCACTGTCCTTTCGAACGAATCGTCTGCGAAATGCGCGATCGGCTGTGATCGTTCTGAACTACTTCGAACCCTTCTTACGCCTTCGAGCTCTTCTTACTCGCGTCATGTGCTCATCTCGAACTTCCCTTTCTCGCCTGCGATTTACACCGACCGCATGATATAATAATGGAGACCGACGTGACCTACCTCAACGGAACACGCGGTGCCGAGTGCCATGGAGGTAAGAGAAGGAGGAGGAGGAGAGGGGAGCCAGCCAAAGGGCCGGGAAACCCCATCCACCCCAACGCGAGAGTCGAGGGTCGTAAAACCCCCTACACTCTAACTCAGACTCGTCCTACCGCCCTACCAGACAGAGACCCTAACCTACCTCACGTCTAGCTGATGTTGGGCGGGCTAAAGGGGCGACGAAACGTCGTCCCTCGTGCCACAGAGACACACTTTTGTCGCAGCCCAACCCCGATCCCCCCCCCCCCTTCCGTCTGTCCTTCTTCCGCACCCCATCAACCGGCATCCTGCGTTACTGTTCATTGTTGAGAAAGTCAATGCCGCGACTTTTATCGCGCTTAAACTTCTCGAAGTTTATACACATTGTGAGATATCTATTTCAAATTATCTCGATAATGAGCAAAGATTTATTATAGAATATTCGGATCAATTTTAAAAAGATTTTTCAAGAATCGTCTCTCTCTGATATAAATAAGATTGAAAAACAAATATTATTTAAACGTATTTAAAAAATGTCAATTTCATAACTGTATATTCATATATAAAATATATGTATTTACATATAAAAGTTTTTTTAAAAACTAATAGAAACCAAAAAAAAGGTAAATTGTGAGAGTAAAGATGAGAAAACGAATGAATTGCAATATAATGAGAGAATATAATGAGAGAACCACGATTTTTTTTCAAAATCTGCAAACTGCAAACAACAACTGCAAACGCTATTTGCTGATAAACACTAAGCGATCAGACCGATGCTATACGTGATCCGGTAAATGCAGAAAACCTTTCACCGTAGTAATTTGAGGCAAATTAATCGGGTAGAGATTGAACCGACCAGTAGATATTTGATGCCGAGCGGAATTCGTTAAGTTTAATTAGATGCGGCAACTCTACAACGTGCCACAATGCAGTCGATTATCGGATTTATTAAAGAACGGGTTATCATGAAACCCGTAGAGCACGCGAATATTTTCACTTTCGTGAATTCGCAAACGAATCAAAAGAATATAAATAAAAGAAAGCGTAATGACGAGCAAAAGAGATCTCGGCCGAAAAAGAAAAAAAAAAGGAAGGAAAAAGAAACGTACGCGAGTGAGGGAGAGAGGCCACTCTTCGCGCGCGAACTAATTTATCGAGATTCGCCCTCCTTCGGCGCTCCGAAGCGAAGTTTCCGCTCGACAGGCAGGGAAGGCAGGCAGGAAGGAGGTCACGACAGCGCTTTAACCCTTCCGAAGCCATCCGAGACGATAGCGGGCGTCTTGACCCGTCCTATCTCCACTTTGCCGTGCCCTATCCTCCAGCGTAGCGTGACGTAATTCCACTCCGTGAGCCCAAGTTCGACCTACCTACCTAGACGAGAGAACGACATGTGTACGTGTATCTGATTGTATGTGTATGTACGCGTTTCACACATACAGAGAGACGCACACGCACGCGCATGTATCCAACGCGATATATCCGAGATTCGAGCGCACAGAGAAGGCTCTCTCGACTGAGGAGAGTAGAGAGAAGGGACGACGTCGTCATCTTGCTTGGCTATGTATTGGTCGCGTAGCTGCAACCGTCAATACATTTTGCCGAAGATAGACGCGTTCCGTCGTGGTAGTTCCTCTCTGACTACTCCCCCGCAGAATCCTGCGGCCTCGGCGACTCTCATATCCTTCGGGCCTCTGGGCATTCACCGTCGTCGTCATCGTGAGGTTCTCTCTAGCTGCTCGCTCATCCAGCAACGTCACTAACGACGACGGACATATTGGTATTGCGTCTCCTTAAAGAGAACCCCCTTAGACGATGTCACATGAATTCGAAGGGACGATTAAATGGAAATAAATAGAAACGCGCTAATTGTAATTAAATTGAAACTGATAATATGAGATGATTGAAAAATTTTCCAATTCGATATAGATATAGATTGATTTTTAAGTCAGAATATAATGAGAGAGAAATTTTATAACATTATTATACAGTCTTGAGTCAGTTAAGAAAGATTATATAAACGAAGTTTCTAAATTTTTCATTAAAATAATAGTTATAACAAATGCTATAAAATTTTTAATGAATATTTCTTGAGCTATTTTTATATTTAATATAATTTTTTTACTTTTTCTCGACTCCATCTTTTTCCTCCCACATCTCATCTCATTGCATAGAGAAAGGAAATCAAGCAGGAATAATCCGCGCTTAAGTATCGGAAATAATTAACGTTTCGAGAGAAAGCATAATCATAAATATGCTTCGCGCTTCATTACAGTATCTTCTGCCTAAGGTAAAATAGAGCAATTCGCCTTAGCGTATCGCCTTAATGAAGTTTTAATTACTCGAACATTTAAAAATTCACCTGCGGCGCAATGATCCAGCGATAAATCGACGTATCGACAAATCTATCGCGTTAATGGCTCTCGCAACTCCTCCGTTTTTATTCCTCCGTAAAATTAGTAGGTATCGGACAAGAATTCCGTGGTGGACGAAACTATCGGAAAAGCGCCGATAGTTGTTCGTCACTCGTCAATTTAATATCTCGCATACGTTACGAATATTCGATTCGAACTTTCGCGCACTCCATATACTCTTGTGCGCCCCCTCCGGTACATACAACATCGGCGGCAGTTACCGGCGCACCTCTCCTCCACCTCAAGAAAGTTTCCTCGCTGTTCTGCATAAACATTACGAGCAAAAGTGAAAGTACCCGGCGTCACCGTGGCAAAGTTTCGCCGCGAGGTGGGACAGCACTTGCACCCTCGATATCGTTAGAAATATCCCATTCGCGCAGCGGCGCGCCGTTGTCCCATTTACCATCCAACCATTAAGTCAACCCATTACCATATACAACGTTGTATAACCCATCGCCGTGAACTTCTATTACCATACGCTCTTTCCAATTGATCGCCAATTGCCATTAATTGGTTGCGAGTAAAGTAGCGCGTTGTAATCAGAGTTGCAACACGCTTCAGAAAAGATTATATACTTTTTTTAATTTGGATTACGATTACACAATTATTTTTCAAAATGCGCGATGAGCACATTTTCGTGCCTGTGTATCATTTTTTTTATATCCCCAATATTGTTTGGAATAATTAAAAAATTACAAATATATGTATGTATATTTATATTCTACATGGAAAAATATTTAGTATTTAATATTTTCCTCGCAGAAAAATATAAATATGCACAACGTTAAACGGAACGCGGTGGATTGCAACCGGAAAAATTTTCAACGTGCGACCGGCAAGAGCTGCATCCGTTTTCAAGTCCGCTTGGAAATTACCCGTTGGTCTTAGTGCTCCGCAGGGAAGATCCAGCACGTTTTTCACGGGGCTCATCTTCCTAATCTTCCTCGAGAACCGTCGATACGCCGGAACCGTCCGGCGGAAGTTGCAATCCAGCATCGGCGGACTAAGCACGGGGTGTTCGGGTTACGCGATAGGGCGGGAAGGAAGGAGGGAGGAAAGGGAGCGTTTGCAACGGAGCCGACTGCAGTTTTTCCACGGTGAGAAATAGGGTCTTGGGGTGTGTAAACCCGGTTACTTATGGAGGCCATTCCGGTCTGCGGGCTCGCCGGCCTCCGGCTGAGGGGTTTTAAGGACTTAGCTCGACATTAGCGTCCCTGGGGGAGGTGGCGGGTTGGGCGGCGGGCGGCAGGCGACGGTGGATATGGACGTCGACGATGTGGATGTGGAAGCGCCAGTTGTCGGAGGAGGAAGGAAGGAAACCGAAGTTAGACCGACAGGAAGGAGCGAGAGAGAAAGGGAAAGGGAGAGAGAGAGAGAGAAAGAGAGATAGTTGGAGAGCCGAAGAGAGTTGTAGAGAACAAGAGAGACAGAGACAGAGAGAGAGAGAGAGAGAGAGACTCGTTCTCTCCGAGGGAGTAAGCTCTGGATAGGGTTGCGAGGGCCGAGAGTAAGGGTGAATGGTTGGCAGCCGGGAGATCCCCGAGGGGGAGGGGGCGGGGTGGCGGAGAATCGCGGAAGCGCAGGGTGAGGCGGCAGTAGCGGTGGCACGAGGAGGGGGATGGATGTGCGGCGATTTGGTTTCCAATCATGGGACGACGGGACGCGCCTCTATCGAGCGAGCAGAGGCCCGGCCATCCTACCCCATCCTCTCCTTCGCTTGGAACCATGTCGGTGCTGGTGTGGTGCTGGTGCAAACCAACCCAACCCAACCCACCGGACTCACTCTCCTTCGCCTGCACCTCCGCGTCTCAACCGACCGCCCTCCTTCTCCACCTCCTGCTCCTTCGCTCTCCACTTCCTTCTCTTCCTCCACCGCCTACTGCTCGTCCTCGTCCTCATCCTCTTCCTTCTCCACCTCCTTTTACTACTGCTACTGCTACTACTACCGCTGCTGCTGCTACTGCTGCTGCTGCTGCTGCTGCTGCTACTGCTGCCGTTACTCCTTTGCCACCCTCGGCCTGCCACCCACTGCTACCTACCGCTGTCCTTTACCTCCACCTACTGCTTCTCGTTTTCTTGCCTTCGTTCTTCGGTCTCCCAAACTACTCCCCCCTCCCCCCATCTCCGCACTCTCAGTCTCCTCTCAAGTAACGCATACAAGCGCGTACATCTCGCCTTTTCGTCCTCCTCATCGATGTCGTCCGCACTTTCCGCAGCAATCCCCAACTCAAGCCAATCGCGCGAAATCTTAATACTTTTTTTGGTTGCCAAATGTGAAAACAAAAGCTTTATTCAATGTTTCAAACCGATATGATCGCAAAACATGCTACAAACAATGTCGGGGATTGTCGCTTCTAACTTATGAATTTTATATAGATTCGTTTTTTATTTTAGAGTAATTTTATCAAGTTTTGCAACGAATTTTAATATTCTGTGTAAAGATAATTAATATAATAACTATTTAAAAAATTAAATATGAAGTATTGGTTTTCATATATAGAAGATATATATTTAATTCTTTCAAAACTAAATTGATTAATTTTGTTTTATTTTATATATCTTGTATAAGTTCTTCAAAGGATATTATTAATTCCGTTTATTAAATAACGTTAATGTACCGAAAAATGGTGCAAATTTTAATTTTAATTATTATGTCGAAATTGATTAATTTCAATAAAAGTAAAACTAAAACCAGCCAATGTTGGAATAAATTTTCAGCTAAAAAATATAAGTACGGTAGATATCTTTCTCTCTCTGATGTTGTTTATTTGTACGACATTTTGGATGTGTACGCCATCAAAATATCGCGTAAATCCATAGCGGTGAAATGAATGCGATGCTTCCAGCGACAGCTGTGATTAGTACGAGAGCAGCAGAAATTTTTCCCGTATGTCGACATACGTGCTATCCCTAGTGGATCAACGATTACCTATCCTCCGGTGGCACCTTCCAAACTGGTTAGAAGCAAGTTACCGCGAGGCAAACAGTTCCCCGTAAGCATATCGTTCCTAATTCCGTAACTGTATTTGCCGCGGGTGACAACGCGATTAGAACGGAAACATTAAGGGGTTAAAACGCTCGCTCGTGACTCAAGATGCTCAACTATCTATATATACTTGACATCCTTGCGATTAAGTGCTTAATCCTCTACAAAAATCATCCCAATTAGAATATTTAATGGTTTAATATAAAAAAATATAATTAAATGTATTTTTTTAATCTCGATCGTTTTCTATTGTATTTGTTTATTAATAAATTTCGTCATAACTGGAAAAAGACAAAACGACAGAAAAATGCTATTAATTAAATAATTATTTAATTTTTATCTCTATTGTAATAATTATTGTATAATTTATATTTTTTCTCTAGTGTAGAAATCTGTCTGCGATATCCATTAATACATCAGTAATACGACAGTACGTATATCTGCATAACCTATTCTTGTCACATTCTTAAAATAAAGAAGCAGTTGTCTTATACAAACCAACACCTTTCTCGCAAATGGTCAAATGCGTTTCCACTGCGGTTTATAATCTTTTTTTATTTACAGAAAAATGCTTTACAAAGCGTCTCAGTGAGGCGCTCCTAGGTAACCGAGACCACCACCTCGCCCTTTACTCCCGCCAGGAATGTTTAATTAACACACTTCGACCCGCTTCTTCTTGGCTTTCATTACTGAAATTTTTCTGCCGGAAACACCGCGGTCCTTCCCACGGGGGACCATCCAACTTCCTTAATCGCGTGCCCAGTAGCGCGCTCTTTAAGCATTATCAGTATGCACAGAGTGCAAAGTTTCGTGGCGGGAGCCGCGGTTGGGAAATATAAGAAGAAAAGAGGGGAAAAAAACGCGAAGACGAGTCCGCCATATTTCCCGCGGAAATATTTTCAGCCGCCGATAATAATGTTGAGCTGCCGTAACTCGCTTCCACGTGGATTCCGCGCGTGTTGAAAACTTATGAGATCGATCTGCGTGCGCCACGGACAGATCCTACAATCGAATACGTCGACTTTTATAATAAGCGAGCGGAAAAACAAACAGAATATACACGGGATGATTAGCGGCGATAAAATATTGCCAAGGATCGACGCGGCCTCCGTAATTGATCTAGCTCTTCAGCGGTTCTCAGCGAGTAACTTGGTTGGAAGTTTTATCTTTGCCAACTACGTGCGGAAGGAGATTAATCGCCGCGCAAACTCACGAGAACTGCATCTGCTATGTTAATCACGGAACTTGCTCGGCGCGAAGAAGAACCGCAACCTCGCGTCGTGGACATTACGATCGCAAGGGGAAGTCCCGATCTTCTATCATTCAACTGACACAAATCAATTATCAAAAGTTTCCCGATACTTACGGATAATGTCGTAAATCTACATGTATCAAAAATAGACTATCTTATTATTTATACTAATCTTAATATATAAATTAAATCTTAATATATAAATTCGATATTGTTTATAAATAAATATAATCTATATATTTTATATTGTATATAGAAAAGCTTTTCTTTTTTTTCGTTAGATTTGCATCCTTATAAAAGTATTGTATCAACTGTCTTATGCGATTTGGCTCAATATTTTTTATTTACGTGTTTTATTTACGCGCGTTTAGAACGTCACAAGAGAAAGTTTAAGAGAAAGATGTAGCGAAGCGTACGCAAAATGCCAATATCGAGGATGCGTCCAGCTTAAAGTGGGGGAAACGCGGAACTCGTAGAAGACATCTTATCGCAAAGGGCGACCTTTCCATTCGATAATTTCCTCCCACGGGAAATACGCGGGGGCGGCTGCTGCTACTTTACTGGAATGCTCAACTTCGACGTCCCTGGTGACGTCATGCCGAGCTTATCCACTATTATCACCCGTAACCAGCATGCACGTTCAGCGGCAGGAAGCGGTGAGAGCAAGAGGCGAAGGCAAAGGAAGGAGAGTGCGCGGAAGTTGGCAGGGGGTTGCAAGAGTCGGCTTGTCGTTCTTGGACAAGACGCTTTCCCGGAGTGCGTAGGGGTTGAGCACCCATTTGATGCCCTACATAGCGGAGTCTCAGAGGCCGGAGGAGATGGTCGGGGGGGGGGGGAGGTGGTCTCGGCAGGGACGAGGAAAGTGGCGTGAGGATGGTTGGGCGACGTAGGAGGTGAGTTTCGTGGAAGGAGGTAGACGAGGAGGATCGAGGACGGAGGTGGCATAAGGGGGAACGGGAGAGAGGCGGTGTAGGACGTTGGAGCTCTTTGGGGCTCTGAAAATGCAGCGTAATTTGTCTTTGTCTGGCGGGGGCGAGCGCGTAGTAACGGCGAGAAGGGCGGCTTGAGGCGGCACGGGGGAGAAAGGCCAGGAAGGGTGGATGAGGGCGAGGGAGAAGGTGGTGGGCCGCGGTTCTCGGTGGTGAGAAGAGTGCAAAGGGGGGTTCTGGTGGCGGCCCATGGAGAGTGATGAGGCGAGGGCTGCGCGCGGGGGCGAAAGAGAAAGAGGAAGAGCGGCTGCGACGCGCGACGTGCGCGCGGAGGAAGCGTGGGCGAGGATCGAAAGAGAAAGAGGGAGACAGAGACAGATTCCGTGCTTGACCCGCCTGGGATCGATGCGTTCGTCTGCCAGAACGCCGAGACGCCCGCGTCCTTCCTTCCTTCCTTCCTTCTCTCTTCTCGGCTCTTCTCTTCCGTCGCCATCCTATCTTACTCGCGTTCGGTGGTCTCTCTCCGTCTTCCTTCCTCTCTGTCTCTCTCTTTCTCTCTCCTCCTGGCCTCTCTCTCTCCGTTTCTCTTTCTCCGTGTCCCTCTTTTCCTGTCCCTCTCTCAGTCGCTCCTTCCCGCGAGTTTCGTCCTCCGTGCTTTCATGTCGTGCTGCTGACGCTGACGCTGGTGCTTCTGGTATAGCTGCTACCGTTGGCGCTGCCACCCACACCCTCCACCTTCTCCCGTCCCACCCGTCGCCCTCCCCCCTTCGCCCTTCAGTCCCTCCGCCCTCTCTACCCTTTTCGAAAAGCAGCGTCGTTGGCCGTCGGCGCAACGCACACGCCGTTAACCGCACTGCACAACGCGTGCAATCCGCCTCACCCACCCATACCAGCCACCCACCGACCAACCGACTACCATCCACCCTCCACCCGCCGCTCTTCGCCGCTTCGTCCTCCACCCCACGGTCCTCTCTTGCCACGCTGCCTCTTCGACCCTCTTCCACTGGTTACGACATACCGCACACACGCAGGCACACACACATATATACATCTGCCTTTCCCCGCACGCACGTATACCCAGCGTACCAAGTAACACGCACGTATCTGCTCTTTCCAGCGGTCGCTTCGCCGCCTCTTCTCTCTCTCGTTTCCTCTTTCGTTTCTGTTCTCTTTTCCTATCTTGCTTCCCCCTACGTCTCTTGGCCTCTCTTGGTCCCTTCAATATCCCCATCTCTCACTCTCTCTCTCTTACTCTCTCCCTCACCCTCTCTGTCTATCTCTCTCTCCTACTCTCTGCCATGCTTCGTTCCCTTGCTCACGCAAACCCAGGACCTACGGACCTAGGAACCGCACCCCGAATATCGAGCCGCTCTCTCCGACGTCGCCAAATGCTTTTCGGGAATGCGGCCCAGTCCGATATCCCTCTCACTGCCTGCCTGCCTGCCTGCCTGTCTGCCTGCGGGCTCGCATTTTCGAGAGACCACGCACAAGCCCGACGAAACCAAGTGGGAAATCGTAAATTCGCTTCTCGTCGAGAAGCACGATTTCCAAGTCGGGATTAGAGTCGTAGTCATTCTCATTTTTACAAACGATTAAAAAATAATCGCCGCTTGTATATACCCGTTTCCTACGTTTCCTTATTTACACGATTTTATGAAAATAACATTTATTATGTTTGTTGCAAATTTATCTAATCTAATGATACTGTCAGCGCTAGCGCGTTTATTTCATTAAAATAGTAAATGTCCTACATCAGTTGCTTTAACTATCTTTATTATTGTCACTATTCTTTAGCAGTAATTTTAATTAATAAAATGTTTTAATAAGTTATATACAAGAAACCAGCAAGTACTTAATATAATCTCAATGGCGTATAATTACAAAGGCGTTAGACATGTGAATGTTATTACTTGGCTAAATGAAATTACCAAGATGCGAGATTTATCGATGTCAAATTTTTGTGTGATACAACGTGAAAACTCCATGGCAGCAAGCGAATTATCGTGTTTTGGGAAATGTCGTGACGCACTCGCGGCGAAATGTCGCGACACGCTCGCGGCGAAATGTCAAGTTTCGATCGACTGCACTGAATTTCGAATGCGTTGAAAGATTTAAACGGAGTTGTCCGCGAGTTGGATACGACGAGCGACGAGGGTAGGGGGTGGTGGGTCAAAAATGGCAAGTACCTACCACCCGGTGTCGTCGGCTACGTGGCCGCGCGAATTACGTAATCAAATGGCTAGTCGAACGCTTCGCGTCCTGGAACATCCCGCGGGTGCACATTGCGATTTCCATCCACCCGCCAAACCGTCCCCATCCCCTTGCCATTGCGTTACATATTCCAACCCATCCGATCCTCCGGCGTTTTCGCGAATCCTGTCATCGATCCGCGGCGTTTTATTCCCACCGATAATTGTATTTCCGTTCATTGCTATCAACGTGAACCGCGGGACGCTCGTATACGTGGATATATTTACAATCCGTAGGTATGGGAAGAGTAGAACTGTAATGCATAATGGACGTGGGAGGGGATAACGAGAAACGCGTCTCGGGGCTGCTGTTTTTATTATCACGGGTGACCGACCCCTATTAGAAAATGCCTTACATTCAAATAGTTAAATATGCAAACAAGTAGCAAAATACAGCAATATCGAGTTCAGAAATGAATCAATCAAAAGACTTATAAATAAAATATTCCATTGATAATTTTAAATTATACTTCATCTTTTTTGAAACTAGCACAATTCTTAATGTCTAATAAAAAGTTCTAATTAAATAATAATAGTAAATAAGTTGCCTTGAATGTTAATTCTCTTAATTTAGTTAATGAATTTGAGATATATTTAATATTTATTCTACTCTCTTTCTCTCTCTCTCTCTCTCTCTCTCTCTCTCTCTCTCTCTGTCCCTCTCTCACTATATAAACATCTTAAAATTATATAGAGAGCTAGAGAAATATATTATATTTGATTAAAATTCATTTAGACTAAAAAGGAAATGCTGACAGGCAACACTGATTCATTTCAATTAGACCTAAATCGTCTATTTTATTCCCAAATTGTTTACGAATCATATCGCAGCTATGCGTAGACAAATGAGAATTGAAGCAAGAGTTGAGAACGAGGAATCGGCATATTTGCTACCTTTTACACGGCAACGTGCTGTTCGGGTAAAGTAATCCGACTGTTTCGATTCACTTAACGGGTAATATTAAGCCGCGTAACGTATTACGTCGGGATGTAAATACACAGTAAAGTATCTTTACGACCGCCGTCTACGAGTCTGCTCTTATCCGGGCGATAAAATTTACAGCGCTTGGAAGCAGGCTCGCGCCATATAGACGAGAATCCGTGTAGCATGTGTGTACGTGTGTATAAAATATCCATGCATATTTCACTCGGCACTTGCGACTTCACTGTCCTGTCTCGTCCACTGTCTGCGCCCCTCCAGCTCTACCCATGATTTTGCATGCGTCGGAGCGACCTGCCTTAACGCTTCTCGATTTACCGATTCACTCGTTTTATATACGAACTTTAACAGGCGACTCGAGCAATCTTTGAACTTTCAAACGTTTGAAAATTGTGACTTGGCGAGAAATTCAATGTCATCTGTAGCAAGGAATGCTACAGCCTAATAATTTTCAATGTCACAGTTTTGCAGTTTTAGTGGAAAAGTAAGTTCGTAATATCTCAACAACTTCCATTATTTTAGCTAAGATTATGGAATATATTATCGCTGTCATATAAAACTAATCTTTTATACAGTAGAGTTGTGCCTTTATGCAAGTTAAATTGTTATAAATTTCTATATCTTTTGCAAGAAATGTACTTTTATTCCACTAAATATGTAATAAAAGCAAAAATGTTTTATAATACTAACAATAAGTAAAAGCACAACATATAAGCGCATAAAAAGAATATCTGTAATATCTGTATTAAAAAATAAAATTTTTTCAATATACATATCTATTTTTAAATTTGTTCATGTTTAATTGTATATCTCGTACTTTTCTTTCATTTCACTTTAAACCTCGCAAATGATACGGTTAACTTTTGTTTGAAGATTGATGCGATTATATGCTTAAGTTTAATTCTCAAACATCGTTGAACTTTAATTATAATTAAAAAATATTTTACGACATCTTATTCATATCATGTAAATAAACAAAATTCTATAAAAAGTTTATTTAATTTTCAGATTTTATTATTGCTACATATGTATTATAACGATTCCATTAAAGCTATTAAAAAATGAATAACGAAGAATGGTGATTTTCGAGGAAAAGCAGAAAACATTTTCCTAACGCTCTTTTTAATTTAACAAAAAACATATTAGCCTAATTTTTTCAATCTTAAGCTCAATTTCTTAAAACATGATTGAAGTTTCCTAAACTTCAAAAATACAATTTTCAAAAATTAAAGAGAAATGGCATAAATTCAATTCTTTTAATTTTGAATTTTATTTTCTAATATCTAAAGAATATTTAAATACGAAAAAAGATATTTTTCAAAACTTGAATTTGAAATATCCCAATTTAATTTTGTTGATGTAAAGACGTAATTTTCTCAAGAGAAAGTAAAATTGTTGCATTGAATTTTTTAATTTTAATTCTAAGTGGATCTAATACATATTAGATCAGAAATGCGTTATCACTTTCGCGCGTGTGACAGGCGACGAAGATGAGCGCGGGAAGAGAGCCGGGAGGATGAATGAGGGCATGCGAGAAGAGCCACGAGGCATCGCGTTATTAGATACCCGATCTCTGGTCGAGCGTGCTCCCAAGCAAAACGCGCCGCCAGCAGAACAGCGCCGGTTAAGTTCCGAGAAGAGGCGCGAGTTCCGGCTACGCAAGTATGTATAAGATACAAGCTAGGTACCTGCGAACGGTCCGGCTCAGGTTGGTCCCGCTGACGACTAAAACGTAAAGCTCCGCTGTTCCAGGAGACCGCGGTATAATACACGGCCGGATGGAATGCACCCGGCCAGCAAGATAAAGCAGACGATGGTAGTTTACATATCATGTGTCGCTACGACACAAATAATAAAGCAACGAGCCAGCTGTTATATTCACAAATTACTGATGTACAATACGACCGCTCCTTGCATGAATCCGTTACGTAATCCTTTTCATAAAACAACAATTTAGACCAATTATTACAATTTTTTTTCAACAAACGACAATTCTTCAATAATCTGTATAACAGACAACATAATCTATATAATCGAAGACTAACTATCAGACTACTATTTGAAGTCTCATCTATTTAACATGCGCGATATTGTACGATTTGATCCGATTAGGATTAATAAGGAACGGTTTAGTGTCAAAGTTGCTAACGTTGCCACGTGTAGTCGCCATATCGCCGCGAAGCGATGCGTGCGGCTACGTATGCAAGGGGATGCACAAGAGGCGGGAGAAATTCCCGCGACGTAAATGGAGACGAAGAATCCGATCGAAGGAGTGCGTCTCCCTGGCGCCGTTGCGTCTCTGCGTAGTCGAGACGATAGTCTGGGAACGTGCTGTCGCGGAGCGTCCGTTTACTTAGAGCTTGGCCCAGGGCGGGCGGGCGGACTAGAGGGCGAATAGATAGAATAGACGGCTAGATAGAGAACGAGCGCAGTCTTACGAAAATGCACTTGTTTTCAGTGGCTCCCGGGCCCCGGGTAATCGATAGCGCTGTTGTTACAAGCTGCGACGCCGTACGCGTGCATCGTTTTTCCCGCGTCACATCTTCCGGCGCGTCGTGCCTTTAAATCCGGTCCGGATGATCGATAACTCTTCGCGGAACGACAATGATACCTTACCTCTGTAAATCTGGGAACACGTATCACGGAGCTCGCGGACGAAAGATATTTTTCGCAAATCGCAATGGCACTCCGGAGAATATTCAATACGCTGCACAGAGACGTTACTCCGACATCGAAGAGAAATTTATCTGAACGCACTCAAAAGATAGTAGCGTAGGCGGTAACTCAGCATCATATACGAGAAATAAGCGTAGATATGATGATACTTCTTTGCTGATGCATTTGGAACCACATCAGTTGAGTGATTGAATAGTCCGATTTATATATATGTATATGTATATCAATTTAACGTACAAACTTTAAATTCTATGATTATAGCGTGACTTTTATTTGATCTTATGAAATATATCTGTTTGAAAATGGCGCGGTTCAAAGATATTTAACGTAACGTATTTTCTCCAGATCAGGCCCCGTCGAGACTCGCCGACTGGCGACGTCGACGCTGGCTACGCTGAGACGCAACGGAGTTTTCACGATCGAGATAATATCAAGCATTCGAGTCATGGATTTCCCGAGAGGAAGAGCCGCGTTGCGCACGGCTAAAAGGTACGCGCAACGCGATCGGTCCGTGGATTCGACGTCTCCTCCCCGGAGAGATAGACGCCGAGACGAAGAAGCAGCGCGCGCGTCCGGAAGAGATGGACGGAAGCGAGAAAGGAGCGACAGATAAAAGGAGAAAAATAAAGGAAGACGGAAAAGCCGATGGAAAACGATGGAAAAGGATCGAGGTGCAACAGAAGAAAGATACGACGTAAAAGATGTTGTCCAGACTGCAAGAGAGAGGAGAGAGGTAAAAGAGAGTGCGAGAGAGAGAGATAGAGAGAGAGAGAGAGAGAGAGAGAGAGAGAGAGAGAGAGAGAGAGAGAGAGAGAGAGAGAGATCGACACCGAGAGTCCGAAAGGAATTAGATTTGCTCGGCACTAGCCAAGCGCGACGGACAGAATGCAACGCAATCCACCGGTAATTCGAAACGCGTTCCTCGGAAACACGGGGAATTATTCCTTTGGCGCTGCTGCTGCTACTGCTGCTGTTGCTGCCATTACTACCTCGACGATCCTACCTCCGTTACCTCACAGCGTAGTTTCTCTGTACCTGGAAGATGACTGGACAAATCGCTCGTCCTCGCGTTTCGCTTCGCATCTCCACGCCGGCCGCGTATCGATCCAATCGGCTGTGGTGGATATTCGCGTTAAATATCGACGACGACAATGCACCGCCGACGATGAAACAATTAACTAAGTACCGTAACTATTTAAGCCCTTATTTAATGTAATGCGTAAGCCATTCTTAGTCATACTTGTTAAATACATAATTTCCTTATTTAAAAAAAATTAATAAAAATAGACATATTTTAGTATTAGAAATTATGGACTCGATACTCATCGCATTACGCAATTCGTTTGCTTTAAATAAAAGAATATATTATAGGCGCTAAAAATATGAAGTATCTATATGTACTTGTAGCCCGTAGTCTTTTTCTAATAAACCATTAAATACGCAGAAATACTAGAAGTAATAATCTATGTCCATATAGAGAGAAATGATTCATATTTTTTAATCGAAATGCGCGATATACACTTTTCTTTATAAAGAACACAATCTGTGAATTCTCGAAAAGACTTTCGACAAGATTGAGAAAGTGAAACAGCTCGAGTTGATAGTCGACATACAAGTTCATCGAGCGAGCAATGCAATCTGGTTAACCACTACGCTCTTCATTTACGAATCCTTGCAGGTTGCGTCAAAGTTTCCTTTGCATTACCGCGTTCGCGTGTGCTAAGAAGGATCAAGATCGGGGGATCTTGCTAGAAGCGCCGAGGTCAAGTAAGCATAAGTGCTTGGAGCTCAAACAGCCAAACGCTCGCTAATTGTCTAACGAAATTGATTCTGACTCCTTAATGCATTTACAGTAATGATAAAATTTTATGCGATATTTATTGAAATAGAACATTATATGCTATACGTAACATACACTGTGTTACATTGTATAGTACTGTAACCACAGCGTCGTTAATAAGATTAGCCGGTTCATTAACTCAAAGGAGGAAGGGACAGCGTTCTTCAGACTTTATCTTCTGCCTTACAAACTTAAGAAATTCTAGCTTACTAACTCGTGGGAGACATCGGGTCGCGTCGAAAAACAGGTTCGAACCTATTGCCGATCGCGCGAGTGCCGTTACGCGGACTTCGCGTTGATTAAGTAATTACCGCAAATTGGGTTGAGCGCGGGCGCTCGCTGCAGCATAATATTAATTAGCATTCAATTAATTACAGTTAATCGATTCGCCGCCGGCTCGCGCCGGCTCCCTTGCGTTTATCTCGAGCGATACCGATCTCTATGACACTATCTTGCAAACTTATAGTACTTTACCTCATCGGCGATAAAATTTTTCGCGACTGCTCTCTTCTCTCTCTCTCTCTCTCTCTCTCTCTCTCTCTCTCTCTATTTATCTTTCTCTCCCTTCCTTCTCTCTTCCTTTCTTATTCCTTCTCTCATAACGGGCACATCGGATTCCTCGGATACTTACGCAGCATTACTAAGCGCTAATGACGGTAAATGTTACCAATGTATCGTACGATATTCGATCGCCCCGTTGAAACCCATAAATTAAGACGCGGTAACGGGAGACGGTTTAGCTGGCGTAACCGGAGATTTTGTGGTGCGCGTTACGCGTGCATTAAGTCCGAATCAAACGGAAACCAATGGCTCACTTTATGACGACTAGAACAGATATTTATGTGCTCAAAGGATGCGATCTGCTTAACAAAAATGGACTTTACAAGCAAAGTTGAATTAAATTTGTACCATTTGTTATTTTTAAAAGTGCAAAGTATTCTGCATTATCTTAATAAGCCTCGTCGATCATAATCAATGAAAAGATTATTAGAATTTTCTTATATGCAAATAACGTTCGATTAAATTTTAATAGAGAAAAAAATTGTAATTTATGTTATAGTGGCTTATATTACATATTTTTAACATAATTAGGTTCTACATCTTTGTACAATAAAAAATATTTCTGAATCGTTTGTAAAAGTACATTAAAAGCTCTTAACTTTATCATGTTAATTTCTCTCTTCCGTATTATAGTTCACAAAGTTTTAAGTAACAATATAAAACAACATATACATGTAATATTAATTTATCCTGTCCATATATATTCATGACTGGAAACATTTTCATAAAATCACGTTTTAGTTTTTAGCAAATAGTATCGCGTTACCCAACAAAAGAAGTCGACGAACGAACACTTTACGTACATCTAATATCACTGTGTAATAGCGGGTGACAAACCGCCGCAAAGAAACCAACTGAAATTTAACTTTATCAACGGCCAGCCCGTCCGCCGTATGTTCGCCATACTCCGGCATACGTCAAACCATGGCCGTGCAAGCTAGACGGAATAGTGTGGCTGCCACATTTAGTATATTTTTACACCGTGGCCGCGCTCTCGTTGCGCAGCGATGTCCCCTCGACCCTCTTTCTTTCACTCTATCTTCTTCCCTCTCGTTTCCATCCCTTCACCGGCGCCTCTCTCCCTTTCCCTCCCGCGTGTGTACCAGGTAATTGGGTGTGAAATGAAATCTAACGAAAACCCTTTTAGGCGTGTGCACAGTCGCTCGACTGTCGGCAGAGTAGCCCAGCCCTCTCCTCCGCTCGCACCGTCCTTCCGTCCCCCGCCCATTCTCGATACTGCACACCTACGCTTTTCCTCCTGTTCTCCATCCGCTACCAGTAGCGATAGACGTCCTGTGTATGTCACGATCGCAGCCAGGTGAGTGTATCACGTCAGAGGGTGTAGCGCAGTGGCGGCGAGGGGAGAATATAAACGTCGGGAGAGGAAGAGAGAAAGATTGAAAGATAGAAAGAGAGAGAGAGAAAGGAAGAAGGGAAGAGGGAGGAAGAGAGAGCACAGGCGGTTCACGATCAAATAGTTTCCATTTTTTGTCAGCATCGACACCCGCCCTTTCTCATCTACCCGTGCCGCCGCCGCTGCCGCCGGAGCAACAGAATATTACGGGACGATGGTTAAACTCCTCTCTCGCGCCCATCTCTCTACCGGCGACCGCCGCACCTCCTTCCCCCCCCCCCCCCCCCCCCTCCCCCCGTATCCCTCTCTTTGTCCGTACTTCTCTTTCACTGTCTATTCGCGTAATACGTACCGTTCTTGCTGGGCTCCTGCGCGACGCGATGCGATGCAACGCGACGCGACGCGACGCGACGGACGCGGCAAAGTCGAGCTACGTGAAACGCATCCCGAAACCAGCAACGCCACCGGATTAACTCTTGTCGTCGGCGACGACCACGCCAGGAAGTTACACCGGGGTCGGTAAGAACGTACCAGCAAATATCATCGTGACCGCAACGGCGACCTAGTCTCCGTTTTCTCAAACGAAACGCGATAGAGGAAAACATAAGCGGGACAAAAGAATCGTGTCGGAGTTGCGGGGTTTCATTCGCGGCACGGTACTTCGCGTATTTTCTTTCGTCAAAAATTTACATTCATAATTAATGTATAATATAGAGTATTCCGCGCTTTCTTCCATCTATATAGCGAATTGTTTGGGAAAATAAGCGAATTTTTCTAACGTCATAAAACAATAGCGCTGCAAACTTGCAAAATTAATATGTTATTAGGAACACTTGGACATACAGATCTATCAAATTAGAGAACTCCCCGAATCATTTTCAGATAAGCTCGGTTTTTGATCCTTCTGTCGCTAATTACTAAATGGTGGAGAGAGTTCCACCGCCAACATTTTCCTCTCCCATTTTCCTCAACGAAAAGCGCACCGTGAATGACTCTCGCCTTATACCTTCGGCGCCATTGCCTAAAATAGGTCACATACACATTTTACGCGCGTGCAAGAAACCCGTAAAAGTTTATATGGTGATGCATCGTCAATATGTTTCACTATTTTTGGAAAAATCTCCGATAAACCTTGTAGTATGCATGCGCGCTAAAAATTATACCTGTAAAGTAACTCTACTCTATAATGGCTGTATTGTACTATAGTTGTAGCTCTTATGCCTAGAAAATTTATAAAACTATCATTCTTAAACATTAAAATGTTTAAATTTTGGAATTCAATATATCCACAATTATATGTAAGATAATAAAATTTGTTTGAAAATTTTTCAAAGTTATATATTTGATAAAAAACGCTACGAAAGATTATGAAATGCTTAGCACGTAATCGGGAATCTGTGCTTAAAAATATAAGAACAAATCATATCCTCGAAGTTTGTCTAGTTTGACGTTCCGAAGCATAGAAAGAAATATGTCACGTTACAATAATGCTGTCGTGAAAAGAATTGATTCTCGATAAAGTGAACTTTTATCCTGTTAACGTCACATTTATGTCGTAAAGAATATTGAAAGACCCCACGAGAGGACGGGACAAGAAGCAACGAAAACCCTGGACGAGACACGAGCGCGAGTTTTATGCGTGGCGAACACAATCGACCCGCAATGACTTTTAACACAATCGTGAACATGTCTTGAACAGTAAAAGGGAAGCCGAGAGCGGACGGAGAGTGAAACCCCCCTGGTCAACCTGGGTTTGCTTTATTGGCTCGTAAACGACGAGCCACGTCGAAGAGGAAGTCAGCAGCCCTTCTGGCTGTACATGTACAGATACGCGTTTACACGTATTTGTTTGCGGCTCTCCAATTACGTTCGGGTTTCACGAGACGCACGTAAGAATGGGCACGTTGCATAATCGCACATCCACCGACGGGACGGACGAAGCGAGCGCAAGTGGGACATGAATCATTGCGAGTGGAGTGCTTCGTTCATCCAGAAGCTAAATCTCCCGTTAAATTTCAGCGGTTATACGGACGTGTCTATAAATTTACATAACGATCGCTGTCGCCTACGTCGTTCGCATTGCTCGAGTATGTAAGCGGAGACTACTGTAGCTCGTTTACGTTTTCAATCGAGCAGCTCGAACATACGAATTAAGCTATAAATTATTTTCATGTATTATAGATAAAGAATAATTTTCGTGCTAGATATTATAATCATTATACCCCGTTAATTATATAATTATTATACAACCAATATCGTAAGTTTAAGAAAGTAAGCGTTCCTTTCTTTTTACGAGCTACCAAAAACTCAACCTAAAATATTCCAAATATCAATTTTTTTTTATAAACCTAATCGTTGCGAAAACTTTATTGGAAAAAAGAGTGAGATGCGAACAGTAAGTTGCCAATCGTCACGCGACGTGCAGCCTTCTTTCTTATCGGACGTAAGAACGTTTCTGGATCTTTACCTCAGAGATCGCGCGTCCGTGAAATTCTACCGTTTTTGTCAATTTTGTCGTGTCGAGAGTAGCAGCATCCGGTAAGTATTTCGAGGCCGAATTTCACCATTTTTCGCTATCGTGCGTCGCGTTCGAATTCACCGCGAAAAAGCGAATTAGAGTTACCATCTCTTTCTCTTTTTCGCTTTCTATTCTGTGATGCGCAACGATCTTATGTTTATGTAACAATTGTCGAAACTTGAGTACTTACTGTAAAAATCATATATCGTCTCTTATTTATTTACAAGTGTAAGATTCTACTCTGGAACTTTGAAACTACATCATTTTATAATACATAGTTAATTTTTTAATTAGAATAAAATTATTATAAAATAACTTTGAAGTTAGAAATTGCAAAAGTATCAATATAAAAATACATGTAATTTTCATTTTGATTTTGAATTATAATCGTCACGTAGAGAGATCGCAGTGTATATTCTGAATAGAGCTCCGGAATGGAAAATTTTAGTCAGACTAGACGGCTCGCCATAACTCCGCGATTCTGGGAGCGCGAAGGATGTTCTTTATCACTCGCGTCGGTGTTATCTTACTACCGGCGTCGGTAATAAACTCGAAACCTCGATCGATCCGACGAAATACCTCCGTCTCTACTTTTCCCTCTCACTCTTTCTTCCTACCGCTTTTCCATTTGCCTTCTTCACTATTCTTCCCCCATCGAGCCAAGTGCTTGCACCTGTGCGGCAACCTTCCTCGAAGAAATCGCCAAGCCGGCGTGATTGCGCTCGTCATAACGGCGAAAATAAAAGCTGGCTGCCGCGCACCGGTTAACAGTAATGAGCTGCGTGAGACGCGGAACGGACGATTCGACAATATCTGGACTGGAGAATTGGAAACCTTTCGCCTCCTTCTTTCACCGACAAGTTAACACTCAAGTGCATTAATTCGTTTCAGGCGTCCAAATATATTACTTTGTTAAATCCATTTATAAAAGAATGACTTAAAACACTGCTTATTTATTTATTTACATATGTACTTAAATTACGAATGTCAGATTTATAAGGTTAAATATATATTATTAATACGCGGATATTATATTATTTATCTGTATGCAGCACATAAATGCATTTTCCACGAGAAAATAAAAAATTTAAACTAGAAACTTGAAAAATCTTTATCGCAATTGTTTCAATACTATCCATATATATGAATATATAAATTTTTTTAAATGATATATGTATAGATTTTTTATCGTGTAAATTTATAAAATCAAATAATTTAAAATTTTGTTTATTTATCTCTTAAAAAAAATGTCATAACATCATAACATGTTATAGCTATTTTTATTCTTATTGGCAAGCGATATTCAGGTTTGCTCATGCTCCATAATGCCATTCCGAAATTGCAAACAAAAATACCAAATACTAATTCAATTGGTCGTCCGAATCGACTCGCCGGATATTTATCTCGCTGTCGTTTAGCACGTAACCTCGTTTTCGACCGTATTAATTGGGTCGGACCACCGCGTTAATTTTCGCGCGATGATTCGGCAATCAGCCTCCGCCACCGATCGTCATTAAATCCGCCATCCACCGGTTCGTCGCGCTCGGCGGTTGGGACGATTCAGAAATAGGTCCTCCGCAGTCAGCGATTGGTCGAACCGGGATTGCTATTATTGATAGCAGCGTGTATAAACAGCCACGGGATGAACGATAAAATCGATAGCTTCAGACAACGCGACAAATAATGAAAACGAAACGCACGTCTCCGACATGGAGCTTTGACGCGACGCGACGCGAACCCAGAACGAGAGAATTGCATTACGCCCGGCGCTTCTCTGTTTAAATGCTCGTTACGCTGAAATGCTCAAAGTGGGCTTTCATAGAGTGACAGGAGAATCTGACATTTCGCTCGTTAGATCGGAACGACGTTATGCGTAACGTTTCCGAAAATGGTCTGAACGAACACGGCCAATAATCAGACGAAAGAATTCATCTACGAGTTGTAATCCGATTTCAGAGCTTGGTTGCCCATTACGTCATACTTTTGGGAATATACATGCTCACTGTTACATCGCGTATCGCGCGCTATCGCGGGATGTAACGATTTCGCCAATTTAATCCTTGCTGCAGAGCAACAACGGCGTTTGCGTGATCTCTCGTGTTTTTCAGTCGCTTAGCAGCGACACAACATGTCGTCGTCCCGTTCGCGTATTATCTAAAATCCTAAATATATTTGTACATGCACATGTAATAGTGCATCTCCGATTGCCGTCACCGTCACCGTCGCCGCTTCCGCATTGCGCCTATACCGCCTATGGTTATACGCGTTTCTGCACTCGATAATCGCATCCGTTTCTCCACGTTCCCCGAAAGCTCTCCTTGCGCGCCTTTTGCCTGCCTTCCATCTCATTCACGCTCGTTCTTGGAAATCGCCACGGAACCGTGAAAGAGAAACGAAAGGTGGCGGGAAACGACAGGAGCAAGAAAGAGAGAGAGCGAGGAAAAAGAAGAAAGACTATCGAGAAGGCTAAGACTTAGCCATGATTCATTCTGTCTTCTACCTTATATAGGACAAAGTGAAGTGTAAGATTAATAGACAGAAATGTCGTTTAGAAAGCTTATTGGAAATAGTTATTCGATCATATCTTCCCCTCCTCCTTCTTCCCCAGATTTCCTTTAGCACGATCAAACATTGTGACAAACAAAAAATTTTAAATAAAAAAATAAATTCTTGTCAGAAATAAAGAGCTTTATAAATTTTCTAAAAAAAAAATCACTAATTTATAAATATCTTGTTAATACAAAATTAGTATAAGCAAAGCAAATTAGAGTAGCAATGAATGTATCATTAAAAATTTATCTGTCTATAATATGATGATAGAAACATAGAATTAATAAATCTTAACTATAATAGTAAGTAAACACTTTTATTAAATTATGTATATATATCTATTTTTTATCAAAATAAAAATGAAAATGATCAATCATACGTTTACTATAGATCAGACGTATATAAATATGACTTTCATTTATATGATAGAATTTATTTAAAAAATAATATTGCATAATATGCTTACTTAGCTTACTATATATGGATAGAAAAAGTTAATTATTAATTTAACAATACTAATTATCTGTTGCGCTATATTCCAGTTTTTCTTATAAGAGAACTGCTTTCTAAGGTGAAGGAAGAGAGAGAAGATGGTGTCCGTAACAATGTTTATTTTCAAGAATCACCGGATAAATCAGTATTCATTTATATGTAATGTATAGTGTCTATAATGCTTCTTCAATAACAAAAAATTGTCACAACCGAGATTTACAATTCTCATCGTTAATGATTCCAAGGTAAATGCGCGAAACGACATCACACGGATTTGTCGTTTGTAAAGAGCGGAGAAAACTCACGAACCCCGTTAAAACGCGACGGTGAGGCTAGAAGATCACGGTAAAAGGATGCAATTACAGCTTATTGTAAATTTTTTCATCCTAAGATTACCGAAGATGACCGTTGATCCCAATCGAGGGGTGCGCGAGAAGACGAGTCCGATCGGCGACCGTCACTTCTCACACACCTGTGCTCCCTGGGTTACGGATAATAGCCGGTTGTCCGGCCCTGCGGACAAGACCAGTAGCCCCCCATGTGCACGCCCATCTCGCCCATCGCCCATCTCACAAAGCTCACTCCTGGCAAGATATACAACGTGTACACACACGTGGCGTCGCGTCGCGAGACTGGGAGGTGGTAGACGGGGATCCTCGCTCTCAGGCGCGCTTATGCATACTCGCAGCATCTGTTGGTACAACACGAACGTTTCCTGCATCGCGTTACGTTACGTTAGTNTAGCATTTAGGATAGCCCGGGGCGGTGATCTCTTAATGACCGTGCTACAAATCGATGCTTCTTAAATTGTCTTTCTTCCTCTCAATTATAAAGTTGTAAAGGTTCACATTTAAATTACTTAAATTAACAATTTAATGTTACATAAGCAGTTAATTTTCTTTCGCTTATTCATTAACTTTCAAAAACTTTCTTAGATATTCCACATAAAATGTGGAGCATAATATGCGAAGCAATAAAAATTATTCATTTTCTAAAATCTCGCTCTAACATTTCAATTAAATTTTTTTCTGAGAATTTCATATAAGGAAAGTATTGCATAAAGTATATTGCAATCCAAAAAATTTGAAATACTTATTTGATGAAAGTACTTAACTTACGACAAGCATAATTTTACTTTTAATTTCGCACGTCTCAGAGCTATTATATAAAGCGGATTTTGAAGACAATTAATTTTCTGACAGTGATTACAAAGACACGCGAAATACATATTGACAATCTTTATTATCTTTATGAAACGTCAACTGTGAATGCAGTACCGCTATACCATCATTATCGTTCTATAGAACATTTCGCTTATCATCTTCCCTAAGGAAATAGTCATAAGCACATCTTACGACTCCAATTGTTCTTACATCAAATAAAACTTCAATGAGAAAAGCCGAAAATTAACTCGCCAATGATGCATTTCTAAATTATTGTGTGTCATAAAACATTATATAAATTAAATTTAAAAAGAAAAGTAATTGTCGCTTTGTAATATAGTTTAAATCATTAAAATATCAATTTCGTATAGTGTACTACTTGTCTCTTGTACATATGTACTTGATAGAAATGACAAGAAAGTATATTTATATTATAACACGTTTCGCGTGTTTTGATAATCAACAATAAAACGACGAAAGAAAAGTTTTAAACACTCATTTCCAGTAATTATTATTTGATCATGATCAAATGTCATTGGAAAATGTCTGAATGACATTAAGTATTGCTCTCAATCGTCGGACACCCACGCGAGTCTGTTAACTAGTTCAGAGTAGATTTCTCAGAACGTATCGATTCATGTACAATATAGGGTTAACATTTGCACGCACTACGGATATTCTTATTGAGAAATTATCGATCTCAGCACTAGTAGATAACTTATGTTTTTCACTTGAAAATATTCCCCACAACTATATTTTCAATCATTTTATTGTAACATTAATATTCAAAAGAATTATTATAAATTCCATAACATTACGTTAATAATTATTTTTCAATTTGAAAAACGGTTTCTCAACATTTTAGAAATTACTTCAAACAAATCTCAACAAAAAAATCGAATTTATCAAAAATAGCCAAAGTTATAAAAACTTTGTATATCTAAAATGGAGTTTATCGCGATATGTTGCTTGAAAATAAAACTTCTCAAAAATAATAAAATATTTATATATTTATTTAATTACCTAACACAAGGAAATTTGACGATTTGATGATAAACTATTTCTCTAAAAACCTCTTCAGCCACCTAACGTTGATATCGCGATAAGTGTGATATATCGGAAAATCTCTTAAGGTTGAGAAAATGATTTCAGCGATATCAGCTTTTGAAAGTGAGAAAAAAGGAGAATGAGAACAGGCATATGACCGGACGAAGTTTCGTGGCATTCGTGATACAATTCCGCGCAACTTTGTGACCCAACTTTTATTCTCGACGAAGTTCACCTTCGTTTTGCCATTCGCTAGAAAGAAACAGATGGGGCCGAGAGAAGAGAAAGGAAGAAAACGTCTTGAAAACTGTATAATAGATCTCGCGTCTTTATCAAGTCTGAATATAAAATTAATTCTCCTAATCGAAATCCTCACAATGAAATAAATGGCATTCTTTTCGATTAACTCATCAATAATTTTAAGCCTGAAAATTACGTGCGCGTGCAGAATATCCTGTATGTGCAACATTGTAGCTATCTGTCTCTTATCTTTGGCGAAGATTATCCGGCGAGATTCGCGTTACATAACGCATGAAGGGGGAGGGACACCGATGGAAGAAGCGAGATTAGGGTCCGCCGCAGGAAGAGCAGCGGGCCCGAACAGAGCCCAGTATTTCTGAAATCGGCATGCCTGTATAATGAGCGTATAACGCGCACGGCGAGTGAACGCGTATGCGCGGCGTGCCATGGTGCGAAGTTAATACAGGTGCATTCTTCTTCTTTCACTCACCGCGTCTCTCTCTCTCCGCCCCTCTCGCGCGTCGTTCTCCCGCTTCTTCTTGCCTCACAATAAGGAAGCAGTGGCGCGGGTCGACCTTCAAAGATTGCCGGTACTGGGCAGCCCATGATAATTATCATCGCGCGCGGGCACGAGCGAGCACGACTGGCGCGCACGTTGATCTTCGCTGCAAGTCGCTGGTGCAGGCCTCTCCTTTTTCGCAGGAGTACGGTAATGTCGATTTAAACCGAGTTTTCGCGATACGTGCACTCCGCTACTTGCGAACTTTCAACTCACGAACTTTCGCAAAAACTTTCGTACAAAACTAACTGCAATCCGTCTGCGCCAATCCCGTACGCGTTGTCCCTCTTACGTAACGCAAAACAATTTTTAACTGCTGGAATAACGCTATTCTTTCTTTTAAGTAAAAAAAAAAAAACAATTTCTTCGCACAAAGGTTCCTTGGCACGAACTGCGTAAGTAAATTGATTTACATTTACTCTGGAATATTTTATCATGACGATTTGATCGGTTGAGGCAAAGTCACTCTAAGAATTTACAATTCGGAAATGTAAAATTTAAAGATATGCATGCTTTGGTCCGTTAGGTAAATAAAAAATAACGTGAGAAACATTGCCAGAAGTCCACTTTATTATGAACTTGCCGTTCGCACCAAGAACACGGCGTTGCAAAGACGGTTACGGTTCGCAACGCATACGTTCTCACATGCGAATGCACACCGGTGCAGCGTGCGCCCGACGGTTCTCGCCGCACGTAGAGTCGCGCTGCACCGTCGCGATCCGAATCGAAGATTCGCCGAAACATCCGTTAGATTGGATCCGCGCGATCTTGGAACGGTATTCTGGCTGGCATGCTCATTTGCATTAATCGCGTCCGATTTATCTTACCCGACGCGAATTAAGCGGCTTCCGATATTCACTTTAAATAAATAAAACTCGGGGGGAGAGAGAGAGAGAGAGACTGCGCCCCGAGTTCGAAGAAGTAGACGAACGAAATACTGGTATGTACGATCTAACGTATCCTGTGCACGAAAAGATATCCACAATGTAATCGCATGATAATTAAGATAAATGTAAACGTATCAGATACGTAATCGAATAAACTAGAAAGAAACCAAATCCCTATATTTTCTTTTTCTCTAATATTATATTAAACTTACATACGCGCGTATTATTAAAATAGAGCAGAATAAAATTTCTCACTGTTATTTCTACACAATATAAATTTTTGTAAGGACGATACAAATGAATGGAATACAAATCGTTCGCTTGGCGAGCAAAAATGTCAGAGGATTAAAATCGAGCCGCCAAATATTACAGACAGCGCGCAGTTGAGAAAGGTCGAGGAGCCTTCGGGAATCTCGAGCACAGAAGCCGGCGGGCAGTCCACCATTGCAATTTCGTCCGGGATTTACTGGCGGGCGCCGAGGTATTACTTTTCGCGGAGGAAATTCCAGAGTGTAACGTCGCTCCTGACGTGCATACCGTAATGATCGTCTCGGTTTTTGCACGAACGGAGAATCTAAGCCGGTGTCGATGGTATACGACACCGCGCGCGGAGTTTTCTCGGCTCCCTCGCGCAGCAACTCTTTACCAACCGTTAAATCGTTTACAACCTTCGTACCTTGTAAACGAAGACTGCCGGTGCACGGCTTAACCGACTCTGCTGCGCGTCTCTTCTCTTTGCTAATGACGAGCGGCCAAGAAAGAGAAAGAGAGAGAGAGAGAGAGAAGTGAGACGATATTCCGCGCTATCTGTATCTACCAAAGGATCCGCGGAATCGCAGAAATTACGGTTGCTGTGATTCGCGCGTTCTAAACCGCTCGCCTTGGAATTTAACACGTTGTATACCGTGCGAATTCCTAGTGATTGCGCGTTACGGTCGCTTTTTGACGTCGTATTGATATAAAAAAAAAAAGATGAAAAAAAAAAAAACAAAGGAATAACATAAGAGATGAAGATTAAAATATCAAAGTAATAATTATAATTATAATATAACGTATTAATGAATATTTCGACAATTAAATACAAGCGTACAACAGAAAATTCAATGAAATGTTAATGTAATTTAAAAGTCTCAATACATAATAAACTAATATATTAAATATGAGCGTTAAATATTATTTCTCCGATATCCCAGATAATCAATTTACAGGTTTACGGTTTATGGTTTCATCATTTCCGCTCGTGACAGCGGAAGTCAATCCGGATCTATCGCGTGAAGTTAGCAGAAGGTGGCTGCGGACCTCGGTTGCTAAGTCCGAGGAATTACGGCCTTCCTGCACTTCGCGAACGATGCGTATCTGCTTCGCCCATCTTATAATTTCCAGGGAGGCTAATTGCTCACGCACTGCGAAATAACGCGGATACGTGGGAGGAAGTTAGTTCGAAGCATCGGCTCGAAATTAATTTTTCAAGATGGTGGACTGCATACATAGTCACACATACACACACGCATCACGCATCACGTCCGCGATGCGCATAATTACGAAAAGGGGCAGCTGCAATACACTTGTCTTGGCAAAAATTATACGTCTACCCGATAATTGTCGAAAAGCTCTCTAATTACTTTCGGTTGGTGTACACCGGTGTTTGATCCATTTAATTACGAGTTGCGCATGTATCTTCTTATTATTCGTTCCGCGACGGAACTCGCTCGTCTCGTTACACCTCGCGTGTTCTGCTTTACTTGCCGAAAATTTAATTGCTTTAAAAATACTTAATCCTGTCAATATCGCTACTCCTCGTTAATAATCTTTCAACGCGAGCCGTGTCCCGGATTCGAGATAAATTTATCACTATTACTATTTCTACTACTACTACTCTGTACTAGCATTATTATTAGTATTACTAGCACACACATAAACAGATTCCGTTTTCGTCCGGCCCAAGATGCATTGCGCGCATCTGCGAAACTACCGACAGACAGATATTGGCATTTGAGAATCCGCCACGAGAGCCGCGCACGGAGGGCAGGAAAGGAGGGAAATAATTATTCCATGACCGAGTGCGCGTATCGAACGCGAGCCGAGGTCGCCAGGCGGTTATCAGGCCACAGGTCCAATCAATTACAATGTTGTGCAAAATGTAGCCTACCTGCGGACGCGGATGGCGACGGGCCGGCACATCAGCGCAACTCTATCGGAAATCAATGAAATTCGCCAAAAACTCCTGCTTTATTGATACCTAGCGGTTTAAATAGCACCGTCGCTACCTCTCCGTCGAGTGCTGACGCGGCAAATACCGTCGAGAGAACCGCTTCGTCTTCAAACGCGTCAATTCTTATATTACCAAAATAGAGTGATCCAACGATTAATGCGCGAGACACTCTAATATAAAAATGATATAGAAAACTTATGTAAAGAAAAGCACATTTTTAATTATAAAAAACAATATTGATTACAATATGGTTCAGCATAGTATAAAACATACTTTAATATTCTAAAATGTTCTTAATATTTTTGTAATTAAAAAATTTTAAAAACGCGGTGTGATAATTTATGTATATTAATTGACACGATCCTAATAAATTTTCCTACGTATGATATCATGTCAGATTTCTCTCTCATTGCAAAATATCTCAATAATATATTTACGATAAGTAAATTGTAAACAATCAGGATTATCAGATGTAAAAGAAATTTCACAAATAAATCGAAATAAATGGAAATCGAATTTGGATAGATAAGCGGTACACAAGTGGAAAAATCATTCTTACGACGTGACGAATATCCGAGTATAAACCAGAACGCGAACAATATTACAATTTTTTTCGCAAGTTATTCAACGTCTTTGTTCTCGTAGAGATTTTCAGCCAAATGACAGCCGAGAGAAAAGGAAGAGTTCCGGCCGGCACGGTGCACGCTTCGGCGAGCTTCTTCCTCGCTGTGTCCGCTCATTGGACAACGACGCTCGCGCGCAACGAAATTCAGCAGAAAACCGTGCACCGGTCCGCGCGAATCCCCATTTTTTGCCACAGAGACCGAAAGAGCGACAGAGCGAGAAAAAGAGAGAAGGAGAGAGGAGGCGTGCCACGCTCTGACCGCGGAAAATAATCCAAAATAAGTCGCCGGTATCGATCGGTGGCGGCCAGAAAGAAGGAGAAGTCAGCCACGCGGTAGCGTGTGTTTTGCAGTGCACACTAACCACGCGCTCATAAGCGTTGGATGTGCACGCTGATGTTTTCCGCCACCCACCCTCTAAACGGTACTCTCCCGCTGTTCCGCTTTCCTTCCCGCACCGTTTTCCTTGTCTCTTCACACCCTCTCGACGAACCTATAGTCCCTTTCCCCCCTCTGCCTCTTTCTCTTTCTCTCTCTCTTTCTCTCTCTCCTTTCCTTCCTTTCGTCCTGTCCTGCTTTTGTATTTCGTTTATCAGGCTTAACATGCGACTTTACCTACCACTTTGCCCGGCGGGAGGCGTTCGTACCGCGAATAAGGATTACGATGAAAATAAATGGTTGCTAATCATACGAGATAAGGCTCGCGTCACAACAATGATCGCACTTTAATTAGCATTGTAATAATGCCGCTTATGCATAAATGAAGAAGAAACATATAATATACATAAATGTATATAGAAACAAAAGTCACCAATTCTTCTTGAGATTTAAAAATGTAGAAGCATTTTGTATATTTTACCGTTTATATTATTTTCAAATAAAAATATATGTTATAACAGTCTAACGTAGTTAACACTCTTGCTATAATTTTTTGAAAAATCAAGCAATTTTCAACTTTTTTTTTAAACAAATCTTGTAAAAAATAGAGAATACAAGTTTGGAGACAGTTTATTATCCTTTTTCGAAATGTATTTTGTGTTCAATGCGTGTTGATAAAAACAGTCCCCCGTCGCACATATATACAATGAAGTCAGCGTCCGTTATTCTCCGTTACCACGATTCACATAATCTGTTTCAATGAATTTGGCGTTAAAGAATGCACGGGTGGTTGTTTCGAAAGCACGCACCGGGGGGCTTTGTGCCGGCTGTTAAAAGCGAATCCCGCTTTTACCTCGTAATCGTAACACGTTCTCCCTCCCGCCGTCGCCGTCATCCGCCCGCGAGCATCGAAACGAGTAATCGTACTATTTCGTGGAGAGCACGGCCGGTCAAAGTACGTAATTCGCTTACCCGCCACCGACCCGGGGCCGGCACACCAGAGAACGGGTGTGCATTAAAAATTAACGAACTGTAAAGCAGCGTACCGCCGCGTCGAGTTTGAGCGAGCATGAGCGACGCGCACGTTCATCGCGAGGGAGAAAAAAAACTGAAAAAGATAAGGAAAGTAGAAGAATCGCAATGACCGATTCAACGTGACAGACGCTCGCGAATCTATCTGGCCTTATCGCGATCATTGAAACCAAATAAAACAATAATCGCCCACTCAGTCGGTGATCGTAAAGGTCTCCGGGGCGCTGCACCGTTCATCGTTCCTTCGTTTTTTTCTTTTCGGCCGACGCGACACGACGTGCCTGGCGATTGCATGCGCGCGAATGAGATCAGTCGCATGTAAATTTGATGATCGTGGATGAAAAACGAGCGCCCAGCCCGACGCGGCACGACGCGCGCCGCGCGCGAAGAGTGACAAATACGCCAGTCACCATCTGTCTTGGCCCGATAGAATTAACGCCGGGGCATACCTCTGGGAAATCTAGCCTGTGAAACAGGGGAGAAGGGGGCGCCTAACGCAGACGTAAATTACGCGGTTCCTTAAAAGACACAGCATAAATCACGCTAACGGGGCATCAATTCCGAGCGCGGGCGCGAGCGAGCGCGCGCGCGCGCGCATGCGAACGCGCAAAAAGTCACCGCGCGGAACGAACTATACGTTACAATTAAACCCGTGGAGAGAATCCCGGGATAGTCTCCGGCAATTAATAATCCGGCCGGACACTTAATCACCATTTACCATGACAAATGTGCGGTGAAATGCATCCGCGCTCTTTCCATGAGGTGCAAGGACGCGCGCAAGGCGCGCATTCGTTGCAGATATCGTAAGATGAGAAACCGTCAAATAAAGGACCTTTAGGATTTGTATTTCGATCTATATTAATTGTAGAAGAAGTCACATCGATAGTCTGTAGGTTGAGCGAGTGTGTATCGTACGAAATGGGGTTCGTCTTTCTGCGATTTTCTGCTTTCACGTGTTCAGGTATGGTACGGTTATCCTTGACGAATTCAAGGAGTGGCACGTGCTACCCCTCACTTCGTGATTTTGTCGAGTGAGCTCGAGGACGACCTTACGCGTCACCTCGACGCGCACGTGCGAGCCTCATGTACGTCACACGTGCGCCCGTGTGCACACGTGTGTATGCGAGAACGTGTGTGCTCTGTGTACCAAGAGAGTGTAAGAGGGGTACGAGCAGTATATAGGGCGGGGGGGAAGTCGTGGAGGGCGGATCGATATTAAAATAGTGACCGAATTCCGGCATGCCGCAACCTACCCTAACGCTCTCAGCTCGCCCTTAAACTACCCATTCTCCTCCCATGTTCTACTCTTCCCCTCTCCCCGTCGCTCCTTCAAACCGCGTTCCCATTTTACGCCCCTTTCCGGACTCTTCTCCGAGACGTGCGCGTGCTCCACGTTATAGGTCCGGAAAACTTTTCTACCGGCGAGGAGGAAAACACCGTCGTAAACCGTCGGTCGAAATTTCTAGCCGTGGTGCAAAAGCCCGCCCAAGGATAATACCGAAAGAGCCGGCGGAAGCGAAGACGTGCGACGTAAAAACATATGGCGTCGTGAGAATCTTCAGCGAGGGTATCTCAATATACGGAACGGACGAACCTCTTCGCAGAGGTCCTCGGAACCATGGATCCTTGGATCCTAAATTTCTCATCATCCCTACGTCGTGTTAAATTTATCCATTTTTCCGAAACATGACGCGCCGCGATCGCCTCTCCATTTCTGTCCCGCGCGTAAATATTTCAACATACGAAACTACTCGCGTTTGAGCAATGCGCTCTGTGAACGCGCAATTGATCTTTGATATT
Source organism: Tetramorium alpestre (assembly GCA_021460005.1). Classification (NCBI taxonomy): domain Eukaryota; kingdom Metazoa; phylum Arthropoda; class Insecta; order Hymenoptera; family Formicidae; genus Tetramorium; species Tetramorium alpestre. Next base: position 47,481 of record JAJVSH010000067.1, on the reverse strand, counting down.
TTAACTTTAAGAAATTTATTTCCAAAAGTTAATTATTAGCATTATTATATGTATTGCTTTTATTGGGAATTGCAGCCTTTAGAGATACTTCGTTGCTTCCACTTTTCGCCGAGATTATTGCCTCGCAGAATCTAACATGGACCCTTTACTTGGCAATTCTGAATTGCGAAGGAGGGCGATTCTCTGTTACGAGTGCGTGAAAAGATACGGCACAGAGATGTTGCGCAATACTTTGAGACAGGACCGTGCCTACGGGCCTGCATCTATCACACGCAAGAGCGTATGAACGCGAGAAGCGAGAAAACGCCAGGTCGGGAGATAAGTATTGGCTTCTTCCAGCGTATTTCCCACGTCATTAGTATATCGTCGGTATGAACTTTCGAGCTGATCGTCGGGAGAGCATCGTGATCGCCGCTGGTAGAAGCATGTTGCTGCATTCTCCGGCTGCACCGCGCAGAGAGCCTCGAATTCCACAACTCTGTTTTACCGTCGTTCACGATTTTTTACGAAAATCGCCAGTATTCGTTGTAATTTTGTACACGCATAATCCTTCAACACCGCGCCCGACCAAACCCGTCATTTTGCGGCTAAAAGTTTCAAATTTCAGCTTCGCATTCTACTTTTAACTGGCATATTCGTATAAAATAATCAAACTCGACCCCGTCAAACTAACGTAGTTATCGTTTCCAATCTTGTTGACGAAAAAACTTCCACGCCGGCGATATTTCCATTTGAATTACATCGAGATATATTCGGCACGTGCACAGTTAACGCTCGTGAAATTCGCATTTGCATCCATGGCAATGAGCTGTATTCGATTAAACTGCGCACGTTACTCGACAAGGGCATCTTCCCTTCGAAAAGGGTAGAGAAGTGGAGATGAGATATCCGACGACGCGGCGATATCGCACGAATCGATCGAAGCCGCGGACACGACTGTTCGATAACGACGACGGCCGCTCGACGTGCTTTCCCGACTATAGAAAGGTCTCTAGCAGCAGGTCTCTTCTGGGTGTGCGTTAAAGAGCCCGTTTAACCTTTTACAAGGTGTAAGCGGGTCGCATGCCGCGAGTTCCCACGCGGCGGATCTTCCGCCCTGGTGAGGACTGTGCATGTACGCGCGCAACGCGCGCCCTGAGAGAGCGCGAAATGTGACGTAACCATCGTCGCCCGTAAAGCAATACGTACTATCGAGCAGAACAAATCGCCATATTATATCGCACTGTTATTTGCTAAATGCGCCTAAGGCCGGGTAATTGAACNTCCTATCTTTGGTGACAGAAACTTGAGTAATCCTAAAAGGATACGATTATCATGATTTACTTCGACAGTCTGCATGACGCGTATTTTTATATAATTCAATTATGCCAAGAAGATGAATTAGAATGATGAGAGAGTCGTCTATCAAAGGGTATAAGACAAGTGCTATGATTCTGAAGAAATTAGGGGATATAGATCAGGGGTATATCTAAAAGTCAGTAGAAATGTAATACATACATTGGAGTATTCTCTTGTAAAATTGATAATTATTTTTTCATAATCTTATGACGATACTTATGACTAAAGCGGTTTATGTGAGTAATTATAATTCTTGTTTTAATTTTTTCTTGACTATATAAGCCCCATTTTCATTAATGAAAAATATAATCATAATAATCCCATAAGTGTCGCAATTATTCTGATTATGATATCGATTGATTCTACATCGTTGACTCTTACCGAGACTCTTACCAATGTTTGATGTCTATCTCTTTTATATTGGAAACAGTAGATGTCATAAAAAATCAACGTAACACGCGATTTGGTAATACACAGTCTAAGATTCACATCTTTATGCCTTCTTCGAAAGGATTTCGTTATCGATCAATCTCTTTTAGCATTTTGTAGGCGCGCACAACGATCGTTCTTTGCAGAAACATGCGTGGGCTCGCTTTTACAGTCGCGATCTGCATTATACTATTGCCATTCGTTCGTGAGACGCAGCTGTTAAATTTCAAAAGGTTAAACACCATTTCGCTACACTTTGTACTAGCGTAAAGAACCCGCGATCTAAAGTTGAAGTGCCGATCTATAAAAACTTTTCTTCGAAAACAGATAGAAATTAGTACGCTATCGTGCAAAGCTGGACAGATGTGAATATGAAATGATCATCTATATATATACTTTGATTATTTATGCATTATCGTCTGCGACAGTAATCGTGCTTTGCTATTTTGTGTCGTTTTGCTGTTAACTCGAGAGTGGCACATAAAAAATTTATCAAGTCTCACAATTTTTATTGTTTACCTGAACGTTAACTGTAAACATTTTAATGGATAAATAAATTATTTTTGAATTAATTGAAAATAAGATCATGTAAATAGAAATTTGAATTAAGTTTTAAATTCAATTTTTTAACAAAAAAATTTGTGTTAAATCAATTTACAAAATCTTTTGAAATATATCGAAATGTTAATGCGTATAAATTCATTAATACGGAATAATAAGATAGCCATAAAACGTTTTAAAAAGGTTAAAAAGGTTTTCATGAATATAGGGTTTAATTATCGACTGTACCAATTATTTGTTCCTCATGAATTTTGATCAAAAGCTAGTGTTATGTGTTGCAGTCGAAATTAAACGCGTTGTGCATGATTAACATGCCTGCATGTGCATCGAATAACGAGAGTGTCGCTCTACAAAACAGTTCATATTTTTTTCCTCTATCGCGTACCAATTTAGCATATTTTCTTGACTCAGTTCCAATATGGCGCGTCGTTTTTAGAGTGATAATCGCGTTGGCGATCAATCAACTTTGCTCGTGATGGAAAGAAGAACGCAAATAAAACAACTTCCGACGAGGCGAAATAAAGCGAATGGAGAATAAAAAGTGCAATGCGAGACGTATTTCTGCTTTCAAGACATCACCGCGACGACGAACAGACCACATTCTAATCGTAACCGTTTGCATTTGGAATATGTAATATTTAGTCTTCCCTCCGATAAGTGTGTGATAATTACGAAAATGTTCCGAGATGCAAACACGAGAAAATTGACTTAATTGTGTATGTCACTTGACTTCATATCATATATGTATGTAAGATTCCCTAAAAAAAAGATATTTGATTATTTTAATGCATATAATTTATATAATTAAAAAAAGACCCACTTGAGAATGTTGATGATGATATTTTTATCTTTAATTCTTTTTTGCAAGATGCAAGAAAAACGATTATTTATGAACAAATGTGGACAATTAAATGACATATTAATTTTGCAAACTTTGAAAATTTCGGGATACCAGCTTCACAGATCTCGGCTACAGAATGTTCTAGAAATCTCATGCTATTTCTACAAGTATGTAATAGAAGAGATCAGATTGTCAGAGATGGAGAAATTTCTATGTATTATTCACATTAATATGTGAATTCAAATGAAAGATATACACGATGAAGAAAGATGGAGAATTAAAGTACCGCCGACCGAAAGGAGGCGAAGGAGTTGAAGATAAGTCATCCCGATGTGTACAGAGAGAGTCTAACCGACGCGCGACGACCGCTTCGGCTTGTCGAACGGGTTGTAACTCGCCGCCCTGTTACTCACGCGCTCACGCGAAATTAATCAGCAGTAAAGTAGAGGTGTGCGTCCGGCTTTAAACGTGCCGCGTATATCTGCATCGTTGCGCGTGCCCTTCCTCTCTTGCCTCCATTCGTTTTGTCTTACCATGTCTCGACATGTTACAAGTACGGTAGATGGCTATTCTAAGGAAAGCGAGGCTTGTATTCATGTATATATCATCAAAGATATTTGTGCGCGCGATGAAAAATATCAATACAATATTTTAAACTCTGCATTAATATTAATAATACTGAATACACAGTATATAAAAATATCCTCTATTTCTTCAATGTCTTTTCAATTTCTTCAATAATTTATACATTTAAATACTGATTTAAAAAAAAATTAAATGATCAGAAAAATCATAGATTTAAACCGAAGTCAATTTGGTACAAGGCAAAAAATAAATTTCCGATGGAGTTTCATGCAATGAATTATTGCATATTTGTTTACGAATACCGTAAACATATCCTTAGTACGTTAAGATCACGGGCAAGTATGTCTTCTATAGCATTCTCGCGTATATGTACTTAGACAACACGACTACCGCTGCTGACTGACTGACAAGTAGTAAGGCCGGATTGTTACTCATGCATTCGCGCAAAATTAATCAGAGGCAAAGTAGGCGTACATACAACTAAAAGCCCGATCCTCTCTTCTCCCGGTGATATTCGCATCGCTCTTTTTGTATCTCCACGCTACTTGGCCTTTGACTTCACACAGTCGACTCTGGGAAATCTAGATTAGATGGTACCGCTAGATTAGCCTTACTTTCTGTTGTATCATGTAACACAAAATGTCAATAACGCGCGGCTGTAAAAGCAACTGTGATGTATGTAATCGATTCTTTACGTATTAAGAAGAAAAACTTTTATACTTTTGACATTGCGATTTAAAATATTTTAAAAGCAATAAGTACATAATTTCTTGTATATACTATTTTTTAACTCTCTCTCTCTCTCTCTCTCTCTCTCTCTCTCTCTCTCTAACATATATAGTAATAATTTCAATTTTCATAAGCATTTTTCCTAAATTAAGAAAGTCTTTCAATAAATATCTGAGGATGCGATACCTCGTAATATAATGCAATATTATCATTTTACCCTACTTCCTCTCACCTCTCAACCACATCGGTCACGTCTGCTTTTTGTTCTGAATTAATCAAGGACAAGAGGCATACTTAGCACCGCAAATAGACATATTGCCGTAGCAATTGCTCTCATTTTCCTTTCAGCTCTCTCTTTCTCTCACGGTACAGGCAGCAATACCTTTCAACAGTTCCTGTCGCGCGTAAAGCTTTTATTGAAGAAGTCTATAAGAACGATAAATAAATGGTGCGTGTATAAAACGGTGTACCGTTCGTCCGTTTGAGATGAATATCAAATGCTGCTTGTAAAGCTTGTGGCCAACTTTTTGCAAGCTTATAAAGACCTGGCACTCCGCAGTCACACACACACACACACACACACACACACACACACACACACACACACACACACACACACGCACGCACATACGCATCATAGTTAGCGCGAAGCGAAAACTGCTGGACGACTTTGTCGAGAATCTCATAGCTAACCAGTTAGCTATGCAAGTTAGCGCCACGACTTCCGGTCGAAGGTCAACGGATAAATTTTGCTTGGGAGTGTTAATTGCTCGCGTTTTCGCCGTTAGCGCTCCGTTTCAACGGTGCCCCACCTCCGGATCTCTCATAAAGTCGTTTTGTATTAAATACACTGCCGCCCCGTGTCCGGCGGTTATCGTCCTGAAAGAAACGGACTTCCCTTCCCTCCCACGGGTGAATTAGTTAGCGCTGGTTAATGTAATTTCGTGTATGAAACAACGTGCGGACGTGAGCTGGCACTCCGGTAATGTCAGGTATATAGATAGCGGCGAGTTTAAAACATTTTCAAATAGTATAGTATATAGAATATCCTATTCATTACGGTTTCTTTCATACATTTTTTTAGCCATATTGAGTAGATTGTTGAATCATATAGTTTTTTGAAAAAAAAAGCTCTGTGGAGAGATAGTAATAGTTTCCAAATTGTTAATCTTAATTAATGATTAGTTTATACTATATATACGGCTCTTCTCTAATTATATAATGCAAATATTGATAAGGGGCAAAGTCGATCAAATAACACGTTTATAATATGGCTCTCGCGCACGAATAGCATTGAGTTACAACCGATTAATGCGATTAAACTAATTATTACAATGTTATGACATTTTGCTATGGACGCGCATAATTTCTAGGCGAGCATCGCGACTCTCTCTCTCTCTCTCTTTTCCCGCTTCTCTTTTTTTCTCTTTGGATCCCATTATAAAACGCATTATCGCAAAAATAGCTCTAATCGCGGGTAGGCGCGCTGTATCGGCGGACGACGGCGCACGATATTATATATGCTTTAAAGAGCCAGCGAGATACGCGAGAGCGCGAGGCCCGCTTTATCCGTGCCGTACCGTGTAATAGCCTCGGACTTCCTGTTCGTGTAAAGAGCGACGTACCGCACATATACGCGCGCTCACACATACATATACATATATACACATACCTATACACGCGGTCGCTGCTCACCGTGGATAAAAATGAATCGATAATGATACGCGGCCAACAAAAATGCCGCCACACCAGCATTGCCGCCCTCTCGGCATCCACCCCGTGGGAATGCGCGCGGGCCACGTCGAACGTTCCGGCTGATAACCGTGTTACAATTTAACGCCGAGAGAGCCGGTGCGCGGTGTCAGTTTCGTCGGCACATAATGGCCCCGTGTTTGTGTCGATTTGTGCCGAACGCGCCAAGTGTAACCCCGTGCCGCCATGCTTCCAAATCGAAATCGACACGATCGTGTAAAGCACGCATTAAATACAAGATACCGTAGATACGGGAATAATGAGAAAGATGTTAGTACACACCCTAAAAGCATTTCACTCTCCTCCCTTCTAAATAGCTCGATTCGTAGTGTTATAAACCGTGTTATTAGACGATTCGTGCCTTACACAACTTTCACCAATGAAAAGATGAAAAAAAAAAAACATATTATACATCGAGTGCATTCTTAAGAATTGTTCATCCTTACATCTGAAATACGTCTTATATATTTAGAGTTTATTTTGTATTGTTAACAGATAATAGCAAAACTAAATTGAAAATTTTGGAAATGATAAAGTTTTGCAAGAAAAACGCCAAACTTCTAAATTCATTTGTATTTATTATCGATGCAGATTTAAAAAAGAAACTTTGAAAGAAAGGAACTTGCTCATTCGTTCGCTTCTACCGCGCACCGGACGATCCATCCGGTTCACGATCATCAAGGGTGAAGCGTGTAAATTCGCTTTTACATACGCGCCCGCGCGTATACAAGAAGAACGCGACGCGCGGTGGCGGCGCGGCTGCCGGGCGGCCGCGCCACCGATCTTGCAACAAATCTATTTCTACGGCGTGCAAAAACAGAAGACACGCCATGCCGGGTAATGAACTAATCTTGCGAGCTTCGCCGTGGACGTGGCGGAGGCCGACCGGCCGACCGAGGGAGGGAAAAAGGACGAGGGACGCAGGACTTTTGCCGCGGCTTAATAACATGAGTTTTTCCCGACTACTGGTCGGAGTAAACGCTCCGCGAGAGAACGGGAGATCGTGAGAGCGCAACGCGAAGAGTGTATTCCGTCGCTGTCGCCGCTCCAGTGATCCCGCGATTATTCGACAATTGAAAAATTCACGAAGAGAGAGCGGACTAAATCTATAATTTTGTAAGACTCATTTTAATTCATGAAAGGTTGGTCTTTAAGATCACAATGATAAGTACAATCCGACTGTTGTTTACTTTTATTGAACTTTAAGTTGTCTATTTTTACTTCTCGTAAAGTATCGATACATGTCGACGATGAATTTAATAATTCATGTATATATCCTATATTTTTAGAATTCAATAAAAAAATTCTTTAAAATAAAAAGTTATAAAGTTACTTAATTCTTTCAATCTTTCCATTATTAAAACTGAAAAATATTAGATGCTTAAGAAATCTTATCGTTATCACAGTTAATCGAGTCGATATTATAGCATATTACTTTGAAATATACAGAAATAATATATTTTATATTGCTAGTCGATCAACTGCTTTCTACGCGAATAATGCGACGATGTAAATCCCCCTGAGTCTTATAACCCACATACTCGAATAAATGCGTGCGGTGTACATAGATACGTATAAACGAGTCGATCGACATTTCTATTCGCGCGCTTCCGAAGCGCGATGTCGCAATTAAATGCATAATGGAGAGCGCTTTGCTGTCGCAGCCGCGGCGCCAAGTAATTAGAGGTATTTCGTTGACTAATTCTGAAACATCATGACCGTCCGCGTATAGCACTTGCGCGAGCAATGCCTCTTCTGGACTCACTGCGAGTTATATACCGCGTAGAATAAGTTTAATAACCAAGCCGCCGTTGCTTCTCAGTCACCAGAGCACACCGTCCGTCTGTTGGACTGTCATTATCCGGCGGCGGCGGGCTAACTCTCGCCCTTGCCATCGCCTCTCTTTCTCTCTCTCTCTCTCTTTCTCTCTCTATATCCTCAGGATAATGACGGTCGCGAGGGTGGTCAAGATGCGGCATAATGCGTGACTGCTGCGTGGCGCCGCCCGTCACACCGCAGAATTGCGCGCACTCGGGATTGTGCGCGTCGAGAGTTACGCGCGCGGAAAAATCTCTCGGGACGAATCTAGATCCGCGACCGATTCGACGTAATTTGCGAATGTGCGTTGCGTCAAGCGGCGATACAGTTTACGTGCCGTAATTTCCGACACGTGAGACGCCTATCGATGATTCATGCGGTAGATCATAGTGCAACTAGTCGCGAGATTATAATTTCTGTGCGACAGAAATTAGATTGTGCGCAACGATGCAGAAGTTTGTACTGTAAATGTCAAGTTTTTCAGCATTCCGTATACACAATAACTAAATTAATGTTCTACGTTGCAGAAATTCAAAAGTCCACGGAAAGCATGATGACGATCGTTTCGACGTTATAAAATCTCGATTCCCTAGGTATATCTGGCCTCAGCGGCAAATACGGTTGATCGAGCGCGTATATGCGTATATGTGTGTATGTATGTGTGCATGCCAGGGTGTACGTTCGCATGCAATCGCAGTCACGACACGCGAGAGAAAGAAACGCACGAACTTGCTTACCTCCAGTACTATTTAAGTATTGATACTTTACTGTAGATATTGATATTGTTGACACTGATACTTTAGCTACGTATTGATATCATCAGAAAAAGTAGCAACGAATAAAAATACTGATATTGAAATAAAAGCACGAGTTTCATACAAGTAACACTTTTACATTTGTCCAGTATACTTTGATAATAGATTTCATTTTACACTGCAGACGTTATATTTAATAATTTAATTAATATTTAATAATTTCGTTTATTGGTTTTATAGTAAAAACATTTTATTTCAATTATCACAATAGCTGATTATACCAATAAGTAGTTACCAATAACCAGTTAAATTTAAATTTCTAATACGCAGTTTGCGATGAATGTTTACAGAACCGAACGCCTTTCGAACGAGTACGACTCTTAATTTAAGCGCGACATTAAAGAACGCTGTAATTAACCACGATGTAAAAACGCCATGTTCCCTGCATTGAGTCGCGTCATGCGTGCGAGATGCGCGCGCGGATGATAGCATTTTATAGGACGCGCTGGATGAAAGTTCGCGCATAAGAAGCGACCGTCGTAAAATCTCCCTCGCGATTTTCCCTCGAGTATACCGTTCTGAGAGGAGAGCACGTAGCCGACCGGGCTGGTGCGTGTGTTTCTGGGCGACGTGTGCATTACACCTAAGCTCGGTACGTGTTTACACGACGGTGGTGCGGGTTTCTCGGCAACCGCCAGTGAGCTTCGCTGCCCGCATGACTCCGATCCCACGTAAATCAAGTCCTCGAGAGCGAATGCCTTTTTCGCGTTCAATGGTTAATACCGTTTTCTTTAATATTTTTTTTCCCCGAAATAAATTCTTATTACGTACCAATATTGTGTCTTACTTATATACAAATTGATATTGTTTTGCGACTTTGTTTCGAAGAAGTTTTTGTTGTAGATGGAAAGTACAAGTCTCCGCATTTAAAATTTTAATATGAAAATGATATTGTACGTTGTATTACTTTTATTGAGAGAGCTAAGCGTAAATATTTAAACTGTCAACATGTTTATTACGAAAACACTTCACTTATTATTTTTATACTAATATGCTAATTCTCTTCCATATCAAACTTTAAACTTTTATCACAATAATAAAAATTTGCTCATTAATAATTTTTATTATTTTGTGTTGTGATTATGATTCGGAATAATAATTTAATCAATGAGTATTATTAAAAGGAAAAATTTTCTACGCCTATATTTTATAAATTACTTTTATATTCTATATATATATATATATATATATATATATATATATATATATATATATATATATATATATATATATATATACGATGTTCATGATGTTCAGAAATAAGATAAAAATAAAAGTACTTCTTGTCGTAGCTATTCGTAGACGAAGGAAAAAAACCGAAACAACTTGACCAGAATTATTAAGCAAAGCTTTTCTGTTTGATGACAAGTAAAATGAGTAAATATCAAACTGGATTTAATTTTTTTTTATCGTTCAATTGAATTTTCGAGAGTAGCGTATCTCGCAAAAGAGAGAAAGAAAAAGAGAAAGCCATTCTCCTCCGTGAGAGGAAGTCATTAGTTCCTTAAATATAAAACCGTGGGCCATAAGGTAAGACGCGTCAATTTGTACCCTTCTCGAGACGCATGAAATCCGTCGGTTTATCTCAGAATAATCACAGAGTTCGATGACATCGCGTGATTACTTCACGGTCACCTGTTTTAATGACCACTGCTGCTCGGCTACGACTCTTACAAATGTACTCGGTACTCTCGCAACTCGCTTATTTTCTTCGATTTCGAAAGATTAAAGACCGCATGAAAAAAGTCCGTAATCTCACGAAAGAAGAGCTGGGTGATAATCGATCAGAAGGTACGAAATATTATGAATCATAATACATAATCATAATAATACGCTTTTATCATTAGGGCATAATATATCATTTGAACAGAGAAAAAAATATAAAATTCTACAAAGTGTTTAACATCATATTATAAATAAATAACTCTTTTAGGGAAATATATTACTTTCTGCATTTTTAGATACATATAATAATGTACATTAAGATTTGAATATTTTATAGCTACATTTTACATTATAAGATGTAGCAAAGTATTGCAGTAAGTAAGTATATGCAGCACACTGCTGGCTTAGAAATGAAAATATATTATTAAGAAATTACAAAGAGAGTACACTATTTGTGCTAATTCAAGGTGCCCATGTCATTACGTCAGCTTTGATAATGCTACATCATATATGCCTGCGGGATATCTGTCCCGGGATATAATTAAACTCATCTATCTATCTGTCTCTATAGCATTTTTATATTGTCGTCAGAAAATTGAATAGCAGATTAAGTCCGCGCTAATGGACTGGGCGAGCAGAACGATCGATCGATCGTCTCGTGCGAGAAGCGCAAATCGGATCAAACTTAATCGACCGCTTAGCTAGACTAGGTCTTCACTATCTCGACTTTAATATCTTCCGCCAATATACGTCGGTTTCACCGACGATAGTCGGCGATAGTCGCCGAAATTTCGATACGTTTCGTCTCGCGCGAGAATCAGCCATGTCGAATACTGACTTCGCGCAGCGGAACTGTGTTCCGCGTTGCGCAATCGGCGCGAGCGCAAAGCTTGCGCAACGTTTTCTAATTGCGAGCTGCGGGCGAGAGGAATATAGGAATCATGACATAATTAATACCTCACGCCACACCGGGAGCGTGTGTGCGTGTACGTGATACATTACGTTATACGTTCGCGATAGCCGTCGCTTCAATTACGACAAATCACGTGCGCGCGCGTCCGCGTGTGCGCTTTTATTTTCATCGCGAATTCTAAATAAATCGCGCGAAACCGCTCCTCCGCGCGCGCGGAAGGATCAAACGCGACCGTGCCGGCATTCTGTATTATAAAGAGGATGCCTGGCGTGAGGGATTTCCGGCGTTAACTTCCAGCCTTGCNGTGCGACTCGTGCGTGCGTGCAAACGTGCGTGCGTGCCTGCATGCGTGAGCCGACCCGCTGTCACGCACATTACTAAAGGTGGGCGGGAGAGCGAGAGGTAGCAAAGATTCTATCTCTGCTCCAAGTGGCCTCGCCATTAATGCCGCCAGACGCAGAAAGGTCTCGTGTCCACGGCGGGGACTTGATTGTGCCCGAATGCTCTTTTATCGAGTCGATGCATGTCGGCCAAAAAACTTTGTGATGAAAGTTATTCATATGCAAAGTGTGACTCTAACAGTACGATAAATAAACGTTATTTCTTTTTTTTTCTTCAGATATAAAACATCACTTTTCTTACGTGTTTCTATGTAGTTATATAAATGGAGTAATCTTAATTAGTTTTTGCAATTTTTCTTGTACGGTAAAATGCTTATTTCTTAATTTATTAAAAAGATTATCGCATACTTAACATTGATAATTAATAATTACACTAATTTTACACGTAAGGTAAATGATTTCTTGTTTTGATTGTAATAGCTTCAAGTAGTCATCGTGGAAAAGAAATTAAGACCAATGCAAGATTTATTATTTTTAGACTGCCCACAATAGTTTATAGTCTTTTCAATCGCACATTTGCGCGTCATAATAATTCTGTGCCTGTCGACATATTTTCGAAATTAATATCAAATTGATCGCATTATCAACGAAATCATCTAAAACTTTTATGATATTTATATATTTTATGTTGCTATAAAAGTAATATATTTAAAGGCTACCAACAGTGTAAACAGTTATAGACGTCATTAATGTAACATTTTAGACATAAAAATCAGTTTCTCAAAATAAAAAAAAAATAAATTATACATATACATATAGACTGGTCGACACAAAATCCTGCATTTTAAACTTAATCTACTCAGAAAACTTCTTCTCACAACTTAGTACATTTTTGCATAACGTGACTGTGCATTTGCGGTTGGTAAAAAAAAGGAATGCAAAAAATAAAACTTTTCCTCGAGTAAATACCGTTTAAAGTAGATATCCCTGATATGTTACTTTCTTTTTACGACTTAACCGCGTTCGGCATCGAAAGACGGCGTGCGTAACAATATAGCGAGTTAACCGACGATAGCCAACGGCGAGTAGTAGCGTCTACCGAGATATTCGAAAATTGTACGATTAAACCTCCGAAAGTGCCTGCAGGCAAGACTCAAAATACCAACGGCGGACGTTATATTCCACGGATGCGCATTCCTGCAGCTTCTGCAGCTGCCTCTCTCACGGTGCTCCCGCGGAAAACTCCGGGGCACAATTGCGGAATTCGCATCCCTTCCCCACTCGTACGCCTACTGAAAACGGGATTAAATGCTAATCACGATTACAGCTGTAACAATGGCCCAGTCAGCTACTCTCGACTGTCTTGCCGCGCTGTCTCGCAGGATATGTAAACGCGCTCACGCAACGAGTAGCTCGCACTATCTATGTGTAATATCGGTCGATCAGTTTCTGCTCCAAATCATTCTCAAAATTCAAACAAAGAAACATATTAACGGCTAAATATATTAATAATGATTCAACAATTATTCAGTTATTTTTACTAAATAACTTGTTCTCGTATCTCACAATAATGTGGTAAAAATCTCACCCATAAAAAATCTCAGAATCCCAATTCGTTTCGCAACAAGCGATTCAAAACTTTATTCATAATCGTCGCGATCAGCGCCGCATGTTGCTCGCTCGCGCTTTCGAGAGCAAAATAAAACACGTCTGAAAAGCGTATAGCTAGAAGAAAAATGGACCTACTATTACCTTACAATAAAGCGCATGCAAAGCCGCTACTGTCACGTACGAACGCAATCGATGGCAATCTACAGTACCCGTAATATGTCAAGCGTACGTGTTATAAGCTGTGTAAAAAAATGGCTAATCGTTGACACGCGGAAAATCGCGGAGTCCAACGTCTTTCTTCGCGGAAATCGATTTGGAATTTATATTCGTCGCTACGGACAACAAAATCGTGCCTTCCGCAAAATACCACAGCGCGCACTTTAGCGGCTTTAATTCGAGATACGATACACTCCTCGGCAGCGCGGCTTACGCCTCTCGCGCGTCGTGCACCGTGCCGGCGTACGCGCGTACGTGTTCTCGTACGTGCGTCCTCGCGTTCGCGTGTGTGCGCGCACGTGTGCTCGCATGCAACCACGTAAGGCCTTCTTGTTCCGTGACGAGCGACGTCGACGATGTCGCGTTTCCGACAAGCACGAGCAACATGCGTGCCTACGCAAGATTAGCGGAATGAGCCTGCACACACCGGCCCGGTAATGCCGTAATGCAATCGCTCGGGCCTCGACACGCCGATGACGGTCGGACTTGCCGAAGAATCGCGCGGGCCTTATTAGTCGTAGTTAATTATTATCTTCGGTAGTGCGTCCTCAGCGAGGAACAAGAATAGAATGAGGAAGAAGAAAAATAAGAGAGCCGACTGACAACCGCGGCTCGGCATGAATCGTTCAAGAGCGAACATTAAATTGCGTTTCGAAACGCGTGAAACGCGTGGTAAGACCAAGGCTGAAGGCGAGTTAACGAAACGGTCAACAGCTATTATGAAGACGTAATTTAGAGAACGTTCTGACTTACTCCGACTTACATTGAAATAATTCAGCGCTCATCGATTTATTATGACAGGATAAAAAAGCTAATACAGATTCCAACGTTCGCGTTTCTTATTTAATTATGGTCTAATTATACGTTAAAAAAAAATTCTGCTTGAAAACGGATCAGAAAATCTTGTGGGCGTGATCAAAATATTATTATAACAGAAATTCTAGTTATAAATAAAACTCAATACTTTATAACTTTATATATAAGTTTATAAGTTTTATTTATAATAACTAGAATTTCTATTAAAATAACCAGAATATTTGATCACGTCTACCAGATTTTCTGATTCGTCCGTTTTTAACTAGAATTTTTTTTCAGTGTAAGATAAAGTAGTTTAATAAAAATGAGTGATACATGCACATATGTGTTTTATGAAAAAAAATTTTTTTTATTTTTATAAATTATTGATTTCATTGTAACAAGTGAAACTCATTTTTAATTTATTTATAAGTTAATTTATTCATAGTTACTATTTGAAAAATAAAGTTTTTATTTTTCCATATACTCGCATAGAACGCAATCTAAAAATCTTTTGTAGATTATTAAAAAGGCAGTTTTTGCTTATTACCTTTACGTTTCACGGAAACGGTCCGCGATAATCACTTAAAAATGCGTCTTGAGAGAAATCGAGGAACGCACCTTGACACAGAGTCGGGTTTAAACAAGCGCATAAGTTAGGCACATTACAGCCTAAAGTCCGACAAAAAGCCTTTTGCGGTGAGGTTAAAGAAAAACCCTCATCAAAATATAATTTATTTCCAATTCAAATATTTCTAACTTTATCTAACTGCGCGCTGGAAATGGAGGAGGATCCTGGTTTGCAGCTCAGGACCGACGAGCTTGAATCCTACTTCGATATGCAAACAAGCGAACGTCAAAGTGATTTGAACGTGCTACGTGTGTTATTCCTAGCAACAATAATCGCGCGTCGCTCGTCCGCTCACGCGCGAAGTGCGTCTTCGCAGTCGCGGACGCAGACTTTTCGCTGGAACATTGCATAATTTTTTGCCGTTGCGTAAGAGCGCCGAGGAACACCGGCCGTTACGCAATCGTAACGTTCGTCTCTCTACTGGAAGTACTTAACGGCCGTCGCCGCTGCCGCTGCCGTAGCAAATAAATCGCCGCGGCGTATGATTTTTATTGCGGCGCTTAATTCCGCTCTTGTGTCCGCGACGTCGATAGCCGCTTGCTGGATAACGGCGCGATATCCGAACTCGCGTGCGCGAATGTAAATATATCGTAAATATGCAAATATACCTGCGCACGCGTATCGACCGTGCAGATACACGTATAATGCCCTTTTGTTCGCGCGTCGGTCCGATTTAAGTTTCAAAAGCGCATTAATTTCCCCGCGAGTCTTCTTCGAGCGGCTACGGTCGCGCGCACGTCATTAATCCTGCCGACGCACATAACGACGTACGATAATAGCTGCATAAGACGTGCGAGATCGCGTCGCGCTAAGAATGCATACGCAATCGCGCCGCGCCGTGTCGCGTAATTAGGGATCGAGTAAATTGTAATCAACTTATTGAGCGGGATTACCGAGCAGTCGAGTTGGCAATTTAATAGCTTCTGAATAACCAACAATCATGACTAATAAATCATCGATACGAAAGATGAAGTAAATGAGATAATCGGCGGTGTGATTAAATTATTGTTAATCACCGGAGCCTCCGCGATTTTTATTAAATTCGCGATCACAAAATAATCCGATTTTTTTTTTTCGACCATTGTTTTAATGGATAAATCAACAATCATACGGAATAACAGCGGAATAACTGAGTTCACTCACCGGCCGATGCACGTCGCCGTTTTACAGCCGCCCCTCCGCTCCTCTCGCGATGCTCCTTTTCGCTCCTTTTCGCTCTTCCCGGCTGCTCCCTCGCCTCAGACGATGATGCGACGTTCCAGGGTTATGTAAGCCCTCGCGCACTGTAATCACTTCACTAACTCACTAATTCACTAATTCACTAATTCACTCGGCTGCCGCGAAATTGAAACTTTCGGAGCCCTCCATATGTAGCGACGCGATCGACAGGTTATCTCGACAGAGACGCGCTAATCGCGATCGAGCGCGGCAGCGCAGAAACGATCGCTCGCGACTCCATTTGTACGCGGCCCTCGACGAGTATAAAAAAGACGCGGAAAACGGGCGTCTATCCGGAGCCGAAAATTCAAAGATGACACGAGAGGGCGCGCTCGGTCAAGAGGGTCTCTAAACGTTCTAAAAGTTCGCGAACGCGGGAAACCGTTCGCGCCGCGAATCCAACTCGCTGATTCACCCGCCGACGAACTTTGCAGCTCCACCGCGCGCGACGACGCGAGATTCACTTTCGACGAGCGAGGGGACGCGAATTCACTACCTCATTACGCCCGCGAAGCAGGAGCGTTTTTTCAGGTCCGCCATTTGCAACGGCTCGATAGATCATCTCGGCGCCGATGGCGAAGGACGCCTCCGTAATCGCCACCGATGCGACGAACGATCGCCACCGAGACGATTGTCCGCGTTGATCGCGATTCAACACTCCCGTTATTAATCCGCGCGCGAAACTACCTCCCGATCGGCAAAAGGCAAGTGAGAAAGCGCGGGACGGCCGCGACACGACCTCGAACCCGCGCTAATACGATGCGACTGAAGTGTGTGAAAAATTTGAGAAGAGGTAGGAGGGGGGGGAGGCAGGGGAGGCATACGCACCGCTCCGAACGTCCCGAGGCGAGCGCGACCCTTCCGAGAAAACACTCCGCGACATAAACAAACTCCGTGGCTCGCTTGCGTAAAATAGTTAAGACTTTCGAAATTTACTGTACGCAGTGGCGGACGCGACGCGAGATTCACGCACGGCGAGCAAAGAGACGCGAAATTCGCTTTTGCATTAAGATCATAATGTCTACTGTGAACTGTGTCGCACGGTAGCCAATGAGGAAGCAGAATTAGATCTTATAGCGTTTTCGATTGGCTCCGGGTTAATCGCTCCGGAGCGATTAATGACGTCATAAGTTCCGTCTTGTGTCACTAGATGATGAACTTTTGCTTTTATTTCACTATATCGTCGTCGGAACCGTCGACGAAAACAAAAACTAAGAGCAAGAGCAACTTAATCATGCACGATTTGCCATTTTATTATTCTTATTATTCTGAGGAGCGATTAACCTAGGGCCAGTCGAAAACACTGTTACTAGAATTTTTTACATTTACCGTATTCTACGATGTGATAAATTAATTAATTCGACGCTACTTGCGAACATCGAGAAACGCGTTGATCGATCGTACGGATTTACATAAATATATACACAACATTTGCCGTCAATCGATTTTTCACATACATTTTCGGTTATTTGACACCCTCTACTCACACTGTTAAACTCGTAGTGTCAAATTATATTCAATTTGAGTCATTTTTAACTATTCTATAGGTCGCCACTGTTCCTACTCAATGTTTCATTAATTTTGACTAAAAGGAAGGTAAAATTTTGATTAACACGGAAGTTAAATTAGATAAATTAACAACATATTGAGTACCCAGGTAGAACAAAAATTATAATGACATTATGTTGACATCAAAATAACGCTAAAATAGCGATAAAATGACATAATAATGACATTTTGCAGTTATTTTGATGTTTTTGTGATTTCTTGTTCTACTTTGGTACGGCTTACTCAGGATGTCGCTAATTTTATCTCATTGTTTTAATTAAATTAACCGAGTAGGAGCAGCGGCAACCCATAGAAATTTACAATGCATATCTCAATAATACGCGACAAGAAGACCACCCGTCACTCGATTTTGACACGCGAAATTCACGATCGACATGGTAGAAAATCCAGAAAACGCGAAGCGGGCTTCGACACGACCTCGAATTCGCGTTAACCGACCGCGGCTATGAAAAATTTGGTAAGAGTGGGGAGAATATATACAACGCGCCGAGCGTCTCGCGAGGCGCGGATTTCCAGGAAGGCCGGGCGCAGAAAAAAACGTAAACAAACTCGGCAGTGGAGCAACGGTCCTCGAGCGACGCTCCTCGAGGCCCGCTTTCTCGCAATGAAATAATAGGCAAATAAAAATTGTTTTTCAACGGGCGACGGGACGAGTGCGACGAGAGCGGGGACGCGAAACACGTAATTCGTGGCTAATTTCAGCGCGCCGATATGCCCTCTCTCGCGCGCGCGCGCGCGATTGTAACGCGAAATTCATACGCGGAGTGTTTTAACATTATGCAAAAATAAGTTAATCCATTTTGAATACATTAAAACGTTATTTCGACCCAGCTGCATACACGTATAACTCGTTTTTCGAGAAATTTTGCGAGTTTACTCGTTTCCGTATAATACCGCGCGTATTCAATGAAGCTGGCGCACTCGAAACGAGAACGTTTGATGAACGCATCTCCCCACCCCTCGTCTAATTTTTAACGGCTACATTCAGTCCTATCGCGTAGTGCGCGGGTTCGACGGCGAATCGCGGCCGCTACGCGTTTCTCGTGTCTTTTTATCCGTCAGATGTGAATCTCGTGCGCGAACGAGTGTCGGAAGTGTCTTGCCGAGTGACGGACGATCGTCTCGAGTGCATTGACGGCCCGCGCGATCGCGATCGCTGCGTCTCGCGGACAGTTGAAGACGGCGACAAAACGATCTACCTGTTCGGACATTGCATATGGCGGACTGCAGGTATTCTGGTCTGACGAACTGCAAGTGAATCTGCGCGATCGCATTTTTTAATTGTCGAAAATAAACTTTGTGTACGAATGTGCGATTCGGGGTGCCATACTTTTCTCGAAAGACGATTGATTTTGATTATTTCGCTCGGCGTTCCTAAAAAGGAACTATTCTCGCTCCGTCTCCCCCTGTCCGCTTTCCGGTTTTCGCAAATTTTTCCTACATAATTATATTATATGAGCGCAAATGCGAGTCATATTTCCGCTCCGCGTTTCTCATGTCTTTTTATTTTTCGAGAGGAAGTACGCGGACGCGTGTCGGCAAGTGTCGCGAGTGTCGAAATCGATGAGTGATCGTCTCGATGTGTATGTAACTCCATATAATCGCGATTAACTCGTTATTGGTTCGTAAGTGGCCTATTACGTCATAGCATATAACAGATTTCGAAAGTTTCGATTTCGCGGGACGCGAATAAATTAGTGCGGTTCGGGATGCAGTACTAAGAGGAATTAATAAATACCTAGGAAATATTATGATGACTTATACTTTTATAAGCGTCTTTTAAAACTATTAGAAAAATGTCTTTAAGATGTCTTATGACCAGATTTATGATCTCTTTGAGGCGTCTTATAAACGTCTTATTTTAAACTACTTTTAGATATATTATAAAATAAAAATTAATAATACGGAAACCCGTTAATAAGAAGAAAAATATAAAACAGGGGCTAGTTGCTTGATAAATTGGTATCAATAATTTAATGTTTACGTAACATTAATAACAATCTATATTGTAATAGAGATCGGTTTTGTCATTAACAAAGTTATATAAATATTAAATCATTGATATATCAACGTATCAAATAATTCCAGCTTCTGTTCTCGTATTCTCGTTAACTTTGCCTTAATTGTATTGTTGCATTAAAATAATGCAAAATATCTGCAAAAATACTCAGTATCAAATTAATTGGCAATAAATATTTTTATATTTAAGTGATCATGTCTTATTTTAATCGATAGATATAATTAATAATGTAAACATCTGTGCCTCAAAAAATGTTTTATAAAAAATAACTTTTAGATATTTGTTCGAAAAGTCTTGAAGTCATTTTTAAGACGTGTTTTAATAAAATAAAATCTTAAAGAAATCTTAAGAGACATATCTTTAAAACATCTTTTAGACATGTGTATTGTCTAAATATGGGATAAAGTGTATTAGTGCGTGTAGTGAATAAATAACCAAATTGGTGTGTGTAGCCGATTCAAGTGAATGAACCAAAAATGCGATGTCTGACACATCCATGAAGATGATTGCAGCGAAATGCAACGACCAAAAACGGAAAGAAACAATGGCGATCAGAGACAGAAAGGAGCAGATATGCAGTGGCGACACATCGATCGGTGAGTCAACTTGTCAGTTTCATTATGCTTTCACGATTGGTCGATTTTCGACGACTTGATGTCACTGCGAGATATTCCGTCGCAATAATCGTATCTAGACAGATATTTTCTGCCATCTGTTACGAAAAGGAATATTATTTTCATTCATTT
The DNA here is from genome assembly GCA_021460005.1 of Tetramorium alpestre. Classification (NCBI taxonomy): domain Eukaryota; kingdom Metazoa; phylum Arthropoda; class Insecta; order Hymenoptera; family Formicidae; genus Tetramorium; species Tetramorium alpestre. Next base: position 26,888 of record JAJVSH010000067.1, on the reverse strand, counting down.
TCAAGCAATCGGAGGATTGAAATGTAGGACACAAACATACATATTGTATGTAAAAGATAATAAATCATAAAAGATCGAATATATTTTTGACATTTTCGGAATCAAAAATTTTAAATCAATAATTTTCCTAATTTCTAATTGAAATTAATTTGGAAATACATTTTTTTCAACTATTATTATTTAAAGTTTAAAGTTGGACGATATTACATTCATTAATTGTTTTTCTCTTTGATCGGAATCGATGAAATGTTTCATATCGCTTCCAGAGACGATAAGATCGAGATTTGTGGAATCGCTACAATTAGTAATGGCACATTTCGTAAAATTATTGCGCAACGTTGTACATGAATAAACGAGAAACCGAGCTAGAATAAACTATGTTGCAGATTGCAAAGAATAATGTTGTAAAATAAATCAAATTTGAATACACAAATATTAGGCTAAAAGGAAAGAGACAGATGTCCTGAATCAATTCTTTTATGCAAGTTCCATTGAAATAATCCTATTTTTATTAAAAGATTTTATTACGTATAATGTTGCAATAATATGCATAAACATGACGTGCAATAGTTTTATAAAATATTAATATATTATAGTTATCAAGTATCATAATTTCGGTCATTGTTGGACATGATTATTCCCCATTTTTCAATAAGAATTCTCTACTTCAGTCTTTAAAGTCCAAACCGCCAGGAATGAAATTCAAATCGAAAGTATGGTTACGGCTTTAGCGTTGAGCAACATCGACGACAGATAATTCTCGATAATCTAGCAATTACTATTTTCACGTCCGTTCTCTTCCTGTCCCATCGTTCTTCGCCCGGCTCCCTCTTTGCGATGTATTGCTACTTTGATCTTCACCCCTTCTTCCCCATTTTACCTCGTCTTCGTTTTTCTCCGTTCGCGACGCCAACGACGCGGCGGCGCCGACGGATCGTCGAATAAATTTTTTATCGCCCTCGTTGACGAGCCGGCTCTCTAACCCTTTGTATCCCCCGTTCGCCGTCTCAGCCCTCGTCTGCCTCCGCGGGGTCATTTTCGAACGTGTTAAACGCTCCCACGGGATCGTCGGTATTACGGTCGACGCATCTAGATTCGTCGATTCTCCTCTTCGTGGTCGCTTTTCGACGTGTAACTGGCATTTACATCGCCGGGAGTGTGTGTGGCGCGCGGAGGTAAAACTGCTCGTTCTCATTTTTGTCGGGGATAAATGCGCGCGTTCTTTGCACTTTCCTCCTCGACAGCGAGAATGAATAATTGTGTTTGTTCCTCGACCACGTTACATTACGCAATATCGTTAATCGTACACCACCAAAGGATTCACCGCAAAGAGATATTAAAACACCACGTGCTAATTAACGTACAAATTAATTACTTAATTAAACATTATGGGAATGCAATTACTCGCAATGCGTACTATTGCTCTTCTTTTCATAATATTTAGTCTTTACACTTTTAATATTACAAGATTTTTATCATTATAGTGATATATGTAATTAATTTTGAATTATAAAGTTATAATTAAAAAAGGTCTTTTAATAAATTAATCTGTGAATGTGTGAACAGATAATCGGATATAAAAATTCAAGAATTATCCATTATCATTTCTAATAAAATAATTGCCGACGGTTGGATGTATTCTTATCGATTTATTAAACAGTAACAAATATCAAAATAATTATTGCGGTGAAAATTTTAAAATATTCTATCATGTTTACTCAACAAATCAATATTTAAATGTCATCAATGCTGTCGGATAATCAGTGAAATCGTGCATCAACAATTTCCCTAAGTTTGTCTGAGTCCGAGGTTCGCACGGTCTTCGGACGCGATAATCTCTGAAAATTGGCAAGATGCAAGCCGGCATTCCTCCGTGGAAAAATCAAGCTCGCCGAGCCGCGTATATACAGTGTAAGCGATAGTTATGCATTTTCTTCTCTCGAGATCTTTCTATTTCAAACATTATCCTACTTGAACGACTAATCTATTCAATTATCATTATAAAGTAAATTAAATATAGGATCTTATTAATTATACGAAACTTTATGAAAAATTTTCGATATCAAAAGTTAAAATTTTTAGATGCAAATCTTTGGGCTTATATTAAAAAAAAGAAACAATTTTTTTCATAAAATAATCTTTTTTACATTATGTTATATTTCTATATAAGAACATTATGCATGTTTAAAAAACTTTAATAGAAAGAAATTAAAGAATTAAAATTCTCCCTCTATATAAATTGATTCAAACGCATTGTTATCTTTCTTTAATTTACTGTGACGTTTTTGTGAGAAAATTATTGTAGTCAAACCAATCGTTATTCTTTAAGTTGATTCTTATCTATGAGAAGTACGTAATTCCTGGGACACCATGTATACACTTGACGTACAAGCCGCCGATGTGTACGTACGAACGGAGACTGCCAAAGTCGTTCCGCAGGCAGATATTTACAGAGGCGAGCAAATAGTTCCCGATCTCCCCATGCTTTTCTCGTGACTACTGTTTTCAGTTCGTGGTCGACTTCGATCGACCTTTGATCGATCGTGAATGCACGTTTAATCGAGCGTGCACGGAGTCACGCGAGAATGCACGCTCTCCTCTCTCTCTCTCTCTCTCTCTTTTCCTCTCTCTCCCTCTCTCTCTTTCTCTCTTTACTTATTTGCAAGATTTTTTTATTATCTTTAAGAAATTTTTATTTATTCTCGCTCAACGCGTTGCGAAGGCAAACAGTAAGATTTAACTAGATTTAACTATGACTACGTACAAGTTTAAAATTGATCTTTTCTATATGAGATAATCTTAAGCAAATTAAAGCGTTTCTTTCATATTCGACCACATTCGTATTAACTACGCCATTTAGTTCAATCTTGTTTTTATGCAAAAAAAATTGCACATTTGATATAGTTAAACTCCAAAACTATACAAATTATTTTCTATTTAAAATTATAATTAATTTAAAAATTACATAAAAAAATATTGTTAATTAGTTTCGTGTTTATAAACATACATATATTTTTAAAAATGTCGCATGTTTGTATGTCTGTGCAAAAAGACTGCTCACAGATGCATTTACATTATAATAATTTAATACGATGTATTATTTAAAGTTTAGAGATTCTCGTGTTTGAAGAGTTTATACCGAATCGCCCGAAGCGAAACGATCAGGCTGCGTTTAAGGACAGTCTGCAGGTCTGCAAGTTAGAGAGTATCGGCTAGGCAGCAGGTCCGCCTGACGATAGGGGTCCGACTTAAAGACGAAACTCTCAGAGCTGCGTCTGAATAGCTAATGTTGCGTGTGCGATCCCGCACAGCGTGCAGCGACGTGCGTTCTCGCAGAAAATGTATGCATTTGTACATCTCGTCCATTTCACGGTACACGAGCTATTCATACAGAGAGAAAGCACTTTTGCTTCGTTTCGTGAAAACATCGTACGGGAATTAGCTTTTTTTGCAAATGTGCGACCTTGGAACTGGAAATTAACACCCTGCATACAAAGACTGGCCCACCAGCGGTTATTACTATCTCTTTTTTTAGTACACAGCTTCAGAGTTTTCAACAATTCCACCAAAAAGACAGAAAAAGTTATACATTAACATATGAACCTTTCAGGACCATACAACCCTAAAAAAAACTTTCTCTTTAAAGCTGCATAAAAAAATGTTCCGGTAATATTAGATGGATTATTTTGTAATGTGTACAAGCAAGTTTATTTTAATAACAGTGTCTGCTTTTTTATTTGTTTTATACGCTTAATATATTTATAAAATATAGCTTTTTTTTTATTTCATCGATCAGCAAAGATAATACGATCGTGTTTGCGGAAAAATAATTTTCGAAGGAGATAGAAAATTACGGTCTCGTTTCCTGTAAAATTAAAGTCACGATAGGGAGCCCGGAATCTTCTTTCACCAAAAATCTTCGGTCCGTCTCTGCTCATCGTTGCGAACTAATTCGCATCACAATGCTACCGTCAAATCGTCCGTGAGACACCTTGTGTCCTCGGGCGCATTGTCGCAGACGCAGGAACTGTAATCTCCTGATTCGATCCATGCTATTATCCCAACCCTATATCATAAGTATAGTATTCTTTCGACCACGACAAAACTCGATGTTCTCGCAAGAGTTCCTACATTCCAGCGAATGCACGCGATTCGCCTATTTCCAAAAATCACCGAAATAGGCTCATTGTCAGGTTCGTTTAAATCTCGTTTTGCACAACGGCGTTTCGCATCGTCGTATGGATCTGCGTAGCGTCCGCACGTAGCATCCGCGGAAAAACGACCGTCGGATCGGCGCGATGTCGATCCTTCGACGCGGGAAATGACTTCCGGTCGAAGACAGAAGAGCAAAGAGGATCTTCTGTTTTTGCGTGATCGCAACGCCGACAAGTTCAATCGAGCGGATTTAGAAGCATTATTCCGCGTCAGTTGATAGAGTAGCCATCGAGAACGATTAAGTACAAAAGAAGTTGGCGATCTCTCAATATTACATTATAGATACTGATTATTATCTGTATAAAATAGAACGTTTTAAATATAAAAGTGCTTTGTTTAATAAAAGTCGAATATTTATATATTAATTTAATGATTTAATCATTTAAACGATCACGTAACAAAAACTACTTAAAAACGATCAATAAACATGCGTTTTAATTAAATTTTTTTTATCTTAATATAAAAAACGGTTTATAAAGTTCATTATTTATTTTTAATTTTTCTACAAAATCGACAAAAAACTAATTATTTATGAATAAATTCTGAACAATCAAGTGTTATAACAATTTTGTAAAAATTCACATTTTAGTGTGCCAACTTCACAAACTTTATAAAAAATGACTACTTGAAATAATTCTGTCTAATTCTTTTCAAAGAAAACGTGCTAGGCAGCAGTCAATTTTCTTATACAAATAATACAGAATCTTGAAGAATTATTAAGATTGCAGCACACTTCATTAAACGTGATCTCATTTTATCATTTCAGAAAATCTCCAAAGACTTCATTTTCACTAAACCTTCCAAAAAAATTAAAAACTTCAAAATTAACTATAAAATTATATCAAACAGCGTGTCGTACTTTCTCTCTTTATCTTTTCTTTCTCTTACGGCAGTTTCAGCCACAGTAGCCACAGGCAAAGATTCCGCTTCACTGACGAGCCTGTAGGCTTCTTCGGTATACCTAAGACGATGATAATTATTAGTCGGACAAAAAGGCTATGCGGCGGCCGGGCATCCTGCGTGCAGGTCAACGTAACGCTATTTTTGCGTTTTAAAATACGATAAAAACTGGATGGTCTTTAGCGATGCCGCCTGCAGCCATGGCGTTACCTCCTTTTGAATCACTCTCTCGCGTTTTGTCTGAAATCCTTTGAATCCTCGTTTGATTTCCGCTCGTTACACGCGTAACAGTGTTACTTCGTATTGAATAAACTAAAAGAAGTTTATTATTTGCTACTATTTTGATCTTCCGAATGAAACTTTTTTTACGCCGTTAATATATTATCTTTTTCCGCGTAACTGATACAAGGATAGAATATCAACTTCTCGATAATGCTCACTTATTAGAGGCACATCAGAAAGGCACAAAAAAAAGAACAATTTTATGTACCAATTAATTTTTTCAAACCTTTTATTGTTATTATTTCAAATTATTGAAAAAAACTATATGAAAAAAATTGATATTATAAATAAATAAATAACAATATTTCAAGATAATAAGTCATTAAGTCAATAAGTTTCATAGAAGAAGAAAGAAAATCGATGATGAAATTTTTAGAAAATATTCAACTGAAACATTCAATATATTACCTTGTACAAGTGTCATGTACAATGTCTTCAGATTTTATAAAGAAATTAAAAGTTTTGAATTTCTGTGCAGGTAATTAGATAATACATTCCATTCTTGTTTTATAAATAATAAATACGTAAGAAAATCTAAGAGAATTTCGCGAATATAATAATCAAGAAAGATGGAACGTTCAAAATATGTTTGAATTTTATGTTAATAGGTTAATTACGACAATCATGATGATCGCGAATTTTCGTGTTTGCCATCTCAATGAGGCCATAAAAAATGTATTCGCGTCGCTCTCGCGAAACTAGGACTCCCGACGTGCGTCAAATTATTCAAGGTGCTCCGCATGAGGACCGACAACGGAGAAACTATTTTCATACTCCAATAGCTGCATAATTGTATCCGTTCAAGTGCGCGATTCGGTGTCGGTTCAAGAACTGATTCGTGCGGGTTAAGGCTAGGAATGACTATCTACAACGTTGCTATTGATACTTTGCTCTCTAAAGATTGAGTGTTTTCGACATTGTTTCTTTGCGTATATTAGTAACACGAATGTAACGGAACATTTAAAATAATGTCCATTAATTACTTTGTAATTGTTTTTAGTAACTTATATTAATATTAAATTTTATTTTATATTATTATTATAAATATTGCTATTAATTTTGATAAGAATCGCTGACACAAATAAATATTTTACAATAATCAATACATAATAAATAGATGTAAAATATAAATACAAAAATATAATAATGAAAGAAAGTTATAATATATTTTAAAATATATGTCTTTTCTTCACACACATTATTTCGCTGGAAGATTGAACGTACAAATTGTGAACAGCCAATTTTACATTTTCCGGTCATTTATAAGTTATGCTAGCGAACCCGACATTTTGAGTTGGATCGAAAATAAATTGCGAGATGGAGAACATTTGATTCTTACGCGATTCGTGCTATTTTACGTAGTTGATCTGCATTAGCATTCGTGCCGCGCCGTACTGTTCCGTGAGGAGGAACCGATTCGAATCGGTACACGTTAGCCGGTTGGAAAATGGGTCGATTCACTCGAAGGTTACCGAATCGCGAGCGCCCGCGACGAATCGATTGCGAAAAAGACGGCCGGACCGATTTTGCGGTTCCGCAAAGTTAAGAAAATTGCGAGACAGATCGGCCACGCGTACGATGAACCGTCTCGCAGGTGGCTCGAACCCGGAAAACTCGGAGGTTTATCAAGAATGATGGGAACACTTTCTGTGTCATCATATAGGCTGTTCCAAAATTAATCAAATATACTTAATCAATTATTTTTAATTTTGCGTATTCATACTTTCTCTTTAAGACTGATTAAGAAATAATTTTCATAATTTGATGGTAGATTGATATTTTTTTTACAAAGATAATGTTAAAAGCCCATTTCGAATTGTGATGAACAGCTTGAACTGAATAGATGCGCGACCGCGAGATTAAACGAGAGTGGATATAATTGTCCAAGGCACGGATAAAAGACATCGTTGAATGTGCGATGTGCGAGAGAACGACGACCACCCATGGTCGAGCGAATCTTGCGTAACGATTCCGATCTGTCTTCGGTCTTTCTTCAAGGATAATCGAAAGCGCAATCAATACTTGCCGTGTCATGAAAGTGCGATGAAGCACAGATTTATCAGTGCAATGTATTTATCTCATTTTCAATAAGAGAGAGACTTAAAAATGTTTGTTCAGGAAATTTGATGATGTTTTGTAATGTATACAACATTTTTCAGGAAAGTATCGTATTAAAAGTCAATTTAGACATATTATGTTTATGTAAAAATATAAATATATATAAATTAATTAAAAATTTTTAATATATTTTATATATATATATATATATATATATATATATAATTGTGTACGAAAGCTATTGGAAAAATATTAGTACATGCCCAAATGCACTGCAATTTGATTTATTGATATGAATATCACTCGTCATCATCAATGAGATATTTCACATGATATTTCACAGCGCGTGGTGTTAGACAATTGTATACATTATCGGCTTTGCGCTAGTTGATCACGTACAGCCATCAGTGCCGGTTCAGTGGCGCACAGCGAGAAAACGATTTTTGCGATTTGATCGTTTCCCTTTGGTTTGTCAAGGACTAATATTTCTCAAGTACAAATGCGTAAATACACAGTGGCGAATTTCATTCTTATTACACATTAACGTCAATTACGCTCTGACAATTTTAATTATCGGTATTTCAATCAACCCACGTTCTACGCACATCGATAATCTACACTCTACAGGAACTACCAAAACATAAAAATCCAATTTTGCGAGTAGGATCAAGCCAAAGTAACAATAAAAAAAATATATTTATATATACATAATTGATAAGTTTAGCGTTTAGAAAAGATAGCGTTAACTTGAAAGTATTTTGCTTTTCTATTATCTACTAAGGTTGGATTTTTATTCCAAAAGATTCATCTATAGAATGACATTTTTGAACGATTGATTTCTTTAGCATTTGCCTCGATTGTGACATTCGTTTTATGTGATGATTCATAACTATTCATAGCCTCATTTACCCTTTTGCGAGCTACATACGCATCGCCCGTTCCGTGACTTCATCTTCTTAGCACGGTGGCCACGCAGATAATCGACCACAGAGACAGGACCAGTTTCCTTTGTAGTTCGATGAGACTTTGTTCTAGGTATAATCGATGCTTCTTCTTGCGCGATTATCTTGGCAACGGTGGTAAGAAACGTTGGTATTCTTGCCACTTCCCGTCAATCTTTTCATTCTCATCATTTTCACTATAAATCACACCGAAAAGATACTTAACAAAAGAAAACTTGAAGCAATTTAAATTATAAAACGCAACAAAACCTATTTATTAATTTAAATTATAAAACGCAACAAAACCTATTTATTAATTGAAGTTTTAAAATATTTTTTGTATCAATTTGTGCAAAGGTTTTTCATGGAGATTGTATAAATAAGAGTGATTAGATGTAATATTAATAAGTTTCATTTCAAGCAAAACTTTTTTGTTTTAGAACTCATTTAATATAAAAATGACTTGTTCCATTTTGCATTTTAAATTATTATATATAAAATAAAAATAAACAAATATACTTCCTTTACTTTCACTTTTCAAGCCAATTTTAATACAGTAAGGAATTTAATGCGCCATTAGCGAGGAAACAATAGTGTGAGAGATTAACGAGAATAGTAGACATATATGATAAGTAAACAGAATGCGATAAATAAACATATAAATGCATTTATGCGAAAAAGATTCGCGGCACTGTCGACGAAGAAAAATGATGCGTCCTTCTCTCTTTTTCTCTCTCTTTTTTTTCGCCCAAAACTACCTGCGAGCTCGTGGCAGCTCGGGTATTTAACGGCACGTTAAAAAAGTAATGCGGAAATATAATGGGAAACAAAGGAAAGAAAGTTTCCACGCTCACTCGCTCGCTCGCTCGGGCTTCCAACGGCAGCGTGCCGCAATTTTACTCCCCCGCTATTTGGTTTGGATAAAGAGCTACCTGTTTGTTTACGTTTCGCTTTCAGCCGTTTGTACTCCCTCTCGACGGTGCACCACGGTGCAGCGAACGTGTGCATGTATATGTGCGCACGTGTTCCGTACATATACGTATCCCTTTCCCTCTCTAAGTCTCTCTCTGCCATTCCTTCTCTCTTTCTCCCTTTCTGTTGCTCTCTCTCTCTCTCTCTCTCTCTCTCTCTCTCTCTCTCTCTCTCTCTCTCTCTCTCTGTCTCTTACTTGCTGTCTCTCTTTCGGTTGCGGCGATGTAGTTGTATTGTGAGCGATAAGCAGCCGCATGTGCATACAATCACTGCATGCAAGTGGATCCATTTCGCAGACACTCGACGCGGGTCCCGTATCGTAATCACTGCACAAAAAGCATCAAAACCGAGTTATCGGGAAAGCTTTATTATCCTTGATGGGACTGAAAAAGGGAGTAAAAGAGTATACCTTATCCTGGGAAAACTGAAACCCATCGTGTTGAACGTAAATTGTACGACGGTTAAAGGGGACAATGAATTTTACGTCATTGTAGAATCATCACTGTTAAAAGTATCTCAATCGTTCTCTCATTACAGAACTCATACAATTTGTGTGAAACTTACATTGTATGTATTAGATGGTGTATAATTTCAACAATTACACACGCATCTCCATACGCGTGTCTGCTTCGTGTTATTTACCGAATAGCTGTCTGATACATAATAGACGACGTAAGAATACATCTCAACGGAACAGTCAGTGTGATGCCAGTGTATCGAGACGAGCGTTTATAAAGAGACATGAAACGCAACGGGAAAGGGCAAGAAGGTTCATCGACCAAACGGACAAAAACGTAACAAAAGGAGCGGAAAATCCGATGTGCGTTTTCAACGAACGAGATAATAAAACGTAAAACTGGATGAACGCGAATCGTCGAATCGCATGCCGTTATCCAAAGAATAGGACTAAAAAAGAATGAACTAGAAACGGAATGAAACGCGTATACGTGTGTGTCTGTCTGTATGCACTACTAGAAAGAGACATGGCTAGAATAAGAAGAGAAAGGAGAGAAACAAAGAAAATGCAAAAGTTTGTGCGGATACAGAGCGAATAGTTTGGCTCCGTTTATCTCTAAGAGAGGCATATATTTTCGTAACGTAAAACTTTAGGTCCTGTACTGCGACTGATGACAGGATACATCATTAAGAAATACGACGTCTATCGATGACATCAACAACATTGATTGACGTTCTCAATGATTGTTATAAGAATAGATACATGCGCTATCTTCATGCCATCGATATCAAGTTTCTGCGTCGAAAATGAATTCCGCAGCTCCGATATGATCCATCTCCAGAGCCGTGATCTGTTGATAACTTGTAGATAACTTGTGAAGACTTCGCGACGCTCCTGCAAGACAAGAGCGCTTACTAATTAGCGCGGAAAACGCATTCTGACGGGACAAAGACGGTCTTTTTTATAGTCGTTTTTTTTTACGACCGTGAACGTTTCAAAAGCATGTCACGCTTCGCGAGAAACGAGAGAATCGGGGGCGGACGCGTGCCAAGCGAGTTTTGCTCCACCGTTGAATCGATCTGACGCTACTCGACACGTAAATACGACACGTAAATATGTTAAAGTAAATTAATATATACATATAGAGAGAGAAAACTTATTCCGTTACTGGAATTTTGAAAGAGTAGTTTTAATCATGCTACAGGTAAACAAAAATATAATTATGCGAGTATAAATAAAAAATATCTCGCTACTTGTAACAGCGTAACTTTCGATTTTTACTCGATCCAATTTTTTTACGAATATCTCGGGATACGAAAGAAGGGTACAGATCGGACGGTGGGCCTGAATCGCCACGCCTGTAGGAGACTGACAAGAATTATTAGTGGGTGAAGGTAGCCAGTAGCTGAGCCGAGGATCAATACTAGGCAGACGTCCGTGTGGTGTGGTGGAGTGCACTTCTACACGGCTCTAGGCTAGGCTAGAGCTAGGAAAGGTTGGGACAGAGGGAGGTTGGGTAAGGTTGGATGGTGGGACGTCTACGTAGACTTCGGTCCCCATAAACCAAGCGGCTGACTTGATGGTGGCCGCCATAGAAGTTTCTGATAGAAGAAAAAAAGAGAAATATCAATTTTAATTATAATCTTCAACAGTTCATGAAAAGAAACTATCTTGAATTTAATTTTTGGTTATGTAATTATATGATCTTGTATACATCATATATATCTTTCGTGTTAATATATTCTATTAATATATTTTTACGGTATTATGCGATACCACGTGAGAGTGAAAAAAATTTGAAATCTTTTGACAGTTTATGCAAATTATTTCAAATTTTTTTAACTATTCTACTTTTTTGCGGACTTATGGATTTTTTATAAGTATTCAATTTGCTCACTTCTTTTTAAACGAAAGTTTGTTCGAATAACTGCAAAGAGTATCATTTGTAAAAATACCTAGAATCTATCCGTAAGTTGAATTAACTTTCAGTACAAGCACATATTTAATTTATGCGTTCAGCGCAAAGTATTCTTATGTAATGAACCTGGCGTAACTGCATTGAGGGAGCGATTTTTTCGCCTTCACGACCGAGGCTAATCCGATCTCGCCATTGCGAATTAGCTGTAAAAAAAGCCGTGCGTTCACGATCGATGTATTTTATGATCGGCAAGCGGACACGCAGCAGCAAGGCAACAAAAATAATTCTCGCAAAGCGCAAGCGGAACAAGAAGTTGCGAAAACTAGTTAAACCGCTTCAAGGTCGGGACCGTGAAACTCGTCCAATTCGCAGTGCAATTCCGCGCACACATCCTTCGCTCGAACACACCGCACCGCGCGTTAGATAACACCACGGCAAAACTATCGAAATTTTATGGTACTTTCTGGATCTCTTTTGACTACTTTCGCATTCAATATCTCCGATATCGAAATAATATTATAGATAGCATAACCCTTTTTTAATGATGTGAAAATTCTAAAAAAATGTATCGAAATAACATTTTAACGCAAAGATCTAATATCTTAAACTTTTAGTAAAGAATATATATAATCGAAATCTTAAAAATTATATTTACCATGGATGTTCGAAAATAATAGCAAAACTCAAAAGTATAAATCTCAAAAGTAAAAAAAGAGAAATCTTTTTGCAAAAGTTATATGGGGGAAAAGTTCCTGTGGGCGCGTGAATTAATGGTATCGAATAACTCTATAGTTCAATACAAGTGTAATTAGAAAATTACTGGAACCTCCAACGTAAATCGAGAAAATGGATACACGTGGGTGCGAGATTGCTCAAATGTTCCAGGGAAGATCGTATCTTAACGCAGTTAATTTTCAAGCAGCGCATCTTGATAAAGCGAAGTCGCGTGAGTACGGGATTAACGGAATCACGTGTTACTAAGAATTGCATCTTTTACATAGACGTAATTAGTCGATTTCTAAGAATCTAGACTTCTGACAGTTATTTGAAAATCGTCAATTGTAAATAATTGGGTTTGTAAATATAGCATGAGTTGAAAAATGTAATTTTATTGGAGGCTTTCCCCATTTTACTTTCCTCTATCTAACATTTAAAAAAAATCTCAAGACATGAAGAAATCGATACTAAAAAATTCTATATGTTTGACGTATCATATGCTTTATACGGTTAGATTGAAGAAAAAAATATAAGGAAATTGCAATTTTTATCTCGACTATCTCGAGTGTTTGTTCTCGGGAAGTCTCCGCGATGCAGTCGTCAAAGTAAAGTTGCGTGGATGCGGATGAGAATCGCATAAGGGCGTAAATGCACGTCAGCAGGAAGGGAGGAAGGGTGCAAACGTCGCGTCGCGTCGCCTCGCGTCGGTTGCGTACGGACGAATGGGTACACATACGCATACACGGGCGCGCACGCGGGTGCGCTCTCCTCACCCACCCGCTCATCCGCGCCCGTTTGCGCTAATGCTGATGATCATTCACGCCACTGACCTACTCTGTGCCGCGCGAGCTTCGCCCTCCGACGCCACGATGCGGCGGCTGGGAAAGCGGCAAGAGGCAGAGAGAAAGAGTGAGTGAGTGTGAGAGAGAGAGAGAGAGAGAGGGAGGGAGGGGGAGGGAGGGAGGGAGGGAGAGGGCGAAAATGCTGCACGCGAGAAATAGAGAGTGAGACGAGATGCGGAGATGAACGAGGGTGAAGAGAAGCGGGATGAGGAAGGAAAAGGAGGCGAGGAGAGAAGAGAGTCTGATGTCTGGTCGGTGGGTCTGGGCCTGCGTAACGACGCGTGCACATCGACGGTGCAAGTACGCGACGGCGGTCGAGGGTTGAGGGCCTCGTGCGAGTCGCGGGATGGGGCGGGGGAAAGAGAAGAGTAAGGGCGACCGAGGGATAACGGGGACGGGCACGATGGTGGAGGGCACGAAAGCAGGAGGCGAGCTGCAAGGGGTGCAAGTCGGCTGTAGTAGTTGAAGGGGCGAACGAAGGGGAAGGGGACGAAAGTCGACCGAGGGGCGGCAGGGAATACGGAAGGCTACGATTGATCCGTGGTCGCCCTCCTCATCCTTCTCCATCCTCTTCCTCTCCTTCTCCCCCTGGTGTGTCCCTTCCGCGCCCTTTCGTCCTCGGCCCTCGTCTTCTCTTCCTCCTTCTCTTTCCCTTCCTAGCTCTACGTCGCCGCGACCTCACGAATTCATTGTGCGCTTCCGGCTCTCGTCCTTTTTCTCTCCGGCGGCCATTAGCTGTCCGTTCGGGTCGCCTCTTATTAGCATAGTTGCAAATTCTACGCCACGACGTCCGACGGTGTCGGCGGCGGCCTCCTCTTAACGCTTGATTGGAGGCCAACGTGACGCTTTGCGCCACGCCAGATACATATACACGTTGCTTGGAAACTGGAAGCAGAGGAAAGAATATCGAGAAAAGATATCCGCTTTTCGCCGCATGTCATCGCTAAAACTTCCGAATTTCCGATTTTCATTCAATAATTCTGCTTATTTGATAGAGAATTTTTCCAGTTAGTTTTTAACTTCCACAATAAAGTTTCTCATATGATTTCATTCGCAATTCATTATCCATATCAGTTATACACTGTTTTAACAATAATAATATTTTTACGATAAAGCTCGTATAAAAAATATACAAGCTTTTACTTCGAACTGCTTCATGATAAACGCAAGCTCTACACATAATTAATTGCGCTTGTCCGTTACGTTATTCTTAACAATTTTTCACTTTGCGAACTAGTTTAAAAGTGCCATTTGAGTTTTTAAATGTACCTTAAAGTATATGTACCTTAAAGTATAAAAAAATACATATACTTCTTACTTCGCATACGCATGAGTTGTCATATATATATATATAGTCTATACATATGTAAAGCTCGTCAAGATTACAAAGTGACAGTTGCGAACATTTTCTTGCAAAAGATATTAAGATATCACCGCATCATCACGCTAAGGTAGTAAAACAGCGCGTCAATATGTATAATACTCGAGTTTGACGGCGCAATTAATAGTCTGTTCGGTGTCACTGATTGATGATAGCGCGTTTATCGGGCGACGAACGACAAGGCCGGATTATCCATCGCATTAAAAAGCGTTTTCGACGCTCGCGCGCATTCATTCGGGTGTTACATTTCGATAAATGGAACTTAAACAATCGCTCCGTAGAAATTGGCACGGGCGACGCCAATTGATGTATGTATGTATGAGTGCACGCCGATACCGCGCGGCCTCCCTCGTCTACCGTAAACAGAATTATACAATACCGAACGCGCTACCATTAATTAGCGTGACTTCGTGTCGACGAGACGGCTGCACATGCGCATGCTTTTATTTCAGCATTTCCCAACGAAATGTTTTCGCGCCCCCAAAACAAATTGTGGACTTTTAATTGAGATCCATCGCACCAATGATTCGGGCTGTTCGAAAACATTTTCTCTTCTCCCCGCGTAAATCCCGCTAGGTTCCGCCGCTTGTATTTTCGGAGTAATATTCCCCGATAAATCAGGAAATGCGATTTGACGTTTATATTTAAAAACATTGTTGTCCCAATTAATTTTGATCTTGGGCGCTTCAATAATTTTGATTGAATACTGCCCCCTTCTTCACTTTTCGTTTAGAGAGATATGACAACGCAATCTAATGTGTCTAATACAATATATTACTGTAGTGCATTAAAAACTCAATATGCTAAAGAAAATTGAATTTGATAGAATTTGATACAGTGGCATTAAAAGACATTCAGAAGTTGATATTATTGACAAAAATGCAAAAAATGTCTCAATATTAATATGAATGACTTTACACCACTTTTGAAAACGGGAGATCATGTCGCACTTCAAGGATGGAAAAATGTGACAGAGATTGTAAGGCATAACAAGTTTGCTCCACCGATGCGTATTGCTGAGAAGAAAAAAGGTTTCTATATACAGCGAGATGTATTACTTATGTATATAGCGTGTCGAGCTCTGATTACACGGCTTGTAAAGCGGAAAAGTTCCTGCTGTTTCTTGAAATCCAGTATCGATCGAGCGCATCGAAACGCTACCACGCGACGAAAAAACTTGGAACACGACCGGCTCGGGCAAAACCATCTTGACTGTATACTTTGTAACATAATGAAAGACGCGAACACGCAGGAATAATCGGTTACACCGGCGAAGTTGCATTCCATGAAGCAGCTATCATTCACAGAATAATGAATATCGTTACGCAATGCGTCTATTATTATCGGATAAGATAATTTATGGTCATTGAGCAACGAGAAAAATAATGTACCTACATTGTGCTGGTGCGTAATAGTCGTATATTTTTACAAATAAACATTTCTAATAGATCTCTGCGGGCGCATCTAAAGTGTCTGAAAAATTTTAGAAACTAACAACACAATCCTTTTCGATTGTTTAATTTACGTAATTGAGTCTATTATATTTCGAAATAGATAGTCAATGTTTTTAGTTTGTCCCACTAATGAACTAATTAACTCTAATTTGTTTTACTATATTAGAATAATGTAATCTAGATTACAACGATCCAATTTAAAGCTGCTTTTTATCAAGCTATGCAAATTCTTTGGACAATATTACTTCGAATTCTGCGCTGATTGCAATGAATTTTTTAAATAACAACAACGTATGAAATAAAATATCAACATTAAAAAATTAAATATATTTGGTGCATAAAATAAATACATTTCGTGCGAAATATGATATGCTTTAAGTATGCGTCGCGTTTATTTGATTGAACATGTACTTGACCCGTACTTCTCGTTAAACTTTTATATTATTAAATTATACAGCGATACAACCAATTATTTGATTTGTAATCTAATTTGTTTCGCCAGTGAAACGAATTTTATTCAATAATACATATCTATACAACGTGATAAAAGCGTATATTATAAAATATCGCAAGGTGCTCATTATGCACTCTGTTTTTCGACAGGTTATCTGAGGTCTCAGATTAATGTTTCATTTTTCACTTGTCATAATAACGAAATAATTGTGTTTCCTATGCTTAAAAGTTGTTTGTTTCATTACTAAATAAAAAATAAGCATATTTATTACGATATTGCACCGATATTTGCTTAATGGATTCATCGCAATGACTTTATAGCTCTTTTATAGTAGACATTCCTACCATCTACCATATAGTAGAAATATCCTCAAAATTATTGGGCATTTCTATTATTATTGATAAAATTTCCTTTTAAAGGAAAATTTGGTGGCAGATTTTTTTCGTAAATTTTTATATATTGAATATATTTTTGTAATAGTTATATTAATTTGTAATTATTTATTCTTGGAAAAATTGCTAAATACAACTCGAGACAATCACCTTCTTCTTTCAAATTGATATCTGAAATGTGACATGCTAGGAAAACAATTTTTAGTATAGTCTGTTAATAGTTAATGATTAAAGTTACTAATAATGTATCATTATTATGCATCTAGATAACAATTTTAAGTAGAAAACAATTAATTAGCGCGGATACCGTCTCATATCAGTGTATACATATATATGTGGATCTTTCTCAATTTTATCGTTACAATGTGGTCTCGAGATCAATTCAGAGCATTATAAATAGATTACTAGGATATTTTTAAGTTTATTAAGACGTGCGATCGATGCGATTCGCCGTGAATTATACGCAGTCGCTATATGAAGAATGAATATTTTTTTCTTCGCGATGCGAAGATATTTGTTCTATCTGTATAATTAAAACATTGTGAACGCAAGATTGCTTCTTTGAACATTTTTTTATTCGTAATTTCTGTGGTATAATCAATGTTCAAACATAATGCAATGAGTAAACTATCGCGAGTGGAATTATAAAATTATATAAATCTTCATTTTATATTTTTCTCTCGCGCTATATACCTATCCTATGTACCTTAAATCCGTATCAGTTTTAATAGTTCGTTTAAGTTCGTAACGCATTCTCGCAGCCATAAATATTTCTTTGCGAGAGCTGGTACACACGTAATAAATACAACGCGTCGCGTAAACGAAGCGATACGTAATGTTTTTATGAAAATGCGACGAGATAAGAAATTTCCGCATTGCGAAAAGACTAAAATCGCGACCGTGAAAGGCAAAATTTGGCTCGGGAGCCGCAAGGCATTTTGCAAGCGCGTTTGGATTTGTATTCACTCCGCGCATATTTAGCTACATACTAATGCAGCTGCGGTATATATTTTCACATCTCTCTCTCATATTTCCGCAATATTCCAAGGAAACTTGGAATTAACTGCATATTTAGTCACTTAAATCGCAATATTTATGACGCAATGCATAACTGTTTTAATTTCCTATCCAATTAATTGTTTTCTCTAATACATATAATAATACATTGTGGTGATTATTTTGTTACAATTCCTGTATCTTCACACTTGCATTCTCACACCAGCACAGGCAACGATTATGATGCATTTAAATAAATTCTTAAAGAAACGCGGGATAAGAATGCGAGCCTAGATCGTGATCTAACGATTACGTCGCTGCAGCGAAGAGATCCGACTGATGCGTCGCTATCTCGGGGTTACCTAACAGCACGCGCGAGGATGCACTTTCGGGCGACGTCACGAGCGTCCGATACGCTGGTCGGTCGACACTAGCACAGTCGTGCAAAGTAAAAATAAAACGGCAGGCGAGAGAGAGAGAGAGAGAAAGAGAGAGAGAGGGAGGGAAGCAGAGGGAGAGGGAGAGGAAGAGAGGGCAATTCCGTTCACGCAACACGCGCTCTATGCGTTACCTAAGAACGCGTAGACGCGCAATTCAGCGTAACCGCACGGTTATGAAAAAAAGGATGCAAAAAAAACAATGGACGCATGGTCGCGTCGGATCGATGCATATACACACGACGTTGAACGCAGACTATAATCGCGTTTGACACGCAGGACCACAGGTGTCCGAAAGCAAGTGCAGCCACAGCTAGCTGATCCTTTCGTATCATTATTTCTTTTCACAATTCTTAAGTAAAAAGATCGGTCTTTTTCAAAGGGATCGCAAAAGTATAGTTTGATTAACAATTAATTTTTTGCTGGTAATTTTAATTGCCTCTTTCTTCTCTTACGTGAATCGCAAGGTATAATTAAGCCGCATTTGCGTGCGAACATATAAATATTGTTTCACTATAGAATTTAGTTAATTATGTTCTGGGTTTTAAAACTTGCTCGATGATTGAAAGATTTGTTTAAGACTTTATCGCCAGCATACTATGTGCACTTTTTCTCAAATTGTTGGCGATGTTGCGGAATAATACATGGCAATTATGGAAAATAGAAAACGATTAATCAAAGCGTTAACCATTTCAGTGTGATATTATTAATTATAAATTACACGTAAGACGGAAAATGTCGGCGTGTTGCGCCGCTTTGGTTTTTCTCGTTGAAACCTAGTCTGCACGTTCCTGTATCTATGCATCGATTGTAAATCATCGATTTGCTAATAATTTATGAGTAACGATCGCTCGATAAAGACCACGGAGCCACTTTTCTTCGTAATCATGCCCGCCAGCGATGTACATGTTTCGACGTGCACAGTTTGCTCTTTTCAGTATCTTAATCAATAAAAAATATTTTTAAATTTTACAAGAATATGTTATTGTTGTCAAAATCGCGTGAATCATTTGAACTTACAAGATAATTTTATCTGAAGCATCTTGTTAAAAATAAATTGATATTTGCTGTATGTCCGCGTTATTTTTATAAAAANATAGATGAAATAAGTATACAAAGAACATATACAGATTTTTTGGCTATTTTTAAAACCGATTATCTATAGATGTTTGAATTAACGAGATGATACTCCACCAAATGCAAATTGAAAAACACGCATTACCTATTACATGTCTTTCGCTCTCGCTTTCCTTCTTTCTTTCTCTCTTTTTCTGATGGATGCAGACGAGATGCAAGCACAATTCGCGTTCCCTAAAGATCTATATAAAAGCGGAGTGCATCGCCGCAAAACTCAGCGATAAACGAATACACGTGCACGTATTACTCTGCAGAATTCAGTAGAATTTAAGGTATGCGTGCATACACTGCACTGCAAGAATAAGACATACAGAAGAAGAAATGCGATATAATGTTGACAAGATGTAATAAAGTATAAAAGACAATTAGGTTGGAAAATGTGATTGAGAAGTAAAACACATGAAAAGCTTCGTATCTATTAAATAGCATATCCGAGAAATATAAATCTATAATATATTTATTAGACATTGATAATTAAGAAATAAAATATTCTATTAGTAAAGTTTTATACAGAAGAAAAAAATGAATTTGTATACTATATAAAGAAAACTTGTTATTTTGTTTATTAATGAAATAATTACATAGTGAGATTATATTTATAAAATTAAAATTGTTTTACTATAGTGACAGAAGTGCGATATGCACATGTGTCTTATTATTCAATCAAAATCATGAAAATTTCAATTTTGTGGAAAATCTCAATTATGCAATATTTTGTTTGCATTTTTCTTCTCCTTCACTTTTTAAAATAATAAAACATACATGTAAGCTGTAAGGACAATTACAAGTAGCTGCAAAAGTTTGTTGCGAGAAGTTAAAACTCAATTTATTAAACTCAATTTATTAAGCTCAATTTATTATTATTAAATGTCATTCTCAAATTAAGATTGGAGCGTCACGTCGAGCTTTCCAAATGTAAGATCTATAAGTAAATGTAAATGTAAGTATTTCATCGTGTCTGTTTTATAGGGAATCTGACATTTCATCATGAGATTTTTTTATCGACATCAGACTCGTGAAGAAGTCGATCCGTCATCGTCAGACAGGCGAAGGCACAGCTATGTTTCATACTCGTGATCCACGTCGAAAATAATAATTAGCTTCCGCGCGCTGCTGCGTAAGACGTCAGTGCGTGCGATACTTTTACACGTTTCCCTCTTCACCCTTCTCCTCCACCTCCCCCTCGCCCTCCCCCCTCTCTCTTTCTTTCTTTCTCTCTGAGCCACCGACGTTTTTTTGGTCCAACGACGTCTGTGCCGCTCTACGAATCGCGAGATCCGCGAGGGAAACGTGCGCGACGCCGCCGCTGCTGTTGCGTGTATGTGTGAGTGTGTGTGTGTATGTGTGTCTGTATGCGTACGTGCGTATCCGTGTTGGCGCGTCCTCCTACGTCCCGGCGCGAGTGTGTGCGAACGCGCGAGCGCGCACGCGCGCGTCGCAGCAGCTTTGTGTGGGAGAGCGCGCGCGTGCGTGTGTACGCGGCGGTGCGCGCGTGAGCGTTTCACACCTGACTACAACGTGAGTCGTGCGAGCGACTGTCGAAACGTCGAAAGACGATCGCGAGCGCGCGGAAAAGCGCGAGCGACGCCGAAAATCGTGTCGGCGAACGCGCGGATTTATCGCGCGGCGCTCACGGCGCTCAGCCGCGCAGAATCGATTTATTTTGTCGGCACGGTCTGCGCGGCGAACACGGTAGGTTAGTTGACCGCGGGGCCGAGCGAGCGCTGAGCTGACAGTAGGCCGGCGACGTCACAGTGGGCCGGTTCGAGCCTTCCTTCGTTCGATTCAGGCAGGCTCCTCTATTCGTTTTACATGTAGCAAGGTAAATATTTAAACGCGGTGTTTGACGATTTCACGAGAGAACGTGGCCCAGTGCGCGGATAATTATTTTCATCCTCGTTATCGTCGTCGTCGACGTCGTCATCATCATTGCCGTCGTCATCGTCATCGTCGTGCCGTCGTCACGGGGGCGGACGACGAGAGAGCGTTTTAACATCCCGGCGGTTTTTGTGACGCGTGCGATCTCGTCGTGACTAAACGTCAAACGGATCCCAAGAGAGAAAAAATAGAGAAAAATAGAGAAAAATATATACATGTATTTACCTCCCCGAAGTATTTACTCCGAAGAGGGTGGGAGCAACATTTTCATCTTTCGTCATCCGTCGACGTCTATGTTACGCTTGCCGTGTTCGTTAACCACCGTTGCCACTAACGTTCTGTCGCATTTGACCGCTATTACCGCTGTCTGCCACGGGCTCGTGGCAAAACAAACGGAAAAGACAGAGAAATTGAGAGAATGAGATACGGAAAGGGTCGAATCATCGAATCGAGAGAGAGAGAGAGAGAGAGTGATCGACTCTCGAGCGAAGGAATTCACCGAGAGAACGAGAGGAAAGTCGCAATCTCGCGTCACGCGAAAAGCATGTCGCGCAGCGCGTGCTGAGTTTCGCGCGTTGAGCGCACTCTCAGATTTTCGGATCGGACGGTATTTCAATTTGCTCGATTCGTGCCCGATGTTGATTCGTCCGATCGCGCTGTTCGCGCTTCGGCGGAGCTGTCACAGTGCGTAAAGTGACGAAGGACCCTATCCTTCTCCCTCGCGTCTCTATGGAGCGCGCGTCGCCGCACCGTTCGGACGACAGTGGAGACACGTGAAAACACGCGCTCTGACAGCTCGCGCTACGGCGCGCGGCGCGTGCACGTCACGTTCGCGAGCAGTCCGTGTGCGCGTTTCTGACAGCCGTGATTATACATCGGCGCGGCGACCTTGCGCGGCCCCGAAAACTCTTGGCAGCCGCTTTCGAATCTCGCGGCCGATCTCGTACATTCGTTAAAGCCGTGACGTGCACGCGCGTTCGAAATAGTTCGGCTTCCTCCTCGCGGTAACAGAAAAACCTGGCCAGAAATCGGGAGAGAGAGAGAGAGAAATGCGGGACGTACGTTTTTGGCACGGTGGTCCTCGCGCGTGCCGCGACGCGACGCGACCCGACGCGCCGCGACGTGCCGCGACACACGTGACAGTGAACAGTGCAACGCGTACCGCGCGAACGACGTGCTTGGAGCCGCGAGGAAACGATCGAACGACTCGCGTCGTTTCGCTCGCGGCTTCCGTCGTCGTGATGCATCTCGAGTCGTCGACACTCATCTTGAAATGTATCGCGGAGAGAGAGAAAGAGAAAGAGTGAGAGGTGGAAATCAGCTGCGTTTATTAGCATTCAGCTGTACGATAGCCCGAGCGCGATTTCGCAACGAGAAGGAAAGGAAAGAGGAAATGATCGAATGAAGTTTAAAGAGAACGTCACGAGGAAGGTGCGACGGAAATGCGCGCGCGTGATAATACGCGCGCGTGTTGTCAAGAAGGAGGCAAGTTGCGAGAGTGCGTGTCCCGCGAGCCGCAAATACGGGCGGACGAAAATACCTCACGTGCGTCGAGAAATTGACGAGAAAGAGAGAGGAGGGAAAGGGGAGATGTACATAGGGGGAGGTAAGAGGCAGGTTCGTTTTTGGAACACGATGAGGGAATCGTGGAGATGATCGGTGAGGAGCGTCATCGAGTGAGCGAGTAAAAGTAAAGCATGACGATCCTGAGGAAATCTAGAGCGATCGAACGGCCCGCTCCGACGAGAGTGGCGTCGAGGAGGCCTTAACTATTCGAGCATCGACGTATTCTCTCGCAGATTTCACTTCAGCAGCGGCAGAAACGGCAGTCATAGTGACGTAGTTTCGAGGTGGGCTCATTCTGACGAATTCGTGCTAAATTGATCGAAGACAATCACTTGGATAACGTTATGCAAAAATGAGTTAATCCGTGATAATTAATCTTGCTTTTCCTCTTTTTTTCCTTTTCATCCTTGTTGAATATTTCTCGCGAATATTTCTGTTAAAACTGTTTAATTTAAAAATGTCTCTTGTTAATATCACGAAAAGATGACATCATTGTCATACTAATTAATTCATAAAATTTGAAAAAAAAAAGAATTATGTATGATAATTTCACGTTACGATCTGGCTCGATTAAATTTTAAAAGTATTACTAAAAAGTACTACTCCTGTAATAGGAAAAGGTTTCAACTTATTTTTGCATAGCACAATTAAAGAAAAAGACAAGTGAAAACTTTAAACGAATGTTGGTACGAAAGAAATTCTTTTGTAAGAAACATTTTTTCTCTATGCTTTATATAAAGTTCCGTCTCATTCGATGTGTATCGTATGTGTACAGACTTTTTGTTTGTTATTTGAGTTTCTTGACTGACAATGATCCAATAATAGATTCTAAGCACAGCGCGCGCGCTTCGGCGTGAAATTTTCTTGCATACTAGTATCCGCTTGCCCTTGACGGCTTTCTTATCCTGCCCTACTTTAATTAGTCGAAATTCGCGGCAAAGGGGCTTGAAACAACCATTGTCCTATCGCACACATTGACATAAAGTGCAAGTGGTAATGGTGGCACGCGCTCTGTGATCAAATCCCGTTTGGCTTCAATGAACTTCACCGTCCGAAGCTTTGATTAGAATCAGTTTCCGTTTCAAACTAATTCCATTAGCTCTGACATTTTGAACAGATTCGTTAGAATGATTTTCTATGTCGAATGTATATATCTAAAATGCGAATTATGACACACGTCATTATGACGGATAAAGTGTAAAGATAATCCGAAAAATTCTTTTTCACCAGGATACATCCAATTATAAATATCCGATTATTATATCATCTTGTAATTAATCACTTTCTGTTATAATCAATATAATCATGTCAAAGGAATTAAAAATTGACGTTATCAAAATTATCGATATTTTAAATCAAATGAATTTTTATCTGTTTTGCTGTGTTCTTTAATATAATTATAGAAAATATGATTTAATCAAGCAAATGTAATCAAAATATTTTTGAACAGCTATGACATACCTATATTTTACCTGAAAACACACTTTCATTTCATTTCTTACTATATCATTCTACTACATTGTTCATAATTTTTTTCTCTCCTAAACATTTTCTCGCGTATTAAATCTGAAATATCATAGCTTCCTGTCTTTAGAGTGCAACGCCTCGTAGATCATTCCCCACTTCTCTTATTCTTACGTTTCATTATGCCGCGATTCTAACGCCTGTACGACGACGATAATAGCGTTTCCGCGATCGACTTGCCTTGACAGAGACAGACCGCGTGACGTATCGCTCGCGGCTCGAGGACGAGAATACCGAAGACGACGGCTCCGTCCTCGTTCCTCGATTCGGCCCTCGCGCCGCGCAGTCTGTCTTCGTCAGGGAACTGCATCCGAGTGTTCCAAGTCCGCGTGTTGTCACGTTGCACGGACATCAAAGACGTCGGATTTTACAGAGAGTCTCAATAACAATACGATGTTGTACTTTTCGAATACGGTAAACACTAAAGCCCTACATTCATCGCGATATTACGAATACGGATTATTACATTCTCATCTCATTAGATTTGCATTGTCGTACATTGTTCGCGAAATTTGGCGCGACTGTAGTATTTGCTTCATTGCGCAGAAATGCGCTATTGCAAGATATTAAACACAATAGTGATAAGAGTAGTTATTCCGCGACTATTAGTTATTAAAATTCGCCGAAAGAAAAAATGTACAAGTATGAGTAATATGTTAATTCGAATGGTTTTTAAATAAATGAATTTTGCAAGAGCAATAATATATATTTGTCGCAGGCGTATTGCAGGCGCGGTTCTTTCGGCAGTACGGCCCTGCGCTCTAAGCAACACAGACATTTGACGTTTCGCGAAGGTCGCGTGTTCCTGCTCTCCCTCTCTGTTTCTCTTTTTCTCACTTTGTCTCAATACACACGTTCTTTCCTTCTCACTTTGTCTCAATACACACGTTCTCTTTTTCTGTCCGGGTCTCGCCCCCATCTTTTTCTACCTCATTCTCTGTCTGCCTCCCGCGCGACGTATACGCACACGTACGTACCTTCCGACATTTAACGATCGTTACGCGTTCAATTGTTCACCGTCGCCGTCACCGCCGAGAGGCCGCGCGCGACTTTCCGACGAGCCGAGCCACTCGTTCCGCAACGATATTTTCCGCGGCGCGTTATCGGCGTACGTGACATTGAGGATCGCTCGAGAGAGAGAGAGAGAGAGAGAGAGAGAAAGAGAGAGAGAGAGAGAATTGCAACGCGGCGTTAGCCGCCGCTGCTATCATAGATACCGCGACGTCGCGATGCGCCGCGCCGCACCGCGCCGCGGCGTCGATCAGCTGGCGTCGCTTCGTCTCTTTCCCTCCACACGACGCCGGCAGCATGCACCGCTCCCCCCCTTGTGCTCCGTCATACGCGTACATACAACCGAATGCTAATGGGGCGTGCAGACGCGCGTTAGACACATGTTTGACGCGTGGATTGTGTGTAGGATGTCTGGAAAACCCATCGAAAAACCTGCATCTAAGAAGCAGACGAATGTAAGTTGAAAAACTCATGCTCTCAGAATGAATCCGCGAAAAATCATAATCACGAATGTGTATTTGATGAATTAAATAAATAATGATACAATGATGGTTGTGGATAAATTCAATCAAATTAAAATTTGTACACGAAATTATGTATATATACATTTGTGAGATGTGTACTTTCAAGTAGCTTTTATCTTACGAATACAAATTATTTACCAAGGGTTCTTATCAA
Source organism: Tetramorium alpestre (assembly GCA_021460005.1). Taxonomy (NCBI): domain Eukaryota; kingdom Metazoa; phylum Arthropoda; class Insecta; order Hymenoptera; family Formicidae; genus Tetramorium; species Tetramorium alpestre. The sequence continues at coordinate 678 of JAJVSH010000067.1, read as the reverse complement.
AATGACTTTATTATGTTATTGCATCATTATCACAAAATCGTATCTGTGAATTAAAATTTACTTTATTTTCTAAGAGGCTTATTATTTTTCTGACACATAAATGTCAAAATCAACAGAATGAAATTTACTTTAGTCTGTTTCTCAGATACCGAAATAATTTAGCGAAATAAATTCTTTAGAAATTTAAAGTCGGTTATTTTTTTATTTTTGGATAACTTTTTTATAAATATTGCGCTGTCAAAGTATTTTCGGAATATATTAGTCTCTTTATTTTTTACTTCTTTACTTTCAGATATAAAAATGACTCATATAGCATGCAGGTGATAAATAACCCAAAACATTGTACAGAAAGATATTCGAAAAGATAATTTTTTTTATTAATTTTGCTGATTAGAAATGATCGCAAAGATTATTTTCATGTTTGATTTTATTCATTTTGAGTTATTTATGTTCATTTCCATTTATTCCCTTCTTTTCTGACATACATATACGTATATGTTGTTATTTTTATTTTTATATTTAATTTCGTAATGCAATATCACTTTTTATTGTTACGCATATTTACGCCGTTTATATATGTCTTGAAAGAGAATTATAATAGTTATCATACGATTAAAAAGAGATTATTTTAATTAAATAACAAATATCACTTTTTTCTCTCTCTCTCTCTCTCTCTCT